>JBAMHW010000020.1:4808737-4821516 GCA_037177495.1 Rhadinocentrus ornatus | reverse complement strand
AAGAAAGAAAATAAATTAACAAAAAAAACCCTAAAGCAGTGGTGGACCTGTGTTATGTCTTAACCATGATTTCAATATTGACCAAAGATATCTGTAATTAGGATTTTTTTTTAACATAATTGAGCAGCTCTAATACACACACACACAACAGAGCACCCAATGTATTTGTCTTCCAAACACCTCATCTTCAATATTTTTAAGGCAAGATGAGATTGACAGAAAACAAAAACTATTTAGCCAACATCCAAAAAAGAGCTTTGAGATGTCCTTCAAGAATTTGAAGACTACTTCATGAAATTACATAAAAAATGTAAAAATGAATCAGGTTGTGTGAAAGACATTAATGCATTCTTTAAGCTTTTGAGAATTTTCCAAACTGTTTTCCCATATGTACTGCATTTCTATTCATGTTTGTTTCAGCAAGTTGCTGCATTGTTTTAGCAATGTATCAAGAAAAAACAGATGCCTCAACAGTTTTGTACAGGATTTTTAATTCTTCATTTATTTTCATTAGGAGCTGCTCCATTATTGAGTCAGCATGTACTTTTCCTGTTGACAGTCTTGCTGCTTATGCTATTTCCTCTCGGAACTCTGGAAAAGTTGCCACTTGATATACAAGTACAAGTAACACGGTGCTGTCAGTCGATGACTGGTCTGTCAGAAGATTGATTTGTTCTTTTTTTCATATTTTTATTTTATTTTTTTCCTTCTGTTTCTGTTATTGCAACTGTTTCCTTGTCACAGCCAATATACCATGTCAGACCTTGATCAGGCTTACTCTAACTTTTCATTGTTTGTCTTGGCTGGGTGTAAATGGGCTGCTTGGAAGCCTCCTCATGTGTAAAACCAACTCTTAACATAATTGAATATCCAAAATATGTACTGGGAATGCAAAACCCCCGAGTGTTACCATTACTGTAAAAGGGGAAAAAATTTCATCCAAGCATTTAAAATTCATTACTTTACTAATGATTTCAAAACTAACATCTTGACCCAAATCATTGTGTCATTTTGGAAGCTCTGCAAATCTTTAAGACAATCACAGAAGAATTTCTAAAATATAATCTGTGGATGTACTCGCTATTCCTGTCTAATAAGTGCATACACAATAGTGCTATAGACAGTGAAACAGCTTTTGAGAGGCAGCATATTCATCAGCAAGACGTTTGATGCATTCTAATGAGGAAACAACATGTTTTCTGAGTCGAGAAAGGTTAGTTTGATTGCCAAGCAGCAATTTGTTCTGACTGGGTAAGAGCTCCTGAGTCAGACTACTCAGAGTATTCTCTACAGAGGGAAGAGTAGGACATGGATTTTTAATGGCAGGACACTAGGTAACCTTGATGTTCGTCTAACCACATATAAATTAGTGTTGCAAGAGGCAAACAAATTCTCAGTCCCACCCCAGTGATGTGTGTCTCCCAGCTTCAGCATAGCCTGCTGCTTCCTCCATTTGTCTGTGTCCACACACCCACCCACACCAGCAGCTTGAAATGAGATTCACTCAAGTGCGTAATCCCTCAGTTCTGCTTCACTGTGATTAATTGACCAAATATCTTTCATATGTGGAGGGTCCAGAGAACCGGCTTTCATAATTAAAAAATAAAAAAAAATAAAGAAATCTGTAACAAAACAACAATGTCCTCACAAGTTAATCGCTTGCCAACTTGTCCATGGAGCATATTGTGATGTCTGAGCATCATTCGAGGCTCTTCACCAATTAGCCCCCCTGGCAAAATGATTCACTGACATGTCATTAAAAAGCCGTCAGGGAAATGGACATCATGCAGAGAAATGGCCCTTTGGATCAATATCCAAGTAAGCTCTGAAGCACCGTGCAGCTCGTCGTTAGGGAGAAGCATTCACACCTACTGAGTTTCACACACAAGAAACTTCTCCAGGCCCTCATTAGTGAATTTGTGTACTTGTAATCAGTGTCATGTACGTTTACAGACTTCTATTTTGTCTTCATGTTTACATCTTTCCTGTTTTCTGTGATGTGCATTATTTGATAATCCTATTTTTAAAGCCTGTTCCCATTTGAAAGAAGGCATAATTTCCTAATTTTTACTGCAACAGTGTAACATTGACAGGAAGCAGTCTGTTGAAGCTTTGCAGTACAAAGCCCACCATGATGCACAAAAAACATATCAACATCCTATTTCATGAGACCAGGTTGTGCCATCAGAGCATCCAGCTTTTTGTTTTGTGCAGTCAGATCTGACAATGGTCCAATAAGTTCATGGTCTCATTTCCACTGTGCTCTCTTGTTTTACAGTTTGGGGCGCAGAATAAGGCTGCAACACCCATTAGATTTGTCTTTGATCTCCTTATGTAAACCCATCAATGTCAGTTAGGGAGTAAAAGCATAAATTTTCACAAGAACAATAGGATTGTTTATTTGCAGCATTTATGTGTTGGTTTGTATTATTTTCAGTGTATGATACTGTAAGAGTGTGCTTTTCTTGCAGAGACTGTAATTTGAATGATTGGCAGAAAATTGCTTTTTCATCTGATTTCTTTGATACATAAGTAGTTTTGACTTCAGAAAGCTCGTTAAGCTACTGTTAACGATAGGCAACAAAAGATATCACAGTAGGATCGAACTACTTACACCTCAGAAAATCATGAAAAAGTTTTACACATCTGGCAGCAAAGTAAAAATCTGTCTCCGGAGATGTAATTTCTTTCTTGTACTTTCAAGCTGAGAATGAAAACACCTGCCTGTAGTTTCAAGGAGAGTCATTACTTTGTTTAACATACTGAGCACATCCTAGTTTGAGGTTTTTTTAAGCTGCATGCCAGCTCTGGATGTAGACCAGAGACACAGTTGTGTTGGCAGGGAGATACTGGACTTGGATGATAAATGAAGCTTGAGGCAGTGTGCTGAGGAGTTGCTGACGCCTCCGAGACCCCTGTCTCCCCATGTCCACTTCCTCCTGACTCTCATCTTGCCATTCGCCTCCTCATCTCTGATGTCTAATCTGTCTCATCAGCAAGCACACTCTTTAGTTTATTGAACAGCACCCTCCCTCCTCAATCTCCTCTTCCCCATGTCTATGATGCATCAGCCTCTATTCTCTTCAGGCCCTCCCTCAATCTCTCCATTGTGCCCTGTTCCCAAGTGGCCCCTCTCCCTCGCTCATGTGCTCATCCTCCACTCACCCATTTCATTATTCATTTAGTTTCTCTTTGGATCTGGAGAGAGCAAAAACATGGCTGAATCCATAAGAAGACTCAACAGCTGGTCCAAGGGTATCTGTGTGACGTAAAAGTACGCAGCAGAAAAAAGAGTGGCTAACCGATAAAGAATCAAAAAGAAAAAGAAAGGAAAACAGGGAAAATAATATAAAAAAGTCCCTAATGTGAGGATAAAAAGAAGTTTCAGAAGAGTGTAAATTGGTTTTGAAACCTGGAAAGTGTGCACAGGAGAACTGAGAAGTGTTGGCAGCAGATGATTGTGTTTCGAAACAGGAAAAAAAGGGGCTGTCACCAAGGTAAAAAACACAAAAACATGTGGCACAGACTGAAGGGAAAGAAAGACAATGTAAATCTTTTCTTCTTTTTTTCTTTTGTTTTGAGTATGTCAAAGTTAACTTCAATTATAAAAGTGAAAGTTAACAGGAGTCAGTTTATCATGCATCCAAATCTTTACTTACAATTAGAGTCCATAAGATTTTCTACACTAAAACATTTTTGCTGCACATCATAATTGCTAATTTATCATAAGGCATCACCAAGTATTCTTGTAATTTACTAAGATAATTTCTGAAAAAGATTTGATCCTAAATAGCAATTCATTCATCTGCACTTCTTAAATATTAAAAAAATAGATTCTTAAAAGTCTGAATAAAAAATTGATGAATGTATATGGCAAAAGTTGAATTTTAACTTTTTGTTGAGTCAGCAGAGGGAAATTATTGTTGTTTGTTTTATATATATATATATATATATATTAGCAAACTAACTGATTTAATGCCTGATGACACACTAAAATTAACCAGCACACATTAGTGTGGCGGAAGTGGAGATGGAATTAACCACCAAATCAAGGTTTGACTTCATAATAAAACAAATAAAAATCAGAAATATATGGAAAGGCTTCTGTGGAAACTTTACACCACTTTTGTGTTTTGTCCTAAACAGACTGCTTGAATTCTGGCTAAATGGATTCTATTGCAGTTTTGCAATACTTACCAGACTGTAGCATCCCTGTGAAGAAAGAAAAAATAAATAAATTGAACATAGTTTACCTTTAAATGCCTGTTAAATCCATGTATGTTCCTTAAAAAATGTAACTATGATGCCGAAAATGTATGAATCTGTTACTGATTATGTAATGTTGCTTTGATTTCTTACAAAGTAAAGCAGTTTACATGTCTTATTTTGTGCAAAAAGTGCTTTTTCTTTAAAGATTTATGGCACTAAAGTTGAATTTATTTAGCTGTTGATCACAAGGAAAAAGATTTTAACAGTTAGTCAGGGTGCGACCAGATGGGCATCATCTAAAAGCCCTGGGGGAGCAGACCCAGTGACAGACTGCTCGTGTCACAAGATGTGAGGACACTTAGGAAAGTGTTTTCATAGGAGCACACGTGGATTTAGATCCAGCTTTAGATTTCACAGAGCACTTCAAAGCACTAAAAAAAGAATAGGTGATCACAACAAAACAGCAACCTTTATTGAAAGCCTAATTTTTTATATCGAGTGGTAATTGAGGGATTCCCCATGCTGTCTGAAAACAGAATACAATCTTTTTTTCTTTTCTTTTGTTACTGAACCCAAAGAAATAGACATTTTTCTATGTTGTGATGTGTTGTGTTAATGAATAAATGATTAGCTCAGACATTCAACTAAAACACAGGATCAATGTACTTGTTTTCAGCAGTTTGTAGGCCCATATTGTAAAACTTGCCTGAACGTGGGTCTGGAGGATATCGACATGGCCCTGTGAGAGACTGTGAGAAGCTCCAGCCCTTCTGCAATCCTAAACAGGATAAAACGGATGTAGAAAATGGAAGCATTGATTAATATTGATATGCTTTTTCCTTGCTCTGAGAATCTTAAAGGCTGAAATCAAATGCAAAAATCTCTGCCAAAGAAAGCTACACATTTTCTTCTTGAGCAAGGCTAGACAAGCAAATTAAACTTCATGAATCTTCAGACTTCTATTGCTTAGATGTTGACCTCTTGCCCCCAACTCTTCTGAACTTACTGCAGTAGTCGGTAGCTGTGCCTTGCTGATGGCACTGTGAAGAATCTGTATGATAAAAATAACACTCAGCTCTTAGTAATTCAAAAATCAGAAATAGGATATTTTTTATTAGATATTTTTGAGGAATATGCTTAGGTTCTTTTCCTTGTATTCTTTGTTGAAAATAAGAGATGAACAAATCCAGATGACTCCAAATAACCCTCTATTATTATTATTATTATTATTATTATTATTATTATTATTATTATTTTCTCATTGTTTGACAGACCAGCCTGGAACTTGTCCCACACCGTGTACTATTGGAGACAGGGGGAGACGTCGTATTGGGGGTGCTTATCACATAGCAGTTAACATGGATGGACATCAACAAAACATTTGAACATGAATGTATTCAGAAATTTAAGAAAAGAGACCTCAGCGCACATGTATGTATTTTTTGTTTAAAAATATAATTTTTTTGGTCCAGCTAGAGGCTAGCTAAGTCGAAATTAAGCAGTGTCCTCTTGATGATCATGATGATCAGTAAATATAATTTAATTTACTAATAATTATTATAATGTAGTCAATATATTTAGTAGTAGTAAATTATATTACACTTCTTGAATGCTGTAAATAATTTGGTTAGTAATAACAGTAAAGATAAATTTTATTTAGACAATACCTACTTTATATGCAGTAAAGTGATACAACAGACTGAATGCAGTTGTGTAAATGTGTGGATGTTCTTTATGTTTAAATCCAGCTACGAGTCAGTCAAGAAGCAGCAGCAGCAGGTGAGACACAGCTGGAAACAGGTGAGTTTTATAGATGTTACAGCTGCAGTCGTGTTTCTAATGTTAGTATGATGAAATCCAGACACCAGTGAACATAATCCTATCAGACACTCACAACAGCTCAAGTACAATATTCACATCAGACAGACATGCAGCTCATTAATCAGAATGTTTTTGTCAGTTTGTTAGATTAAAAGATTAATATTAATTTTAACAAACCTGCAAACACTTCTTCGGGGTAGAAGGGGTGGGGGGCGTAATCTCCCCTAGGGCACCAAAGTGTCTAGGGCTGGCTCTGGTAGACAGTATACTATGTCTGCCTTTTTCCAGAGCTTTAGAAGTAGATTTGACTCCTGGCAGCTGCTATAAGCTCATAGGTGTAGCATGTGGATGGACAAGACTATCCTTCTCTTAAAAATTCAATTAGTTGTTGGTTCATGCAGACAGAAACAACTTATAATCATGTTTGAAAAAATATATGACATGTTGTCATGGGAACAACTTGAAGAATCAAGTTACCTAAACTCAAATCCGGGAGTGACAAAGTGCCGTCATATTGTGTTTTTGTGTTGACACCAAGGCGACGAACAAAGTGGTATCTGATAATGTGATGTGATCTTGTAAAAGGAATCTATTTCAAACCTAACCATGGTTGGTTTCTTACACAAACTAAATTGATCTGATTTCTAACCATTCAGCCAGATTATCGCCTAAAACCAATCAGTGAAAGATCGCTGTAGTATTGACTGGATGCAATCCAAAAGTTTAAAAAAAAAAATTTGACTTCTCCTCATCCCGAAATGTGTCCACATATATTATTTACACTTTCAGGTATGATTATTTATGTTCAAAGAATGCATGAACCTAAGTGTTGAAATTAAATTAAACCCCTCCTACACTTGCTTCTTGTTAAACTGAATATCATTAATTGAGGATGCTGCTTTTCTTCCATATGGAAAAGTTTATCAAGTCAAAAATAAACCTCTGTTGGTCACATTAAAGGGAATGAATAAATTATTTATTCGGTCATTTTTGTTGGAGGATTTATTCAGATAGAAACAGGCTATAATGAACATTGACTGTTTACTATTTTATTCAGAAAAAGTCGTTATTTCTTTCATTTGGACTTGAAGTTACTGCAACACAGACATCCTTCTTAAAAAAAAAGAAGAAAAAAAAACATTTAAGTTGGTATCTATTCCCTTGAAAAAGAGTTAAACAACAGCTACTTCTATACTGCATGCTCAAACAGTAATAGTATTTCTTGCTTTATGTTATTTGTTTCAATGCTTTTGTTAAACGTGGATGAACCAAAATCTTCATCTTTAAAAACGTTTCTATTCTTTGAAAGTTTATGTACTGACAGATAAAGAGAGTAGTATAAAGACACTGAAATGAGAAAACAAAAACGGCATAACATTAACAATAGTATCAGGCTCACAAACTTAATGATTTGTTGCTCAGATTTCAATCCAGAGTCTGCTGTGCATTTCAAATGAAACTCTGGTTTGGAATGAAAATACATGCATCCATCTCTTATGGAAATGAGATACACTTCTGCTCCAGGAATAGTATAATGCAGCAAGACCTAAGTAACTTTTCCAAGCCACTTGATTTAAAATTTACCTAACTTTTAATGTTTCAAGGAATATTTTTTCTTTGGGTGTGCATAGTTTCTCCATTACTAATGTTCTGTAGTCACCCGGGATTCTCTGGGAATGGGGGTGCAGCGGGTGTGTGTGTAAGAAAATGAGAATGGGATAAGTATAACTTCCTGATCACTATCTTATTTAATCACGTGTTAACAGAGAAAGACAGGAGCAGAGAATAAGGAGGAGATAATAGAGAGAGGTAGAGGGGGAGGATAGGGAGGAGAGTCAGAGCTTTGCAGTCGTGGATTGATCTGAAATCCGACCAATCGGGCGCCTCCTTCGGCCTGAAGCGCCGCAGTAGTTGTGCACGATTGGAGGACGCTTCGGCCGAGAGATGCGCACACACACACTGGCTTGGCTCGTTCGCCCAGTCCTTTGCGCACACACATGCACACGCACACTGGTAGAGGAGAGGAGTGTGGGCTCTCGGCAAGCCGTGCAGTGAAGCTTTGCCCCGAAGAGGATGTCAGTGACTGGGGAAGGAAATTGAATAAGGCAGAAAGGAAAGGAGAAAATGAGGAACAAACTCTAACTCGTGTGTGTTTTTCGCCGTTTATCAGCTGTCGTGTGCGTTTAAGCAGGGTACACGCGGACAGGTAAGATAAAAACAAGTTTTCCTGGCTTTTTTTAAAAAATATAAACCTATTGCAAGTTTCCGTGTGCATCTTTAGGAGCGTGGCTGACAGAGGCGGGCGTGCCTCTACTGTGTTGAGGTTAAGTGAATCCGTGAAGGCTAAATTAATAGAAGTATCGAGCTTTTGAGCACGCGTCTCTAAGCAATGAATTTGAATGTGCGCGCACACGTCTGTGCCCCGTGAAAACGGACACATGGTCATTAGAAGTATTAGAGTGCGCACCAGTCATTCTTCGCTTATAATGAGTGCATTTGGCTCTCGCGCGCCTCTTTTCTGCTAGGGTGTTGTTGCCCACAGCACCTCGGTGGAGTTATAAATGACAGACAGGCTGCATAACAGAGTGGGAGTTTGAGGCTATCTGATCCCTGTGATGCGCGTGCCGCACCAGTGTAGCCAGACTGAAATTTACGCGCACTGCAGGAAACAGGAATCCACTCATTGACTGCAGCTTCTCTGTAAGTCAGGTTTCCTCTCTGTATCTTCTCACTCTGGTTCTTTGTAGCGAAAAACAGAGAGTAAAAGAAGAAAGAAAAAAAATCAAGGCACGTTTTGAATGAATGCCTCAGTGGATTCTGTGAGATGCTGTGACAGTTGTGTGTGGAAAGACGCAAGGCAAGTGCCAGTTTCCTGCTGTCCCCGTTATTATTGCAGCACAGAGAGAGTGGTATGGCTGCCAATCGCTTGCATTAGATCCTTTATAATGTACTTATCTCTCAGATGTGTTTGGAAATGTTTAGAAAAACACGCCACATGTCCTGCAATTTAGCCACACATTTGGGATGCAGTGAGGAAAGAAACAAACAATGATGATGCTGGCTTCTGTTTTTGCAGATTAAATTTCAGAATCTAGGAACCATTTGGCTGCTTCTGTGTAAACACTCCAGACAAGATGCAAATCCTGCTTACACATGACAGGAAAAAAATCATCCAACTTTACCAGCAGTACTGTTTTAATCTTGTCTTTAATTGGGGCATTTGGGCATTTTTAGTGATTCTTATTCCAGTACAGCTGTTGTTTTACTTTGCCATATGGACTGGATGAGGGCAACAACAACTTAGTCCATCATCTTCATTTTCAGTACATCTGTCAACAGTTTAGTGGTTAATCATTTTGGTTAATATATAACAAGTCAAAAATGAGGGACACAAATTATTAAGAATAAAATCACCCAATTCCCACATGTGGGAACCGTCTTGCAGCAAAGCTTTTCTTCATGGGTGACAAATGTTTTGCCTGTCAGCTGCCTTGTGGATTAGTTTTATCACCTTTCTAAACATAGTGACTCTGTTCATGTTGCCATTACTGACTTTTAGTATGCATTGTGTAGCCATCTGTGCCATGAAATTACTGCTTTAAAAAGCCCAAAAGTTGAACATTCCACCAACCTAGCAAACCATTTTTTCTTTTTGTGTGTCAGTTATTTGATTTTATGGGCCATGATTTCTAAGGTACACTTAGAATTAACAATCATAGCTACATAAAGTATTTAAAGTTGTGTTAAAGTGGAATTGGTGGATCATTTCCAGTTCGTTAATCATTAATCTGTGGTGCCTCTAGATCAGTGTTATTGAGTTCGGTCCTACGAGGGCCGCAATCCAGAAGGTTTTCCATGTATCCCTACTTCAACACACCTGACTCAAATTACTTAGTCATTGTGCAGAACTTGATTGGCTGTTGGATCCATTTAATGTGATGAAGGTGTTGAAGCAGGGACACATGGAAAACCTTCTGGATTGCGGCCCTCGTAGCACCGAATTAAATAACCCTGCTCTAGATTAACTTTGCACTTATAATAACTCTAAATAGGTTGGATTTGTTTCAGAAAGGGGGAGAGCTATTTTCTGGGCAAAACGTGCCCTTAAAAATATCTAGTTTGGGGGAAAATGTCTTCTGATTGGTCAAATTCTTGGAGGCTTGCTGAAAGAAAGAGAAGACGACAATGGTGATTTGTTAAAGTGCACTGTTTCAGTCGTCAATATAGCATTAATGCTTTTAAGGTGCATTCTTGTAGGGGCACCACCTCCTGCCTAAATGGAGGAAATTCAGCCTTAAGGTTTAGGCTATCAGTCTTTCTGAAGGCTGGGCATCCATTGCTTGTTTTCAGAAAACATTGAAGAGTGAAAGAATCAAATCCACTTTAAAGCAAAACCAGGGTTTGTTAACTTATATGATGAAAAGATACAGATTATCGTGAAATAGACAATGAAAATAAGAAATTATGAAATTACGCATACAATCAGCAAAAAAAATATGCAACTTAGAGTATTTTGCAAACTTGAATTACTTGATAATATGATGAATAAATTTGAAGAGAAGGACTAATAAATAAACAGTGACGGTAATTTGGGGATTTATTAGGAATTTGTCTTGATGGTAAATTTAGTCTAGGAGTGGCAATGGAATTATCCTACATCAGGTTTAACTTGGATTTGATCCCCAATTCCCTTGGGTCACTTACTCCAGCTTGCCTTAAAGGTCCCATATTATACATTTTTTTTTACACAACAATTTCATATGGGTGCCAGAGGTCCAACAACATTGTTTTAAAAGTGTAATACCCCAAATTCAGGCTTGGTACTTAATTTCAGCCATTCCAAATGTGGCTCTGGTGAGCTCTGCAGTGAACAGGCTGTTTCTGTGTATGAACCTTTAATGGTTCATGAGTGGTGCCTGTCCACCCCCCACTCCACGTCCCTCTCTAGGAGAAGATCTGGGTTTTGCTGGCGCCTGCTCTGTGATTTTAGAGGGCAGGCTCAGCTAGGTGGTGGAGCAAATAAAAGGCAGTATCCACTACCGAGGGGGGGTTATTTCGCTCTATGATGTCAGGAAGGGAAAGATCTCAGACTCACCCGTTTGAGCAAACATTTGCTAAAAGGTGGAGCAAGCAAGTGAGAGAGGTGACAGATTTTCTTATGTTTGGGCCTCATACACAGGCTATGAGGACACATATGAATGTTAGAAAACCTTTAGAAAGGGAATTTTGCATAATATGGGACCTTTAAAGCTTAGGTGGGTTTCTACTTCAATGGCATGGAGCTGCAAAGGGTTTGTGGATCAGCCTGCCCTGGATCAGTGCAGGAGTCTTTCGGCGGTTGCGGGAGTCGTACTAAGCAACCTTTGATGATGGAGTGCATCCTCTTAGTAGTTTGCATCAATTTATCTTGAGCCAAATGTAACGATAGAAGGTAAATTGAGCTTTACATGAAAAACATATTTATCACCTTTTTTTCAATTCTGCTTAAGATCTGGGGGTTGGGAAGGATTCTGACTGGACAGGTGGCGGACATGACGCATTTAAGTGTACCAGAAGAAAACAAACTCCAGTTCCTGCATCATTATGTGGAAGACCACATAATAGAAACTATTTTTGCTTTGATTTTAATTATAGTTTTGAACCAGCAGCTCGATATTCGCATACTACTTCACTTTCGTCAGCTGAAAGCATCCACGGGGTAAACAAAAGAAAATAATATTAACCTTATATGTATTTTCATATAAAGAATAAAGCTTTCACAAATCAGGAGCTAGGTATAATAAATCTGCATACTATGTAGAACAATTCAATTCAAACATAAACATCCTAAGTCTTGTAGACTAGTCTAATGTGCTTATATTCCACCAAAAAACAGAAAAATTACCCTTTGTCTATCTGACAAATCAGAAGCTAACTTCAACAATATCAGGATGACGTCTCTGAACATTTCATCCATCCACACTCAGTGACTAAACAGCTAAAAGCTAAACAGCATTAAGTTATTAAATTTAAATGACAGCAGGACCTTTCTGACTCTTCATAGTCACGCATTCACAAATCTATTTTGCCCTGACGTGTAAACACAAACACTTGCACACACAGGTGAGCACACTCCTACCAGTGGGCAGAGAGTGAGTGTTAAGAAATATTTAGTGTAAGTACTTGATAATAACCAGGTTTCAGAAACTTGCCCTCCATCCTACCAATGAAACTGACATACTGGAGTCTACATTTACAACTGTTCCTCAATGTCTCTGCTCTATGAGTGGTGTAGCATCGGTGTAGCTGGGTGCAGCTGGACCTCTCAAGCAAACGTTTTCCAAGCCCCACTTAACTTCTGACTGATTATTAATGTATTTAATTGAAAGCACAGCTGTGTTCCTCTCACACTATTGGCAGATGAATTCAACGTGATGTTAGTCCACAGCGCACACATAAAGTTATTTAATTGTCTCTCGTTGTTTTTTAACCCCCCCACCCAAAAAAAAACCCACTGCTTTTTTGGTTTTGGTTGGTAACGTACACCTTTGCTGGGGTGCAATTCCTGCAGAATTTGACCACACATGCAAATCTGGGAACTATGATGTGACAGTCGCCACTGAAAAAAGGTGACAACAGGATGACGCATGTTCCTTTAGCATAAAAAAACTATGCAGAATTTGTGCATATGCAACCTTCCATCCATTTTCTGTACCGCTTGTTCCCAGTAGGGGTCGCGGGGTGAGCTGGAGCCTATCCCAGCAGTGTTT
>JBAMHW010000020.1:4789019-4808637 GCA_037177495.1 Rhadinocentrus ornatus | reverse complement strand
CACAATTTGTGGGGCATTGTGGTCTCTGGGGTGCTGAGAAGGGTTCATCAACTGGGGGTGGCCCTTTGTGGGTTCGGGTTCAACTTTTCGTCTTTTTTTTTTTTCTTTTTTTTTTGGGGGGGGGGCACTGTGGATCCCTGAGGCTCGTGCTCCATGACCCTGGGTGCTCTGATTGTGGCTTTCCTTTACCTCCCTCTGGTAGGCTGCCTGCTTCTGTGCCCCTTGGTGACGGCTGTTTGGGGCCCTCTCTCTGTCTGCTTGGAGGAGGCGCAGTTGCATTTGCACGACTGCTTAATGCAACTCGTTCCTCATATCTTGCACAAACACACACACTTATATATTATTTTGTTGTTGGTGTTCATGATAGTCACAGTTTGTCTTCCCGCAGGTGCTCCTAATGATTGTCTGCTGTGTTGTCTTACAAAGGCTATAGCATTTTTTTCTATTAGTTGTCCCGTTTTTTCTGTATTGGTTTGAGTGTACTTGCGATATTACTTACTTACTTGGGATATACTTGCTGTAAGCAATGCGTCCAAGTACGTATCATGGCTGCCACGCCTTCCTGCTTACGATTGGCATGCATACGCATTGATGCGAGGTAACATGTCGCATGCGTGAGTTGCAATATTGACTACAAGCGCCTATGCGAACAAGAGCATGACCACAAGGTCAGAGGTAGTTTTGAAGAGCGCCTCTTGGACCTTGTTCGCAACTACCAGATATTTATTTTTCTTCCTCCCCATTGGACAGTGAGAAGCACTTGTGCCTTACCAGCTGGATACAAACTGGTAAATTCTTGTTTACAGAAATACAATGTGACCGGAAGATTGGCCTTTTCACTGTTTCAGGCTCCAAGTGCTGTGTACCGCCCCTAGTGGTGACCTCCAGTTTCAACTGTTTTGGTTGCTGCAGCAAGTATATACACAGACGTTGCAGAACGTAGCACGTTTGCATGCACAGCAAGTATGTCCCAGCCTTTAGATATTCCTGATGGCCCTTAATATTGCTTTTAGTATCACCCTTGGACATTTGAGAGTGCATTTACCAGGAGCAGATGAATGTTTATGTAAAAGACATCATAGTTCGGTTTGGGGGGGGCAGAGAAAAAAATGTCTAAAGATCGGTAATGTGTATATATTAAACTTCTTTGAGTTCCAGAAACATTACAGTTGTGGTTTTGTTTTATATCTTGAATTGTTGTCTCCCTTTCTCCCTCTTCACCCTAACCCTAAAGAATAATACTTACGTATCAAGAGGAGCCTTACAGTATATCCATAAAGCTCCTCCTGGCAACGCGACCAAACCATTATTCTATGTGTACGTATAAAATATGTATCAAATGCGGACCATTTATTCTGTAGTCATGATGCTGGACAGAACAAAGACAATATAATCCACAATTTTTGCTTAAACCTTCCAGTGAGAGTGGTAAGATTGACCCGAATCTTTAGTAAAAAAAGCTGCATATTCAGCTCTTCATTTAAAAAGAAAAATCTTTATTCATTTAACTCCGAAAGTTACATGGAAAAGTTTGTCTAGTCTGTTGAAAACAACAGGAAAGCAGGCCTTTATCTGCCTCTGAGGGCCTCTGATTAGACTGGAGAGAGAGGATTCTTGACAACATCTTTGGGAGAAGAAGACACACACACAACAAGAAGTGGTGTACATGCAAACACAGTTGTCCTGTTGTCCCACCCCTCTGTCTCTTCATCTCACCTTCTCAGTGGTGGATACATGACCCAGCCATACACAAGTATAATCAATGAACTTGTTGTGATGATAAAGTTTACTGTGAATATGTCTCAGAATCAGGGTGCAGTTCCTGCAGCTTTTCCCACATTTTACTAATTGTTTCTTTTCCTCTTTGAGTTTTTGTTAATTTCTTTATATAGAACCGTGACTGTGACCAGGTGCTTGTGTAATTGTGTCATTAAGTGTTTCTCTGTGTGTTGCTGCAGTTAGGATACTTATTTGTCCCAAACTCTCCATACCAGAGGGTAAAAAGGCAATTAGAAGCAGTAAAAAACAACAGCAGCATCTCCCACCAACATTCATCTCAGTCCAGCAGCTACAAAAGCCAACTGGTCCGGCCGTCCACCCCCGGATGCTGCGAGGTGTTAAGGAGAGATTTATAGATGTAAATATTTTGACTCCTTGACTTTGGAGATAACTTCTGCTTTATGAGATAATATTTCCACCCATTTTAGGTGAATATTGCACTTAAAACTCTACCATTTAATTATTTGCACCAGCCTAATAAATATGATTTTATGATGTCCATTAATCAAGCAAACAAAAACACACTTCACACTGTTAATCTCACATATTCCACTGTAAAGCACCATCTATAAAGAAAGAGTGTTTAACAGCACATGTGCATTACTGAATACCTTAAGTAAATGTAATAAATGTGGCAAGCGCGGTGTATAAATCTCACTTGCTGCATGTTGTTAATTTGATGCATTGGGCAATAATTTGTTATAAATAATTGTTTATTAGAGGACCGTCCCGTGTGATGTGATAGCCTAATGATATGTACTTAGCAAGTTTTAAGGGAGGTTCCAATCAGCGCCCAAGTTTCCAGCAGCAAGGCTGTTAATTAAAAGAAGATCAAATTTAGCCATTTGTATGATTTTAATCATTAAAGGAAAGAATTAAATAATCGAGATCGGTCCTGTTTTGTAAAAACGTTGCAGTGGGATCTATTTTAGACTAACACTGGATTAAAACCAGCCGTGTTGGGAAGGTGACCTCAGCTGTCATCAGATTATCAGAATATTTTCTTTTTATCTTCTTTTATCAAATGGAGTCAGCGTGTGTACGGCCCTGCTCTGGTAGAATGAAATGAAAAAACAAATGGAATCTGCCAACCATGATGTTTGCAAATGTGAACTAGTCGTCCACCTACTCTCCTCTATCTGTTCACTTATTTATTAATTCACTTCTTTTTATTCACTCGCTCTCTTGATCAATAAGTAATTAATTTCCCCGGCTGAAGGAAAACAGGTCCAATAATGTCTCTAACGCTCACATCTGGTCACGGACTTTTTTTTTTTATTAAAAAGTTCTCGTGTTACTTGTTTTTCTGGATGTGTTCTACCTGACTGATTCATATTTATTTACTTTTATTTTTTAGCCAAATTCCTGCACAGTTTGTAAAGGTTTGATGAAGTGTCTCATTGTCAGCATCACGTTTGTTGCTTAATGTAGTGCAGCGTCAACATGATGTAACAGGAAGATTAACTCATGATTCAGCATGTTTTTGGTATTAAATGTTTTATAAATCAGGCTGTGAATGAGATATAAAGGAAAACCCTCTGTAAGAACTTTGAGAATACAGAAAGAAGCACAACTGGAAAGTTGGGTGTCTGTAAGTGTTGCTGAAGTGGAGATTTTTCTTACCCAGAACATGAGGAAAAAAGTCATTTTAGATTGTAGAATTCAACACATTTCATTCATAAAACACTTTTTACAGACATCATATTCAGTGAAGTTTGGACGTCGTTCAGGAGAGACCGAGCTTTTCAAACTACACCAAACCCGACAGCAGCGCTCGGCTCCCGGGAAAAGACAAACTTTAGGTGAATTTCTAAGAAATTTAGATGCACATGCAGACAACTGATTCCCTTAAGTGTGTATTTTTTTACATTTCTTTACATTTATCTGAAAGAAAGCGTGGTTAAGATAAAAAGAAACAGGGTTTCTGCCTATCGTGTCAAACAAGGACTAAATATAAAAAGGCCATCTAAATGTAAACTGCAGAACACCAGAAACATGCAGTCAGACATAGAAAACAAACACCAGCTTGACCTAATTACGTTCAGGAAAAATAAACTTCTGTTTTTTATTTATGTGCTGAAATTTGACAAGAAAAAGTTTTTCATACATTAATCAGTGTCTAAAAATAAAGAAAAATCATCAAAGTGATCACAAACAAAACTAGTTCGTACAGAGTTTCCTGCATGTTTGACGAACAAAAACTCAAAATGAAGCGATATTAAGCAATCATCATCAAGCACCTGAAATAAATAAATAGTGGAGTGATTTGGTCATTTAAGGTGGAAAAACAGAATAAACAACATACATTCATACATGTCCTGTTGCTGAACACATGCAGTCACCTTATAAAACTTACCTCACGTATCAAAGATGCTGGAGACAGTAGCTTCAACCAAGTGTCTGTTAGGGGCTATTTTTATCTCTAGATTGGATGTATTTGGTGTTTCAGTGATTATTTCCAGCAGCAGAACAATGTGCGTGTGTGTGTTTGATTTGAAATGAACCAGTGTGTCGGTGTTGCCTCCACGTGACTCACTGATGTGTTTTTAATGTTTTTAGTCACCACGTGGAGCTTTTTGGCACAGGGGGGGTGAGATATTTTGGGTTTTGCTTGTAAAATAAAGTTTTTTTCTGGGTTTTGGTCAGTTTGTTGGAGAAAAATGTGTGATTAGCATCTAAAACAGTCTGGACACAGGGTTCCCAGGATCTAGAACTATTTCATTTACATTAAAACACTGCCGTTTATGAACAAACTCTGTGGCAAAACAAGCACTTCTCCTAGCAGTCACCCCCCCACCACTACCACCGCAGCCCGGTCTCCTCCAGTTCCTCCATAATAACATGATTCATATATTAGATATGGCCCAAATAGATCATGAAGATGCATTACTTCCCATTCTTCAAGTGAAAGCATTATTATGCCACGTTGTTGTTGTTAGTGCTGCTGTGTTGGCGTAGTGGTCACACTATTTTTCTTTTCCAGGTGAACCATGGCTGTAAGATTGGCTGGGGCAATAGAAAGAGAAATCACACCACAGAGGAAGGGAAATCGGATCAGCGAGCACAATAAAGCAGCAACTCCAGAGAAAATGACCTGAGAAGGAAGCCACATGACCACCTCTCCCAGTGCATGCGAGTGTGTGTGCATAACTGGAATATATTTTAGGGGAAGAAGGACTGTGATACATATGACTACAGGCTGTCGTTTTGTTTGCTCACTCTCACGGCGAAATGGAGGACATACATCGTTTCTTACTGCCTTAAAAAGAGGAGACGAAAGATGTGTGTGTGTGTGGGGGGGGCACAATGCAATTCCACTTGCCCTTGGGTGTGGCGTGGTGCTGGTCACTCAGGGAGTGTGCTGCAGGAGTCACATGATTCGGATGGATGACATCAATTTGCTGCAAAAACAATGTCCCCCACCTATCTCTCCCTCCTTCATATTTTCTTCCTCCTTTCTCGTTTTCTCTCCTCCTTCTCTCAGCTGTCAGTCCATCATCACCTAACAGAGAAGAAGAATGAAGCACACATATCTAATCTGCATTCTCAGTTTTTCCCAGCACTTTCTTCATTACCTGCTGTGGAAATATATCTTACCTGAAGTCACTTTCAAATCTTTATTTTACTCAGATGTCATTAGATAGAGTCAGTATGCTGATTAAACACATCAGACACCCATATTAGCAGCACTAATAAAACTAAAGTCACAAACTGTTTGGTTCAATTCAGATTTTTTTGGAAAGAATTTACTCTGAGCCTCTTGCCAGCTCATTTGAACACCAACTTAAAAGTCACTACTGCCACCCTGTGGTCATATTTGGAACAGCACCAAAAACTCAGACTAGTTTGTAGTCACACAACAAAGCAGGGCTTCTCTCATGACTTTATTCATATTTCATTTTTGCTGATTATTTAGCAGGTTTTTATATATATAAAATTAGTCATCTCATTATTAATAAGATATATATATATACACACGTATATAAATATATGATAATATATCTTAACTGTTATTCCATATGCATCCATCCATCCATCCATCCATTTTCTGTACCGCTTGCTCCCAGTAGGGGTCGCGGGGTGAGCTGGAGCCTATCCCAGCAGTGTTTCAGGTGAAGGCAGGGTACACCCTGGACAGGTCACCAGTCCATCGCAGCATATGCCACCTTTTCTTTTTAAATTTAGGAGAAATATTTAAGGTGAAAGTACATCATTTTTAAATTGCAAATGAGCCAGGAACATGGAAAGCCAGCATGCATTAGCTTTAGATGCTCTATGGCTATCATCATAGGTATTAAGAGAATAGAGGTGGTTGACTCAGATCTTTGAACAAATAAAAAAAAAAAAAAAAAGAAGCCTAAGGAACCGGTACTCGATTTTGACATGTAATGGTCACCTGCCCAGTTTAGTTTGGCAAGTGGAACGAACTGAAGTTGCAGCACATGCAGAAAATAGTTTTAGTATTAGATTTACAGGGAAGTAAAAATTTATTATATTTATTATTTAAATTGTTATTGGAGACTAAATCAAATCCAAAACATAACGAGGGAGATAAAGGCTTTGGAATCATTCAGCAACCTGGTTACACAGAAAAAAAAAAAATATATAAAAATCTGAATGTATTGTGTGCAATGGCACACATATTAAATTACAGAAATGTTTGATTGTCATGATAATCGGCTGTTTAATGAATGTTTTCCCCTTACAGTGAAATAGGTTTACTAAAACATTCAAAAATCCCCCCAACAATAACTGGACAGAACACTTCTTTACCAAAGATGTTGAGATTAGCTTTTTTTTTTTCTTGCATCAGTGACTTGTAGGCTTTCCATTAACAAAAAAGATGGAGTACCCAATACACACAAAGGCCACCACCTGCCTGGTAGCAATCCAAGATGAACTGCAGATGTTCTGAAATAATGTAGAGGCCCTACTCACACACTTTGATGATATATTAGCACATGCTTTTCTAGTCTTATTTATTTCTTGATTGAATGAATCTCAATAGGTGATTATAAATGGCACTGAAAACAGTAGTTAAGTGCAATATGTATTCATTCTACAAGCAGACAGTGTTTGAAATAAACGCCATGGTATGCAGATGTTGTCATAACCACATAGACTCAACAGTGTTAATCACTTGAATCCTTCCTTGACACCAGTGACAGAAGCTACCCTCAAGTGTTGTGTCAGCTGAAGTGTGAAGAATTGTGCATGTATCAGTCACAGGTTACAGTGTGCTTGCAGCAAAACAGATGCCTTTAATAGTGCATGGAACTGAGCTCAACAGCAAGTTTCAGTGCCCCAAAAGTGTTTATTAAATAAGGTGTCATTTGGGTCACAGGTTTGAATAATTGCAAGAATGCAGTCAGTCAGCTTTAGCCTCTGTTGTAACAGAAGGTACTGCCAAATACTTGCCTAGAGGTTTGCTCACTGGACCAAAAACACTTAAAATGGACCCTTTAAAGGAAAATTTGCTAGTTTAACCTATGTGGAGACTAGTCTAATCATCCTAAAGAGACAACAGTGTCTAAGTCATTCACACTAATGCCGTTTGGTCTGCTTTAAACAATTCCTGTTCCACTTCACGGATAGTCCTGTCCATTTGGGGCAGTGAGCACATTTGGACTGGTGCAAACCAAAGAAGTGAACTCTGGTCAACTTAAAAACCTGGGGTTCGTTTGCAAGTGAACTTTGGTTCAGTGTGCTGACAGTGGGAAAGCAAACGGACCAAAATGAGGAAGTTATATATGACAAAACAAATATGTCAGATAACTTACTGCCTTTTACACAGAAACCTCCACTGAATGGTTGCAAGGACAAAATCCCATTTAGACCTTTCTCAACAAGGTTTCTTTAGCTTTTGCCAAAACAGTCTAAAAGCAAACAAGATGCAATCTGTGCAGAAATGGCTTACCCCAGGTGGTGGCTACAGTAAATCTAATATAGTTTGTCATATCACCAGCAGACTAGACAGGAGTGAGAATTGTGGATTGCTGTTCCAACAGCACAGTCAAAAGGCTTTTTAAAAGATGAATCATGCTTTCTGCCAAACATGGGCTTTCTCTTTCCAGCTTGCAAACAAAAAATGGTCATTGACTGGCTGTGTCTGCCATCCAGGGCATACAATAAAGGGGTTTAATTCCAGTGAGAATTATGGCTTTGAAGAGACAAGTGTTGATGAGTTTTGTCAGTGATGCCATCTTCCCCTAAATCCATTATCTGAAAAGGTAAAATAATCCCCTGCTTTCAATGCAGCAGTGTGATGTTATTGTGTGGTTTACAGGGATAAATGACATTTTGTTGTTGCATATCTTAGACATGTTACCCTGATGGGAATGTAGAAATGAGCTTGCTGGAACAATTAACTTGGTATGTTTACTGGCAGGAGCAGTGGTTTACCATTAGTTGAAGAGGAAACAGAAAGCAAGAATGAGAAGAAGGGACAAAAAGACCACCGCCTAGTGAGTGTTACATTATTTATTGATGGACATAGATTTCCAATTGTGACGTCCTTGTCACTGAAAGGAATTGGCCATTACTTCTCTTTCATTGCTTATACCATTTAGTGTCACCAGTGTGACTGATTTTGGCATCATTTGCTGTTTGTCACCAGGAAAAAAAAAAAGAATATTTTTGGAAATAACGTAAGAAGAGCAAGAATGGGTGATACTTGCCATGCTTCTCTATTAACACAGCATAATTTTGTGCTAATGCCATTTAGACATTTTTTTCCATACTTTTTTCTCCACATGGCTTGTCTGCGGCCCTGCATTGGATTAAACATATAGAACATAGATGGATGGATTTGGTTTACAATACAACATTTTTCCTTCTATAATTTTGTCTGGCCTTATTGTTGTGAGCAATCACCAATGGCTTTCTCTGACAGATTCTATTACTAGCTGTTCTCCAAATATTAAAAAAAAGATTTGATTCTATATGGAGCTGATGAGGAAGCACTCGAAGGCAGTAATGCAGAGAAATCTCGCAACGCTTTTTTACTGTTGATGAAGTTCTTTCTCAACTATTTGCAGACTTTGATTCTGGAAGGCAACATTTACCTCCTGAGGATGACGATTGATCATAGTGACAGTGAAAGTGATACTTTTGTTGGTAATTGCGGTGCAGTCATTCACTATAACGATGTACGAAAAGCAGCACATGTCGGATATGACATCATAAGGGTTTACCCAAGTTTGGGGAGGCCGAATTCAGGGAATATTTAGGAGAGTTTCTGGACGTGGTAGAGGCAGCAGAGTTGAAAACATGAGCTCTGAAGGCAGACTGGGAGCAGCATAGGTGGTCAGAATAGTGATATAAGATGCAGAAATGATGCTACCGTCTTTTGAATCCTTAAAACAAAATCGAACATTTTCTATGGAAAATTGTGGCACCTACGGGATTAAAAAGGATTGTTAGGGATTTCCTTAATCAATTCTGATTTTGCTTTTGCGTTTTAACAGCCTGGCCCACCAGTTGCAATTTTCTGTCCAGGAGCTTTAATTAATCAATAGAAAATTGGTTCTGTTTACCTCATTTTCTACAAACCCAATAAGATAAAGAAAATAAAAAGAAAAACAATACACTACTGATAATCTGATATCCTTCATGTTTTTTTTTAAAAATAAAACCAACATTAAAGATAAGATAACCTTTAGGTCATTAGAAAAATAGGTGATTCTCAGAATTTGTAGTTTTCAGACTTCAAAAGGGTGCCAGAGAAACAGCAGTGGCCTACCAGGACATGACATGAAGTCAATCAACACAACATAACCACAGTCACCTGACTCATAAATAGAAATAGAAGGAGAAAGTATAACTCACCTTTTCTGTCCTGTAGCTAACCTGTGTTTCCTTTTTTGAGTTTCATTATTTACAGAGGGACACAGAAAAGTATGCATCATGCTGACATTATTGCTCTATGGGTTTCTTCAGTATGGGTGAGAGCAACATTAGAATGATTCATCTCCTACTCTCTCTGTCAGTGACGAATGGCCAACAAAGCATTTCCTTTAAGAGCTCTCAGCACTATAAGAGGAAGTTTGATCGTGGGCAAGCATCCACAGTAGGCTGTTGCATTATGGCATTTTTCTTTTGACCTCGAGGATGCACAATGAATGATAAACGTTTCAAAAATTGTCTAAAATAAAATCAGCTTTTGAAAATATATTCCCTTTTTAGTCAACGGCTTACTTTATTTTCATCATTTAATTCCGACTTTCGGTTTCGAACTCTTAGGGATTTAGTTCTCAAAATATGTCTTTCAGTCTCAACTTAAAAAAAAGAAACAAAAACAATTCTCATTCCTTTTCCAGCATATTGCACTTTAAGATAAATCCTTTGTCTGCAAAACACCTTCTCACATAAAAATCTTGGCAACATGTTGCCGCTCAAGGATTATGCTGAAACACTGGTCCATCCCACATGTAGAAAAGCTTTTTATTTGCCTGATTTGATATAGTTCCCTAGATGGGAATTACATTAAAATACAAAACCTAAAATGAGCTTTAGAAAGCTGTTTTATTTAAATGGTGACAATAAAAAAAGAGGCAATGCAGGCAGTGTCATGTACAGGGAGAAAAAGGCACTGCACTTGGATGCATGTGAGAATATTCTGTCTGGATATTTGTTCCATGGTTTATTGGAAGAATGACTTTTCAGACTGTGAAGACAGAGCCGTATGATTTCCAATATGCAGCATGAATAGTTAATGTGCATTTACAGGGTTTGGTTTTCCATCTCGCATTTGTGAGTGTTTGCTCAGAGACTTTCCCTTTTTTAAATACCTCTAAAGGATGAACTGTCATTATGTAATCGCTGCGTTACTGCCTGGGATCCTGGGGGCTGCCTCCGAGTGTTCATTTCATTCTTTGCTTAAAAAGAGTTGGGGTGGTGGGTATGCCTTTTGGTTTCACTCAAGGTGTTCCACCTTCTTTGGGGAAGCTGTGTATTTATTCACCTGGGTTAATCTTGTACGCATTTACCCCCCACTTGATTTACAGTCTAAGCTTCAGGCATTTCATTTACACTTGCATAGCAAAATACACAGAATAGAGTGGCACATATTCAGTGTTAGATTCAGAAAAGGTAAAAACATGAAATAAAGTGGTAGCATATAGAAAGACAATGTTTGGATTAACTTGTACTGACTTTCTTTGAAACATCAGTTTTACAGCAAATATTTAGTACATGTGTTTTCACTCATCCTTTTTTTTATTTTTTATTTTTTTAGCAGCATTACAACTGCACTCGAGAGGCACTGCATTAACATCCCTACAGATATTACTTTTAAGTGGAATATGGACTCTAACTCGACTCATGTAAAATCCTGACAGAGTGGAAAGGCGAGTCACGTCAGGTAGTTGTCAGTGTCACAGCGGAAAGAGAAACCCCGATGTGTGGCACTGATAAAACATTACTGTGCTCTACGCCTGCCAGACCCGCTCACCCTTCACGTGCATTGCTGGGATGTGAGCGAGATGTTAATTGGACCGTGCCAATGCTCAATGAGAGTGAGAGTGAGAGGAAGAGGGGGTGTGATGGACATGGCGTCCATACTGATTTGCAGATTTGCAGTGGAAGAGAGGCAAGCCGCGGGGTGCTGTCCAATAGAGTTAAGACGACAAATGGAATTTTAATACCACTTTTTTACAAACAAGAAATGACTGCTGTAAATGTGCTGAAACTTAGATTCTGTTTAAACGGGCCACCTAGAGGGTTTATATTTAGAATTAAACCTTGTGTATCAAAACTAGCATCTAGATGTACATTTTTCTGTTGTTGAGAACATGGGTTTGTATTTTCATGTGTTTACCCCACCTATTAATAAATAATGTTCAATTTATACAGTGAATCAACTCCTGCTGTACTTCATAACTTCCACCCCGTTTCATGCTCCACTCAGTTGCATACTGAGTGATCAGATTGCCTTAGAACTGTTTCCAGAATTGTGATTGAACCATTCACTTTGCAACATCTGCCCACTTTCTCACTGCAAGCGTTTTACTGTACTCCTGAGTTGCTTCCAAGCTGTCAGATCACGTTCCAAAGTGTCAAATACCTCTCCATAAATTAGAATGAATCTCTGAAAGCAATTAAATGACAACAACCCTGTGCCAAGAGACTGAGTCTAAAGTCCCGACAAAGTGTTTTTTATGATGTCATTTAATATACATCAAGTAAACATCAGGATCTCATCCAGTTATGCCAAGATTCCCCTGTAGTTTTTTTTTCTAAAGGTATGTTAAAGTTTGAATCTCTTAAAAAAGTTTTATTTAAAATTATTGATGAGTCGTTCTACACTGCATGTAACCAATTTTGTAGCCATTTTGGCATTTATTCAAACCAGAAGACAGAGATCACCATTGATTTGTTGAATTATTTGGTTAATTTCTTTGATAAGACATGAAAAAATAATTTATGTAAATAATTTAATCAGTTTACACGAGCACATCTAATGACATTATCGTGAGCTCTGTGAATTTTTGCTCTTCTCTAACTTTTTAGTGACTAGAAGTTTGTGATTAATAATGATTTTTAATTAATAAAGATTTTTATCCTTATAAATTTAAGACAACATTTTGTGGTTTTTGCGTTTCTTAATTCTAGTCTAAATGTCTGTTTTTTATTTATGGCACAATAAAAGATTTTATTTTTTATATTTTTGTATTTATCAACTTCATGTATTCAATTTAGAGCTGAGATGCTTTTTAAGATGCCTGAACAAGCAATGAACTATGCTACACCAACTTATGTGCAAGCACATGAAATAAATATATAACACAATGCTTTGAGTCTCTAAAAATGTGTCTCAATGTGATGGAGTGCAAGAAGGATCCTTGGAGGAACATGAATAAAAAAAGTTGAAGACTTCATGGTAATGCAGTAGTTTTTATAATTTATCAAAGTTTTATTCTAACTATATTAAAAATTTCCTAGGACAAAAGAACAAGAAACAAAAGAGTACATTCAACACTTCACAGCACTAATCTTCCTCCTTTGTCTCTGCTGTCTACATCACCAGCTTGTTCTTTATTTGGACGATGAGGTGGTATATTTGTCTGTTGCTGCTCCTAACACAGTCCCACGGATCTCTGTGGGCTCTTGAAAAGCAGTGCAGTGAGCATCTGCGAAACTCCCAAATCTCTCGCACTTCATCCACTCATGTGGGAATTTACCTGGCAGGAGGAAAGCAAGCTTTTCTGTGTATAAAATGCTAATTTGAATAGCCTCAGCCCAGCTTTGTAGATGAGAGCACAGAGCCCTTCTCCTTGTTGTAAAACCCACCTGCTCTGTGTGTTTTAGCATGTGTGAAACGGTGGATTCTGCCAAACCCCAGTAGCCGCAACCTGAATTTAGACTTCTTAAATACGGGGAAAACCAAGTGCTGTAGGTGATATGAATATATTATGATCCTGAATTCATCTTTTGCCTTTGTCTTTTATTCCATTTGGCAGAGGCTAACTTGAATCCCAACAGCTTGACATAAATTCAAGGACAGCTAAAATGTGTAATTCACTGATTAGTGGATTGATGGGAAATTTTGCCAGCCATAATATCATTGATGAATCAGTCAACCATTCATCAGCCCTGCATACCAATGACTTGCAGCTTTTTAAATGTGCCAATACTACTCTTTGCTGCTAAATTAATTTAAAATATACGTGGAAAGAAATGAACGTTTGCTGCAACTGAATATTTCTATCAAAAGCTGCTATGTTGCCTTTTTGTGTTGAATTAATTCCTCGTCGTGTAAATCCACTGAGCAATTTTAGAATAAAAGACATGTAAATGGTATATATGGTGGTTGTATAGACTAAAATCACAATTAATTTGATTGAGATCAGGTCTTCTATAGGGCACTTAGCCCCACTCAAGCTGTTAGTAACCCTCTAAATATCATGGCTGTGTATGCTAATCTTACTCCACTAACGTCCACACCCACCAGGAGATGTCAATGACCTTCCCTGTCCCACACGCTGTTCTAATAATGGCCTAATTCAGCTGCACATGTCTGAGCCACAGCTACTCTGAGAAAGAGGAAGCTAAATTATTGAAGGTGTCATGTAGGTGGAAATTTATTTATTTTACATCAGTAATATGTCTATGCAGGGGGTACTGAACCCTCTGTGTTAAAGCATTGGCCAAAAACCAGAGTGGGACAGAAAAAAGAAAAAAAGAAATAAACTCAAATGTTAACCGCCATGTCCACTCACATTAGAAGCATTGCCCTCAATAATCATCAGACTTTTTAGTTTATTAGCAAAAACCAGCTCTTTTTATGTTAAATTTAATAAGCAGGGTGAATAGGACACTATGACATCATCAAGTAAACTAAATCCGTTGTAATGGAGCAACACAAAAGCTTGCAGAATCTGATTTCATGCTATCACAGCTATAAACCAAACATTTCAGGTCTGCCATCCACACAAGAGGAAAACACGCTTCTTCTCATGTCTTCCTCACTTAGCTTGTGATAACTTCTATATCTTCTTCTAGCTTCTTGTTTCACATGTTCCTCATGGTGCAAGCAAATTAATTGAAAACGTCACCCAGCAAGTCAAAAACAGTTTAAGCCTTCTGCATAGAACACATGGGTTGCAAAATTAAATATAAAACCAATTCTCATTGAAACTCCATTTTTAACAGAAAACGTGGCTTGCCTATGATTAGCCTCTGTAAGGTTAGCTATCCAAAAAAGTAATATTCTTTTTTATTCTAATTCTTTTCTCCCCACTCTGACCATCACATGATCCATCTAAATTATTTGTGTTCACCTTCACACCCTGAGCCCATGTAATTCAGCTTGTATAACTTGTGCTGAATTGCAGCTCCATGGACCACTGACTGCATGATATTTTTACAGATTACTCATGCTAAAAAAGTTCTGCTGCTACATCGCCATCTGTGCTACTTTATACCATTATGTGGCAGAATAAACCAGCCTAGCAGTCCTTTTTCCTGCTTCAGTTTGTGTATACAGGTGCATCCACATTGCTGGAGAAAATCCAATTGTCCAGTTTAAATTTATATCATAATCAAAGGATGTGTGCCAGACTCAGTGGGTTATATCAAATATTAAACATATTAAACACAATTAAGTAGCACACGTACAACTATGCCAACTGCTGAATACAACCACCTCATGGACACTCCTGAATCGTCATTATGCAGTCTAAATATATTTATTATGTGCAAACTACAGCACAGAGTTGGAAAATATTATTAATGCGAGGCCACATCAATTTCCGCAGCAGATCAAACGGTTTGGTTAGATGAGAGTGCGTCTTTATGTAATGATTTGCTCTTGAGGAAATGAAAACATATCATATTTATGTTAATTCATATTCAAAGGAATAATGAGTGCCAGACACCTATATTTCTATCCTTGAGTACAGGGAGTTACAGAGGATTCAGTCATTCAGTCTAAAATAAAACATTTTATTAGAACATATTGTAAAAGTTTTGAAAAGTCAAAACACATGCTGTTTGGCCCAAACAGGCCAAACAAACACAGAGTTTAGGTTATTCTCCATTTCTCATTTCACTCTTTATGTGTCCAACCTCTGGGGCACATGTTCTCCCCGTGTATGCGTAGGTTCTCTCTGGATTCTCTGGCTTTCACCCACCGTCCAAAGACATGCATGTTATGTTAATTGGTCACTTTAAATTCTCCCTAGGAATGAGTCGGTGTGTGTGAATGGTTGTTTGTGACCTGTCCAGGGTGTACCCTGCTTACCTGTTAAAATGCCCTTGATGGATTAAGCAGAATTTATGAATGAATGATTATATATACAATAAACAATACAAATTGAAAAACATTTATTTTATTTTTTTTCCTGTGGTGGCCAGCAGATGGAAACTGTCTGATGCATCCTGGTGTTCCTGTTGTATGATGAGAGCTCAGGAATTCAGCCATTAAACACACAACAGATGGGACATTTTCCATCTTCTACACAGCTCTCATTAGGCAACCAAACCACATATAGTGAGGTTGAGAAGTGCAGACATGCTTTCCTAATTCGACACCAAGAAAAAAAAGACACCAAAAACAACTACAAAAAAACGAAAAAGGTTTGTTCAGTTTGGCATGACCAGATGAAAACATCAGATGCTTCTTGTTTGCCAACATTTTTGGCTTGTAGAAACATGTGAGGAGTGGCACATTGTAGGTTGAGGTAATCATAGCTAAGGGTTTGGACAGATGGTGATTGGAAAGTGGAAGGACAAGGTGCTGTTGACTTTGTGAAGATGGTGGGAGGGAGTGACTAACGCAACATCCTCTCCACATGACTCAGTGGGAGTCATTACTGCAATGGGCCTAATTACCTTGAAGCCTAATCTGTGTTTAAAAACCTGCTGCTTATTTCATTTAATTACCCACATGTGTTGGGAAAAGATTGAAATGCAAGGTGAAAACATTTGTCTTGTGTCTTTATGGCAAGAAAATAGATTTTTTCAGGTCCATTTTTCTTATACTGTCCTCATCCAGGACCTTAACTGCACTCAGTCTAAATCTCAGGCAGCTTATTTTAAGAAGAGTTTCTGTCATTTATAGCCTAAATGTTTTATTACGTCAACATCATTCAGGCAAAGAAGTTGTAGCCAAGTGAGAAGTCATAGAGATGATACAATACCATTATGAGCTCGCAGATAATTGAGTGCTGACCAACCGTTGGTTGTACAACGTAATTATATCCTTTAAGGTGTTGAAATTGACTTGGATAGGAAATTATTGATCACTCAACAGTGTAAAAAATATATCTCATATCAGTTTAGTTTATTATGGATCCCCAGTAGACTTCACCAAAATAAAGACTACTCTTCTCAGGGTCCAGATATTTTTAAAGCATAAGGATGAAAAATAAAATAAAATATTCAAGCATAACATTTAAACAAATACAATAAAAATACAACACAAGTTTATTTGCTGAGGCAGATAACAGATGTGTCGCTCTTTGTATCATTGAGATACTTATAGTCATTTTTGTCACCATTTTGTTTATTGATAACACTGTTTTGGTCATTACACATAATCACACTCAGTGATTTGGCTGTCTAATGTGCTTAGTAGTACTGCCCTGTATAGAGAGATGAAGTTCAGGTTTAGATCTTATCATATAACCCGAGCCAAATATAATACTCTTCGTCTTTAGCACATTCAGCTGAAGCATAATATCCTGAACCCAGTTAGAGTTACCTCTTCCTGCAATAGCTTGTTTATATACTGAACATTTTCTCCAGAGACATACATTGTATTGTCATCTGCATACATTTACATAAATGCACTGTTTAGTACATGAGGTAAGTCACTCAAATAAATGGAACACAGTAAGGGGCCTAGGCAGGTCCCTTGTGGAACACCACACTAAAGAGTCACCATATCTGAAATAGAGCCATTATTGTGTGTACACATTGTTGTCTTTTACACAAGTAACTCCCCATCAATTTAATACCACCCTCCCCAAAATGATACGCAAGTAACTTTTTAATTTATGACTTGTGATCTATTATATCAAATGTTACACTAATGTCCAGGAGTACAACTCCAACCATTGATATTTTTGTCAATATGTTTCAGCCAATTATAAGTTATACCAGTGTTGTGCTTATGGTATATTCAGACCTATATGCATGTTGACATTCAGTATTGATGTTTACTTCCAGATAATATTGAATTTGTTTAAAAATACACATGTTACGTATTACACATTATATCAGAATGTGGAATATGTTGGTCTACAGCTCTAAAACATATTATCTATCTGAAAGTAGCCACAATATTAATGAGTAAGTAAAAATCAAATTTATGGTCAGCAACAAAAGAATATAAAGCAGCAATTTTGTACATTCACAATACATGCTCCAGAAAATTAGCTGCTACATTCACACATCGTCTGCCAAACTGGTGGACATAAAAGGACACTGGATGGAAATTCCCCACCAAATCTCTGGAGGGAATGTTGCAGAACAATTGTTCTGATATGCCACCACTCCAAAACGTCTCTACAACAGTTTAGGACTTTAGTGCATATGTAAAACAGTCAATATCTGCAAATTTATGATCCTTAAAATGGGTGTTTTAATCTAACAAAGTGGAACTCAATCGATGCTTGTGTAGAAAATGTTGTTGCGTAGTGCAAGATGCATGAAATCTATGACTGTAAAACAGACAGTAAAGTTACTTTCTGTTGTGAACACTGCAATTTCAAGTCATTCAGGCTTTGCTTGACACCTCTGCTCAGAGACTGTGAAGAGTTTAGAAAGTTCAGTTTGCCTGTTTAGCAGATGCGTGCACACATCCTTTTTTTCTCTGCTGTTACATCTCTTGTATAACATTGAAATTGTTAAAATACTGCTGTTAATGTGACTTGAGTGGATCAGACAGTTGTTACTTTATAGTTTAAATCTATAATACCATTGTTCAGGTGTCACTTAATATAATTTGGGATTTTGGAGAAACATCACTGGAGCCACTTATGTTCCATTTGTTGCCCACAGCTGGCAGTAATTCATATCTCAGTGTGCGATTTGGCCTTAACTGCATGTTTATTTGCATAGAGACTGAGGAAGTGAGATCTGATCACAAGTATTCACTTGTGAAGATGGCGCAGAGGATGGCTGCTGCATCTCAAGCTCTCTCCCCTAACATTATTTATTCCTTATTTATTCTTATTATTATTCATTCTTTTCTTAGTTATGCAACCTGCTAATGTGAGCCCTATCACACAGTATAATAGAGAAGAATTTCAATGCATCAGATCGGTGATGGAAAAACCTTTTTTATCGCCACCACCATCGCCACCAGCTTACAGCGGGGAATCTCCATGGCGGCGCCTACCTGTTGTTGTACCTGAGTGGTGGGGGCGGCTGAGGAAAAGAGGGTCACGAACTGGAGTCCTGGTCCGGCTGAGGAAACGGGGGAATCGGCCTCCCTTACTGGGTATTCTTCTGGCAAATGTTCAGTCATTGGTCAACAAGGTGGATGAACTTCAGAGCAGGATGGCGTTTAAACGGGAGATTAACATCTGTATAGTTTTTGCTTTAACGGAAACTTGGCTCGACCCCTCGATCCCAGACTACGCCATTGTTCCAGAGGGACTCTCCATTTATCGGCTGGACCAGACTTTACATTCAGGGAAGAGCAAGGAAGGTGGTGTCTGTTTCATGGTGAGCAACAAGTGGTGATCAGATGTGAGAATTAATTCTACGGGCTGTACTCCAGACCTGGAGCACCTCACGATCAGATGCCGGCCTTATTATATTCCGCGTGAGTTCATGTCAGATGTCATGACAGTAGTGTATGTTCCGCCACACGCTGATACCAACGAGGCCATGGAAGAACTGTTTGAAGTTATCGACAGGGCAGGGACTTCATGGCCAGAGGCTGCATTCATTGTAGCCAGGGATTTTAACAGCGCCAACCTGAGGAAAGTCCTGCAGAGATTCCACCAACACATCAGCTGTTCTACGTGGGGCAAGAACACACTCAATCATGTTTACACCCCTTATGCAAACACGTGATTGTCCACTGATTGTGGACTTCAGGAGGAGGCAGAGGGAGGAACATGCCACCTATTCCATCAACGGGGCTACGGTGGAAAGAGTCAACAGCTTCAGGGTTCTTGGGGTCCACATCAGTGAGGACCTCACCTGGACTTTTCGCAGCATTAAAGCCTGTACCACCAGGCTCAGGGACAGCTTCATATAAGACTTCTAAATGCCATCAGCAGCAACACCACCTTAAATAATAGCATCTTCACCTGCTGCATCACCCACTCACCTAGACGCATCCCCTCACCATCTGTGTCCCCCCCACTAACCTGATGCATCACCC
>JBAMHW010000020.1:4752861-4766300 GCA_037177495.1 Rhadinocentrus ornatus | reverse complement strand
GCAAATGTGACCCCGCCTCTACGGAGGCTAGAGGCAGACCAGGGCAGCCCAGAGACCCGGGCCATCAACAGCAACCCTGAAACACGAACCCAAGCCACCCCACCCTGAATACAAACCAAGGCCCCGGTGGGCCAAGATAGGCAGCCACCGGCCCCGCCAGGGACCGGCCATCTAGAGCAGCCCGAGCGAAGGGCCCAGGGTCCCAGGAGCCCGGGGACATATAAATGTCCTCACATATAGATGTATTTTAGTTGATACTTTTACAAAGGAATCAGAAAGTAACAGAGACAGCCTCTCTGTTATCTGATCTGATCCAACGCCCAAAAAATGTTTATTGGCTAAAAGGATCTCCGACCAACACCCTGGGGAGTAACCACATCAACTTTCAAAACAAAGTTTTACTTTTGAGTAATTCTGTTGAGTTTCTTCCTTTTTCATGTTCTTACTTTTCCTTCTTCGCGTGCTGTCCTGTGGCACTCCTGACCTCCTTTAAACAAGTTCTTTTTCACGTTATGAGCATCCTGAGACTGATTGATTGATAATTGATTTGATTTGACTAGCTTAAATTAATTAATTTAGTCAATTAATTAATTTAGTACTCTAATGGTGCCCACACAGCCATTAGATTAGTATTAAAGCTATCTGTGTGGTGGTGCTCCAAGGTTTTCTGAATATTAATGATTAATAATTCATAATTTTATGTAATTATTAAATTTAATATTTTCATCCAAACAGGGTATCTCAACAGTGAGTAATTAGATTACTGTAATAATCTAATGTGATACATTTACATGCAGTGTTGAAATACCAGAACAATCCAGTGTTTCCCACATTTACAGCCAGAAACGCTGTGACAGAATTTTTTTTCAATGTCCTGATAACACAGTTTCATTCAGCGGAGTGGCTCTAAATATTCTTGACATTCAGATCTCAGATAATGTGTTGATGTTAATAAAACCTATAAGTATACTGGATCCATTTAAACCCGTAATACAACTAATTCTTCAATGACAGTAGATTTGGTTTGTTCAGCTGTGTGCATTGCTATGACTACTGTGATGCCATCAGAGCACCGGTTAACACGGGAACAGAAGACATATCTGCTCCTCACTGGAGTGAGATGCTTCCATCTTCACCTGCATGAGAGAATTTAGAAAGTTATCATATTTTTGTCTGATTATCAGCTAGTTAACGTGTTTTCCAACGCGTGCACTCTGCCCTTTAATATAAACCTGTGTGTGCGTGCATGTGTCTGTTCTCACTGCAGAGGTCACAAAGAGCAGGCGCAGCTATGACATGCTGTCATGTAAAACAGATAAATAACATCACACTGTTTACTTTTTGATAAAAGGACAAAATGGAAACCTGTTCTAGAGGAAATGTGAATTTAAATGACCATATCGGATTTATTTCAAAGTACTTATGTGCGTGGTGACATCACTTACTGTTGACACAGAATGTGGTGGCCCTTGTTAGCATTAGCTGCTAATTTGAGTGACCGCTGTCTTAGCGTTTGCTACTAATGTGAGCAGTAATACGCTGCAATCCACACTGATAAATGCAAACATCTGAATGTGACTATCTAGACAAGTGAAGCTGATTTTGGACAGAGGAAACACAGAAAACCAGCTGTGTGTGTATATGGGTGTGCTCAAACCTACGTCACAACCCGGAGGTCAAGCAACCACAAACTAGTCGTCGGTGAAAACTGACCCACAATCCGACTAGTGTCTATGTTAGAGTGTGCAACGGATCGTCATAGTCTTGCGTTTTACCACATAAAATGATAGGCTAGAAAAAGATACGAGGTGAAGCTAACGGCTGTAGGAATAAAGGAATGCCCTTATCGTTTCCCCTACGATGCATGGGTAGATGAACCAACTCAATGGCCAGATGTTCAGTTTCTCGATCTTGCTACTACATATGGAGGTGTATGAGATGTTTCAATGTTTTCTCTTAGTGAAACTTTGTATGTGTATGTTGTATATATGTGGCAGCAGGTTATTCCATCACAAACACTTTGCTTCCCAAAATTGAAGCATTCTGGAGGAAACACATTGTAAAGAAGCTGCTTACCAGACACATTGTGGGTGGTTGTGTTGTTTATTTAAAGTTCTCAAACATCTGTTATTGTTATTGTAACCAGCCATAGTATATAAATAGTATACCACGTCATATTTGTTGTAATATCTTTTCCCCAAATCATTGCATGCTAGATTTCTGGTAAAATAAAAATTAGTATTTTTTACATTGACTGTGGTAATAACAGGACAAATTAATTCCTGATTCCAGATTTAGTCTGACATTGTTATTTTGGTGCAAATTCATAAGTAAAATGTGTCTTTCAGGCAGTCAAAAAAGATCCAAAGATGGTTCAATATGTGTTTATTTTCACAATCATAACCTAAAGGGAATATATCATGAAAAATCCACTTTTTTAGCTCTAAAATACATGTTTTTGTGCACTACTAGTGTTTATCACTGCAGAAATGTGAAATACATTCCCTCCTGATGCTGTGCATATATCCTTATATTCGTTGTGGGTCATATTTTTCAGTCTGTTTAGTTTTCTCTTTTCACTATTACGTTTCGTTATCTATTACGTCACATTATTTGCTGTGGGTCTGCTAAATAAGGTCATGGACGTCTGGGTATCCAATTTTGTGAATGCAGCTTTTTTGTACTTTAGTTATGCCAAAGTTACCAGAAGAAACTGGTTACTACTAACCAGTTGCTCTGACAGTAGATAATCGTATGGCTGCTATCAAACTACAAATATGGCTGAATAGGGTGGAGTGGAACTCTCTGCAACCTGGAAAGAGGCGGGGCATGAAATGCCTTTTTCACATTTAAAGAGACCGCACCAAAACGAGTCGCTCTAATGATGCGCCTTAGAACAAGGGTTAACAAGGGGAATGTGGAGCTACAATAACCAGGAATTCAGACCTAAGCATTGCAGTTCTACTTCATATAGACCATAAATGAATGATTTACATGTGAAAAGAAAGGATTTAAAAGCATGATATGTCCACTTTAAAATGTCGGCATACATAAAGCAGGTATGGATGTTGACAATGAGGGACTATAGATGGCACATTTTCTGGGTGAAGCTCATCTTTAACAGATTGTCCTGGGGAAGACAAAGAACACTGTAGTTTATGGTCTAAATACATCTGTGATATGTTTAGAAAATATAAATCTAGCCGAGCTCTTGGATCTAAAAGAGTCTGGTAAACTATTTCTGACCAGATCCTAGACGTAACATTGTAAACTAACATTAAAATTTTTCCACTAGTTTATATTTTTCTTACATCAATGCATAAAGAACAATAAGATGCAAAAAGTATAATAATAATAAATCTTTTACTCACCAGTCATAAAATGATCCGAACAAATTGTCAAACTTTTTGAGGGACTCCGCGGTGACCCATCGGCATTAACATGCTTGTTAGCCACTAACTATTTGTTTTGTCTTTCTGGACGTTTGTGTCTCTTAGGCAGCTCAAAGAACGATCACTTCTTCTGCACTATAAAAGCATTTGTGGCAGGCGACCACTACACAGCTTTTCGGCATATACTAAACAGAATTTGTTCAATCACAGACAAATCAATCATGCTCGATCGCACAAATTTAATGGGTTTTATTCTATCAGCGCCTTTCTTTTCACTGACAACATAACCGGATGTGATGAAATTCTTTGAAATTCCCAGATGTTTGTGCCCACCCATATCATAGACTGTATATAAAAGATGGACGGAGCCTCCGTGACTTCACCTGTAGGTTTCTGAAGAGCTGAATTGAAGCTCATTAGCCGGTTCTCACCGTCGCCATCTTTGTAGAGTTACGTGTGTCGTCATTCCCGGAAAATCCAAAAATGGGCAAAGAAGTGGAGCTGAGTGGGGGACTGTAAAGGTGGGGGTGGATGATTGACACCCATCAAACTCTGAGGTGCCTGTAGCTAAGAGCTACCCAAGCTTACCTGAAGCTAACTTTAGCTAACTAGCTAATGAAAGTAGGCAGGCTAAAGCTAAGGTGCGCTGTTAGTCGACTAAAAGCCGCAGTTGTGCTGCACTCTCCCTTCTTGCTGATTTTGGATACATGTCAATTAAAAGGACACACCCCTAATTTTTGCCGAATTTCAAGATTAAATAACATCCAAATGGATGCACCCACCTTACAGTTATCATGAAGGTAAACTTGACCTATTAATCCTAAAATCTTTTTTTGTATCAGGCTTTAAACATGTATTAAGTTGGTCTTTTAAAATGGGAGTCTATGGGGATTGACTCTGTTTTGGAGCCAGCCCCTAGCGGGTGAGGGGTGAACTGCAATTTTTTGTCCGCATAGGCTTCACATTTTTGCCGCTTATTATATATATATTAAGATCTCGCCAAACTTCGGTAAGTGAACGCACAAATATTGTCACATTACTTGAAATGACATTAAAAAAAAAATTGATCTACAAGTTCTATGAAACAACATTGTATTTTTTTTCCTTTGAATAGATTTAAAATGATAACTTGATTTTTAAACCCAGCCCTACATAAGAAGAATATGATTTTGAATGGTTTAACAATTTAGTTGATTTAGACCAGGAGTCACCAACACCTGATGGTAACTGTCCTGCAGGTTTTAGATGTTTTCCTGCTGCAACACACCTGACTCCAGTAAATGGGTTGTGCAGAGGCTTGTGCAGAACTTGACAAGTTGTTGAAACACCATTTAAATCAGGTGTGTTGCAGCAACATCTAACAGCTGCAGGAAAGTAGCCCTCAAGGACCTCGGTTGGTGACCCCTAATGTAGACTTTTCTCCTTTCACCTGTAAACATTTGAGCAAACATTACATAGCCTAGCAATGTGATCCTGCAGAGGACACTTTCAGCTTGGCCTAATTCTATCCTTCTTCTATCCTTCTCATTAAAAAAAAGCTAATAAGCTATGCTATGTTTGCTAAGTTGCTAAATAAATGGAACAACCTAGCATTCAAAGTCGTCCTTTGGTTCAGAAAAATGTCAAGATATAGGAATTTGTCACGTGTATGGCGGCGAAGGTGAGGACCCAAGCTCAGTCAATCAAGACAGGAGGCAGTGCTGTGCAGGTGACAAGGTTTATTTCCACAAGACAGGGAACTACACGTAAGAACTAAAAGCATGGGGTATATGTACACAGGGGAACATATTGAGAACAAGTGAAGTGAATCAAACCAGGTGAGGTAATTAGCCATGGACAGAAAACACAGCACATGAGGGAAAACTGAACCAAACATGACAAAACCAAAAACCCAAACCATGATCTAACCAGAACTAAACATGACAAAAAACTAGAAATACAACCAAAACCATGACAGAACTAAAAACACCACAAAAACCCAAAATTAACACCGTGAAACATGACAGGAATTAATGTTATTAATGATATACTACATAGTTTGTTAAAAATACTTCTTAATTTTTTTTAGTTTTAGAATAAATAAATTTGCAGATTAAGATCACATGGCACATATTAAGTCAAAAAAACTATCATTACAACTTTCAATAACCAAAATCAATGAAAAGAGCATAAATAGCTATAAATGTAATTCAGAAATACAATAATAGTCAATGAAATGTCAATAAGGGCAAAAAAGCAAAAGAAGCATATTTTTCAACAGTAACATAGATGGTGATGTACATATGAAAATATGAAACAACATCCATATGTCCGGTTGTTATTGATCAGTGTAATTTTTAAACTCCATTTTAGAAGTTCTTAATTATCAATCCTTCAGTCATCATTTGCTCTGGCACACTAAATGGTTTGCTGTGCTTTAAATTCATTAAATGCATTAGGCAGCAATATTAAAATGGGTAAAATTACTGTTTGTTGTTGCAGTATTAATGTTCCTGTGGTGGATTTCTGTCAGGTTTGGTTTCTTCCTCAAATCTCTTTCCCTTTTGTAATTGACTTAGACACCTGACAAGTGGTAGCAGAGTTTAACTGTTTCCTGTGAGTACCATTTATCCTGTGAGCAAAAACAATTTAAGACTACTCCCAACAATGATTTCTAGCATGAAAGCACAAGCTTGTTGACAAACAAAGTGAAGATGCACTTTTATTAGCGTTGGAATGTGACAAAAATTTGAAGAGATGTTCACTTTGAGCTTTGTGTCTCTTAGACATACGGCTTTAGGATCTCAGATTCTGCTGATTAAGTCTTCAGAATTGCATTTCCAGCTGCCATCCACATGCCACTCATCTATTCCACTAGTCCTTAATAAAGTCGCCCACAGAGGCTGGGATATAAACCCAATCCCTTGTTTTGATGCCCTGTGGATGAAATGAATTTCTCCTAGTCTTTGTCGAGTGATGACAAAACAACAAGGTCGCAGAGGTTATATATCACCTTCATCATAATACCTCTGCCTTCTCTGATCAGCCTGAATAAAAGACTCTCATATATTTCCATTTATTATTACTTTGATGGTTTAGACATGCCCCCCTTCCCCATTCCTTCTACCATCATTCCACAGTGTCCTGATGCACATAAAGCACATATCAGGCCAGTTCTGTGCTGTGGTAGGCTGGATGTTATAAATTTTTCTTTATGATTAAATTAATGAAGTATAAATTAAATATCCCCACACTGAAGATTGACTTCAGCAGCACCATCTGTGGAAAAATTGAAATTTTTTTTAATTGTTTGACAGAAAATTGCGGCAAGTCTGTTACTTTTTTTTTATTTTTCAACAACAGTGGAACCTGGACCTGTGATTTATAAATTGAACCTTAACAATGGTGAGGGACAGAAAGAGAGCAGCAAAAAGTGAGGGGTTTTCAGTCCCAGATTCAATCTAGCGAGCTGCTCATCATGAATAATTTGGCTATCATGCTTTCCATAAAAATGCAGCTAAGGTAAATATAAATTTAAATTGCTATATTTAACTATAAAGCATTTTAAGCAGTTACAAATCACAATAGTCTGAAATCTTTTTATAAGCTGCCACAGCCATTTTCAGATGAGATTTGGGGCAAGAAGTTAGTCCAGAAAGTCCATGCTAGAAGGTCTTGCTTCTTTAAAAGTGTGGCAAGCTGTTCTCACTACCTACTCTCAGTCCAGTTGCAGGTTGTTGCCACCATATTTGAGGAGTGTGTGGTATGCTATCAAGGTATAGTGCCTACCACCCAAACTCCAGATGTACGTCACATAAAGAATGCCTCTGCTTACTTCTAAGAGCATCCCCTTCCTGAGTAAAACCTGTGCTACAGTCTCATGACATACAGTATGTCCATTTTGGATACATTGAAAGTCAATGCATGTTGAAACAGTTATATTGACAAAAAATGTCCCACTGGTATGTTACAAGTTAAGGTAAACCACATGAGTGTAGCACTGTTTCCTTCTTTGGCTATGAAAGAATGGAAGTAAAGACAAATGGGGGGCATTCTTAATCCTCAGTGGAAGTTCCTCAGCTTCATGTATTTTATAACAGTAAGTCACACATTGGCTCTGCTAAATTTCTGATGTTATATTCATGTTGACTCACAATTTGCTGTAAAATTCACAAGACTGAAGGGATTATTTACCTTCTTACCTCAGAGTTTTGTAGACATTTGAGGAAATCTTGCAGTTTATGGCTCTATAAGAAGAATATTTGATAGTTGGCACAGTCCTTTGCATGCTAAATGCTGCCTACAAACTCCCTTTTACGAAGCAGAAACTGATGTTCTTCTAATAATCATTTCAGTCTTAATAAACTATATATCTGATAAAAAAAAAATAAAAGCAGTATAGCTAATGGCTGCTGCCTCAGTCTGCCTGATCCTGTTTGGACAGGTTTGCACTGGAAAAAGAATTTTTGTTGCCCCTGTTGCAATGAGAATAAAGTTTTCATTCATTTATTCATGTTCCAAAGTGGAAAACTCTGTGCCACGATCTCAAGGGTGAGGACCACGGAACATGTTGAAAACAGCTGAAATTCTTAATGCTTCCATCCTTTTGCTTGATTAACCTTTTTCTGGTCTAATCACACATTTTGTTACACTTTCAGCTTTAGCAGCCGGAGAATGTTGCATTTCCATCCTGCAACATTTGTGTACTGACTGACAACCTGTTGAAACTTTTATCACCTATAGATTTTGGAATGCAGTAGTCACCATATACATCATTGGTTCACATTTTGCAGTGCATGATTTATTGACTCTTGCAAGGGAAGTCAATGGCTAAATTAGCAGTCTGACCGGAGGCAGAATTACGTTTATGAGGTGGAGTAGAGCGCCGCTGCACAGAAGAGGATATATGCTTGTAGAAATGGAAGTGGTCTGTTGTTAAGTAATAACTTCAATTCACTGCCTTTAAATCATGAATTTATTGGTTAGAATTGATTATCTAACTTCAAGCAGCAGTGGAACTCAATATTTTTAAACGTGGGGCTCTAAATTCATAGATAGCAGGCAGGCATGGGCAATGTAGTCCACATACACTGCTGATGACGTCCAAACCAGTGTCTGATTTCTTCTTTTTTTCTTTACACTTTCATGGTTGTGTTTCATATTAATACAGTCTAGCAACTGATTAACTACCATATTCAACAGGATCTTTCACTCCTTATCTAATTACAAACCTGATATTTACAACGAAAAGGACAGTCCGCACTCATCAAGAGTCAGGCCTGCAATCAAAAGCGCCGCTCTAATTGAAAATTCATTTGCTGGTTCATGTTTTGATTAGATGTGGCCCTAACACCTACACTGTTCAGCATGTTGGATATATGCTGTCTGTGTATATAAATAGCTGTATATTTTGACCACAGATTACTATAGGTTAATTAGTTTGCTTTCTCATTTACTGAGCTTGTTTAATTCATGCACTTTTCTAGCTTTACAGTTTTTAAAATGAGATAAAGGTGAATTGGAAGAATGTGGACATTTTTAACAACTACTCTAGACAACAGAAAAACATAGTGTTTCAAAGTTTTAACAATACCAGGTGGAGTCTTTAATGCTCCCTGTACATTAGATAGAAGTTCATAATGATAAATTGCCTCTATATATAGGTTACTGTGAAAGTAGACCATCTTGTCCTCAGCTCTAGTTTGTACTCCAAAACAGTGTAGCTGTGTCCCAATTTTGATATTGCACCACTGTTTACAAAAAATAAAATATATATATACAAAACATAGCAACTAAGTTTCCAGTTATTAAAATTTAGCTGAAATGGCAGATATAAACTACAGGGGGAAAAAAAGGCCAAACATGTCCATTGCTCTTCTGTATTAATCCCTCTTTCTGACATTTTGTGTGTTATTAGTTAAAAGTGCTTTTGCCAGCTGAATAACAGCATGCAAAGCTTCGTATAAGATTTACATTATGTTGCTGTAATGTTTCCTTCATTGCTTCAGTATGCATTCTAGGAAATGGGTCTAATCACTGCTAATTTACAATATACACTGGCTTGCTTTGAAGTATTTATTTATTTATTTATTGATATGACTGACTTTTCTTACCTATGGCTTAGATTGCTGTCTCCATGCTAACACCTTTGAAAATGTTACACCAGTTGAGTTAACTGAGCAAATGAGTCAGCTTTGATTGTAGATGTCATTTATTGCTTTATATATTTAGCCATTTAATTAAAATGTGATGATTCAGTTTTATTGACAACATGCCATTTGGAATTACTTTTAATTATTTCTTTAATTTCTGCCTTTTCTCTTCATCCCAACACTTGGCAAACATTTTTAGACTATTTTACCCGATTACTATACACATACATTCTTCTCACATATAAATGCATTTTTTACTCACACACACATGTATTTTATCTATGACATTTAAGGGCATACCTGACATCAGCTGACAGATTTTCTCGAAAGGCATCCCTTATTGGTTCAGTAACAATCCTTTGGTTCCAGGATTTCTGGAACTCAAATTCATTTAGAATATGCCCCTGTTTGTGTAACTTTTGCTTTGTGTGATGTTTGATAACACATCAGCTTGATGGCCCCAGAAGACGGATGACATCCTTGTTAAAAGTATCATGATAACGAATTTTTGCCCTGAAAACAAAAACACACATTACAATTCATAAGTAATATTAGATTTTTTGGGATGTTCCTGGTTCTTTTAAAATGTTGAATTAGCCACGATTGCCTTTACAAACTACATTGAACTCGAGACACTGTAAATGCTTTGAGAGCTTTTCATGTTGGCATTATATAAATTGAGCCAATGGTCACTAGTTGTGTTAGACAAACAGTAAGCTTAAGAAATGTTTTGACTTGATAGAAACTGTTGCCAGAGCACTCTTTATCTTACCCATTTTAATTTGCATAATGTGCCTGTTATAAAACTATGACTAACTAACTCATACCTAAAAAAAAAACAGTGCCACTTTTCTGTGTTTTACTAAGACAGGAAATAAAAGACAGCAACTTATTTTTTTTATCAGATTATTATTGTTCTTAGTTTTATCTCCATTAGTTTTTGAATAAACTAATTATTGTCATTTGTGATCCAAATAAGTGGCCTGGTGATTTAGAGGGTAATTGACTATTCACTCTTAATTTCCTGTTGACAATTGCCTTTTTAATTCATGATGGCCAGATATTAATTTTTAATGCAAAATGTGGTTTTATAATGCCATTAACTTTATTTGCTTTATTTTTTGCAACAGCAGAACATGGCAAATCTTTTACTTAACAATTGCATTTACTCTCCTGTTTCAAGTATATTACTCTACCTCCTCTCCATTATAGAAACAAATATAATCTCAACAAATGTGACACTTATATTAGCACAAATTAAGTTAATCTTACCATAGCAACACACTGTCAAAATCATTTAGTAACGGCATTGTAACTATGAAAATAGTAATTAGATTACCCACAACTGAAAAAAGTAAAGCCGTTAAGCAAAGCTGTTTTTTTTAACGCCTGACTGTACAGAGTCTGACTTACTATGAGTGAATGCACCTCAAATAAAGAAAAACATTTTGTCTGCTAACAACATGATATACCATCAGTGTTTGATCATTAAAAGTGCCTCTTTTTTTCTTTTCTTTTTTTTTTTTAAACGGTGAATTTTGTAGCCAACGTTGTAAAATGCAACTAAAGTATAGACTTAGCTAACTGATAACCAACAATAAATAAAAATGCTGTAAAGGTTTAAATTTATTTTTACCCTTTCTTTGGTCGGGATGTCCAATTGCCAAAGTGCTTCTGAGTCTCGTACTGCCGTAACCCTCCGGTCCTGTCTTGTGTGCCCGCCTGGCCTGCTGAAGCCATAGGTCTGAAGAGTGCTCTCATCCCATTTTCCACCGTGGTATGAGTTATGTTAGGGACAATCGAACCTGTCCTCTGGTACTCAAGAGACATAGACAACGATGTAATGACTTCAGGAGATGATAAAATATTTCTTAACACATCAATAGCCTTTTGCAGTACCCCAGACTCACTTCTTCCATACATTTCGAGCGGGACCCAAAGACGACCCTGTTCCTGCTTCTCAGCCAATCATGGTGCAACAAATTGCCTTCCTTCCGTTTCCATTATACTTTTTCTCACACATACATACATTCTTCCAGATTATGAATGTGAAAGAAAGAATGTATGTATGTAAGTGTAAGAATATATGTATATTAGTGTGAGAATGAATTATGGCCTATACGACCCCTCATAAAGATTGTAATGTTTTATTCATAGAACTGAAATTGTTTAAATGATAACATTACCACAGTGCCATCCTTTTGAAATTTTGTTGCATTGTAAAATATTTTTTATAAAGTTTAAAAACTTCAACCCAGCTGAGTCTTAATCCTCTTGGTATCAATTATGGCTGAACCAATGGTTTGGTTTCCCCTTATTCCTTGGAGTCCTGGTGAGAATAAAGGCAACGCTCTTCCATCTCTAACCGTCTTGTAAGGATTTTCTCCAAACCTTTAATGTCTGAAGACGCATTTCTACATGGATGTTCGGGCATAGTTAAGCTTGAGAGAGGAATACTAAACAATGTGGTGTCAGAGTCATTTCTCAACGGGAAGCGCTGTGTGGAGACCACCACGCAGTGAAGTTGGGCTGCAAAGCTTACTCATATGCAAAGCAAAGAGAGTAGATGCAGATCATGCCTCATTGTAATTCAGCCCAGGCTTATATCTTCATTCAGAGCTGGGCTTAAAATGTAATTTTAATTATTAATAGTGATATTCATGACTAATCAATTGGTTATAAAATCAACTGCTTTTCTTTTGAGGAGAGTAATGTCTCATTTTGCAGATGCCTAGCTATTTATAGCTGTGTTAAAAGAAAATTGTTGTCCCTTTAGAGCAGTGGTTCCCAACCTGGGGTCTAGGACCTCTCAAGGGGGCCCCTTAAAGACCACATGTGGTCCTGGGGGCTTTCAATATTGTGATTAATGTCCACACATTGACCCTATTTTAAGACAGAAAAAAAAAGTATGTCTATATGTTGTTATTTTAACTTTGGCTCTATTGAAGGACAGGACTCAACCAGAATACAGTATGGTGAGAATCTCACTTTTGAAAGTATAAACCAAGTATGATTTCAGCCCGGGTTGGGGCAGGTCTCCATAGCTTTTCAGTATTTGCATGAAGATGGTCCCCAAGGAAAATAGGTTGGGAACGCTTTAGAGCGAGCTACAGAAGGGGGAGATAGTCAGCTGGTCTGATACAGTTCAGATTGAAGTTAGAGCAGGGTGGTCAGAGCAGAGAATGTTAGCTGTGAGAAACTACCTGTTTAGCTATGAATGTCCAGTATCTGCTACAACGCTTCATCAATAAATACCACAGATCTTCTGGTTACAGCAGAGTCCCGTGTCTGCTTTCCCACTTCTGGGTAAAGTGAAGGGAGTTAACCCTGAAACTAGCTGCAGCTTCAGCCCAGGAGGAATCACCTCATCGACCTCAGTTTGGAAGCGAAAGCAGGAAAGCTTAACAGCTGTTTCTGTTGGAGTTTTTGCCTATCTTAGAGAGCAGCAGCCAGCCCAGGTTCAGTCTCAGCATCTCTCTGATCCACTTTCTCATCTACCTACAATGTCCCTATGAGGATGAAGTCTTTTTCATTGCATTTTTGGGGATGTCACAACTAACTGAGTAATCAATTTTAAATGAACTGACTAGTATACTTCAAAAATCACTTCAAATGCCCATCTCCAATTATCGATCTAGACAAAGTCATACAGTCATGAGAAACATTTAGCACAATTTAGAACATTCAAAGAGGCTTGGTTATACTCTTATTTTGCTTATATAAAACAGCAACATTTTAAAAATCTGTTAAAATCAGAGGTCTGACTTTTAAGAGGATGGAAGTAGATTATGTTAATGTCAATAAACTAAACCTAAACATTTCACTTGCAGCTATTTTTTTAGCAGTGCAAAATTCCAGCTAAATTTTGAATCCATGATACAAATTTACCACAAAAAAAAGTTTTGGCTGCATTCTT
>JBAMHW010000020.1:4734751-4752761 GCA_037177495.1 Rhadinocentrus ornatus | reverse complement strand
TAGCAGTGCAAAATTCCAGCTAAATTTTGAATCCATGATACAAATTTACCACAAAAAAAAGTTTTGGCTGCATTCTTTGGCTGCATTCTTACACACTGTCTGGTTTTCCTTGCAGCTTCACTCGAACTCGGATAAAGGCGATGGATCTGTCAGGTACATTCTGAGTGGAGAGGGAGCTGGGACTATATTTATCATTGATGAAGTGACAGGAGATATTCATGCCACCAAGAGCCTGGATCGGGAAAGGAAAACACATTATGTTCTGCATGCACAAGCACTGGACCGCTACACAGAGGAGGCCCTGGAACCAAAGTCAGAATTCATCATCAAAGTACAAGACATCAATGACAATGCGCCTACATTTCCAGATGGACCCTTTGTAGCTACGGTGCCTGAGATGTCTGAAATGGGTGAGTAGTGCTATTTACTCAACTGGACCCTCAAATTATCCAGACTATCAATGATAGTAAACTTTCCTATGAATAGTTAGAAAAATTTAAATTTGATTTCCGTACATTAAAATGATTTTTTTAGCCTGTGGTGACAAGAATGAAAATCATTAAAAGACCTTTGACTTCACCCCTGTGTATGATGAGAAAACAAACACCAAATGCTGTAAAAGAAATGCGATCAAACATTTATTACCCTACGCAGCGTCATGGTTTCTTGTCTCTGTGATAATGTTCTCCAGCATGTTTGATCATCTATAAGCTAGCCAAGTCATCTTTCTCATCTTTTTTCTCTGGTTACTGTGATGGTTTTCCTCCTGGCTGGGCAGGTCTTTAGAAAGCTCTCAATAGTGCCTCCGCAGCAATTCCCGCTATTAAGACTATGGACTCTTCCGCATCATGTAGGAAAGTGAAGCCTCTACCCACTTCCACTGAGACAGCTACTCCTTGCATGCCCAGCATCATGTAGCGAGCATCTATGTTTTATTTCTTTGTTCTCCAGTTCTTTTTTTAGCTTGATTGAACAAAAGCCAGCCTTTTTTCAGTCCAGTGCATTCTGCCTCACGGCACCAAAGCTCATAAGTATGCTCTAATATTTCAAAAGGATATGTAGGTTGTCCAAACAGTGGCCAAACTGCTGTCAGTGTTTTTGCTTTAAATATGCTACAAGATAGTAGTATTATGACTCTATTATGACAGTTTCCTGCACACATCTTGTTTATTTCTGTCTGTAACAACCCCTTGAAAAGAATTGAAAAAAAAGAACAACTTCATCAACTCAATGCAACAAGGACATGCAAAGCACTGATTTAGCATGCAGACCCCAACAGAACTTTAGGAACCCTCTTGATAAACAGTCAATATTTTCCTGGTTGCATTCTTGAATATTCATGAACAGAGAATCCAGTAACAAGTACAGCTTTGCTTATTATTATAATGATCTCTAACATAGTTATGTAAAGTACACGTTGAATAATTGCTGCATGATAAGTAACACATTTCCGGTGTCAGTTATAGGTAGATGAATGGATGGTGCCTACCACTGGAGTAAAATATAAATATTTAAGCAACAGTTTATTTCTACATGAATGTAAACCAGGGAAATAATATTATGGGAATTATTCCGGTATTTTTTTCCTTTGTTTTCTCAAGTTTTTAAAAAAAAATTTCTCATTTTGCTGTTAACTTTATCACTAGTTGCACTGATCAAGAATCAATCACCATTGACGACCCTAAGGAAGAAAGCACTGTGAAGGGGAAACAAATTACTTTTTTTCCTACCCCATCTTTTGCTCATGTCTATTAAAGCAATTCCTCTTTCGCTGGGCATCTGCAGCATCAAATCGGCTGTAACAATCAACTGTCCTCACACTCCAGAGCACTAATCCCCCCACTTCTGTCAATACTGGGGCTCCCAAGTGTAGGGAGAGGCTGTCTTGGAGTGTGGCAGCTAATTGGTTGTGATGTTCTTTTTCCTGTCTTAATTGATTAGCTTGGTACATGCCAGGTAGTTCAGCTGCCTCATTCCTGCTACTCATTGGTAAATTCATAATCAGCTTCCTGCTGGGAAAATTATAGTTTAATTTTTATTTTACTTTAACTATAACAAAGGTTGGCATTTTCTTTTAATATTAGATAGATATTTTTGGCAGTTCTGTTGAGCAGAATTGCTAAAAGTAAAGTGTGGAGGTCTTTATTTAAGTAAATTCATATATATATATATATATATACATATATATATATATATATATATGTATATATATAAAAACCACATTATCAGAGGCTTGATGCTGTTTATATTCCTGAAAAACATCTTAAGATTCAGTTTTAAAAAGCTCCTAAAGTGTAAGGCCAAATTCAATCTGTTGATGAAGGACATTGATGGAAAATGGGTCTATTTATCTGCATTGCCAGCTCAAAATGAACTTTTAAAGCCACCATCAAAAATGGAGATTTTTACTATTACTTAATCAAAACTGCAATCTCGAGAGTAAACAAGCGCCCCGTGGCCATGAGTCAGTAATGGTGATGTTGTTGAAGATGTTCTAAAAATGCTCTGCAGCTCCATCAAATTTGTTGCAACAGAAATGAAGCACTACAAATACAATACTGAATATTGTTTTCCATATTTAATGTGTTAGGCTTGAGTTATGATTCGGTAACAGACACAATTACAAAGGCAAGTACATTAAGGGCTCATAAGACAATTTGTGATTCCTCAGAGACAAAAAGAACAGTAATTTGAGTGAAATGCAATAAAACCTAAAAATATTTGAAAGCCAGATTTACTAGCATTTTACTGTTATGAAAATGTCCGTAAAGGTAATGTTCAGCAAATGCAGGCACACAAATTTTAACACGCACACATAAATAACACAGTTTAATGAGTGCAATCAGACCTTTTAATGTAGCTGTAATGATGTTACTAGCACTGTATAAGTAACACATAGATAGTACTTTAATACTTAAGTTGAAGTGGATGATGAGCAAAGCCAAGAGATTTTTACAGTCTATTAGGAGTGCATAATAATTATATTGTTCTCATCAGAATATGCAGCAACCTGTTACTACAGTTTCAAACACACACACTCAGACACACAAAAGTACAATTAATCTGTTATTATAATGCTATGTAGAACAAGTAGAAGTAGAATTAGTTGATATGGCCAAAGATTAGTTTTTTTTACATATACCTTTGTACAGTTAAAGTCATGGTTCATCACTTAAATCATATATTAATTAGTTTTATTTATTTGGTACCAGCTCAGCTTCTAAAGCAATCATTAAAATGATGACTTCCAGATACTTGATGAACACGAGCTAAAATTGTGACTCCAGGGTTGACAGCGAGTACATAGGCAGGATGTGAGGTTCATGGTTCATTATAACCGGCATTACACTCTGCTCCACCACATTTCCAAAATAAATAATATCTGGTGGCTGTTACGCATGGACCTCTCAGAGACAGGAGAAGAATTAACAGAACTTGATTTATTATTAATAACTCAAAGGAATGTTACTTAGGCAGGTAATGGTGGAGTTGACTGGAGATGCTGGAACCATGGAGCCGGGAAAGAGAGAGAGAATAAGTCCATGTGGGTGCGCAGGTTAAGGTCTGACAGGTAGTGAACGTGGTGCTGGGGTATATAAGGACTGGTGAAGAGATTGGGGACAGGTGTGAATGATTACCGATCTGGAGAGGGATTGGCCATAGTGCAGGACTGGAGTGTCTGTGGCAGGGTGAGATGATTAGGAACAAATGTGGATGATCAAGGGAGTGGAAATCAGAAGCCGGTGAGGAGCGTATCGACCAGAGACCCCCTCTGAGATGGGAACCAACGGAAAGGGAGGAGCCAGAGGCCGGAGAGGAACGTCTTGCTTGGAGACCCCCTCAGAAACTGGAGCCACAGGCTGGAGAGGAGCGTCTTGACCACAGACCTCCTCGGAGACAGGAACCATCGGACAGGGAGAAGTCACAGGCTGGAGAGGAGCGTCTTGCTCGGAGGCCCTCTCGGAAACAGAAACCACCACAGGCTGCGTGGACCTGGGAGCTGGCATTGGACACTGAAGCGCTGGGCAGGACCGGGGCGCAGACATGGAAGGCTGCGAAGCCAGGCAAGACTGGGGAGCTGGAGGTAACACAGGAGACGTGGGCCTGGGTGCCGGACTGGACTGGAGTGTCTGTGGCAGGGTGAGATGATTAAAAACAGCTGTGGATGATCAGGGGAGTGATTCCTGGGGAGTTTGGCAGGGCAGAATGTGACAGGGAAGGGCAGGGATGTAACAGTGGGATTTGGTGAGTTTCACACTTTTAATTTTCAAGAGAACACAACAAAGCAAGTGTCCAGAAGATGAATCGCACAGCTCATATCTCTAATCATACAACAGTTCTTATATACTGTATACACCAGAGCATTAAATAAGCCTGGACTGCAATTACAATGCACTGATCATGCAATTAGAATGGGTCAATGAACCCTGTAATGCCATTTGAGCAACACTTGAAGTGTTAAATTGAATGGCTTTTACACTGAATTGCTAAATAAAAGTGAGCATCAGTCAAACTTTTCGAATCATTTGTCTTTGGTTTTGTCATCTTCTGCAATGGAAAAATAAAGCAATGATAGTGCCCTTTTTCCAGTTTACGCATCACCTTGCATTTGACAAAACGTATACTGCAGTAGGCGTTTATGAATCAGCATCTATCACTTTGTGGATGTGCTTTCTAATAATGATAATAATGTACATATCATATCAGAAACAGGATAGCTAAACAGGTAGGACGACTACATTTTTTCTTGTGCTGGGCAAAAATAAAAATTTTTATTATGTTATTGCACTTAATATGTTTTCAAAACAAGAACTGCATTTATTTATTTATTTATGCTACATTTAAAGCTAATAATTAATTAAGCCCAGTTAATTACTTTTTTAGGTATACAGCTAAGATAATACATCTAATTAGCTAAATGTAGTTTTACAAAATTACACCAAAATAGAAAAAAATATAAAAGTTTATTCTAAATTTTTATTTATTTATTTTTTATGAGATTGAACATCTTTCAAACTCACTTAAAACATATTTACAGAAGAAATTTTTGTTGATTAATTCATTTTAGAGCTCCTACAACAACAGAAGGCTATAAAATAACAAGTGTATCTGTATTTATCTTAGAAATGTACAAAGTATAATCATCATTTTGCCTGGAGCCTAAATATTTATAATAAGCGTAAATGTCAATTACCAGGGATGAAATAAACTAATAGAGAACTTGAACCAAGAAGTCAGTTACAAGATCTACTGTATTTGAAGGGTATAATGTTTATATTATTTAAACTATTTGCTATCAGTTATTGTTTACTTTTTACAATGAGGGTTATACAACCTTTGAAGAAGGTAGACCACAGCAGGTGGTGCATTATTCAACCTGCTTTGCTGGCTGTTTCTCCATCATAGAGCCGAGTTCCTCTGCTGACTGTTGCAGAAGCTTCCTGTAAGCTATTTGGGTGCCAGAACACTTCTTAAAGATAACTTTGGCATTTATTCCTGCAAAATCTAGCATGATGTAAAGTACAGCAACAAGTTATGCTCCCTTACCACCCTTGACAGAATAATTCATTGACGATCCAATACACACTGTATGTATGAAGCATTTTTTATACTTTGTCTAAAAACACCCAGCATTCAATAGAATCACTAGGCATTATATACATCGGTAGTTTGAATTAATTGACTTTATTTAAACATCCAAAAATGTGTCCATCATTTTAAGTATGCCTCTAAACCAGGCCTGGGATCTCATATTGGGATTCTGTGCACAGTGACCTGGTTTAGATCTCTACCAGACACCAACTATGGTTGCTAGGGGCAGAGGCGACACTGGGGACGTGAGCCTGGAAGCTGGAGCCGGCGGAGACTGTACAAGGCGAGGCTGTCTAGAACCCCACCTCCTTCCGGATTCTGCCGATGGTCGTGCTGACCCACGAGATGTGGCCCTGCTTAGATCTCTACCAGACACCAAATATGGTTGCTGGTAGATATCTAGCCTTAAAAACCTAGGCACAATTCCACATCACTGTAATTGTATAACATTTAAAAACCTTTCAGAGAGACACGGTTATCAGAAAATGAATTTAACTGTGTTTATTTTTCTTAGGCATGTCTGTGCTGCAAGTCACAGCGACTGATGCTGATGACCCCACTTATGGAAACAGCGCCAGGATAGTCTACAGTATTCTACAAGGACAGCCATATTTCTCTGTGGATCCAAAAACAGGTGAAGTACCACTGCATGCTTGGGAAAAATGTTCTCCATTAAGCATGCTTGTAAGCATTGTTACTAAGTTCTAAATAGGACCGACTTTGTTGTTGTTGATGTTTCATGCTGAGAAAATTTTGCATCACGGAGTCTCTTTCAATGAACATTCTGTTCTGTTTTTGCAGCATCTTTGCCATCATAAAAGCTATAGCAGCCACAGTAGAGTGGCTACTCATATAGCTGCTACTTTGCTAAGCACGCAACCCTCTCTTTGTGGCCCAAAAGTAGCTCCACTGAGGTGAAAGGAGTCATTTGTAGGGATGTTTTTAGAGACATTGTTTCCTGCCTTTGGAAAGAGGAGGAAAGCATACACTGTTTGATATTTTAAAGTCCATCCTTTGTTTGAGAGGCTTCTCCTAGAATCTATTAAATGTTAATAACCCTTCTAAAGTGCAATACATATAACTTTTATATGATGTGAAAAACATGACGTTCAGAGTGTGTAGGTCTGTTTATTTCTGATCCTTCTTTATCTCACACAGGCGTGTGTCCTGCAGGTGCTCATGCGTGTTAAGTTTCCCATGCCTGCCTCTGTGGCGGCTTCTGTCGGTTAACATGAACAACAGTTCTCTTGTATGATTTGATTCATTGCTATCTGGAACAGCTACTGCTCCCTTTGAGACCACACCGCCCATGTAAAACATGAATTTTGTGCTGAATGAGCAGCACAAATGAATTGCTGAATATTTTGACTTTACCTCGAGGGAAAAGGCAGTTGGGGATTGATGGAACAATTTCACAGTTGTGCTGTAAAGCAAAAGTATTGCTGGTTTTTGAATGAAATCTGGAACTTCTCATTTAGTGGCACCTGCTGTACATTGCAATACTAAGTGTTAATGTGGATTAGATTAATTTCAAATCATATTTTGATTGTAAAAAAATATTATTATCCAGTAATTTTCCTTTCATTCTTCGATAAGCTCTGTGTTTTTGGAAAGCTCAGATGGCATGCTTTGCTCGAGCTGACTCGGCATCTTGTCTGCATTGTAATTGGACGCGGGGCGTGCAGAGTATAGGGATGTGATTGAAGGCCCAGCCAGCTGCACTCTCCACACAGCACTATTCCACCCACACATATTAATTTATACAAGTAAGCTCTTGTATTCGCCACTGGCAAACCACACTCTTGCCTAAAATTAGGACAAGGACCTCCAGTGGTCAGTGGAAAACATGCACACAAAGGGAGCTGCACTTGGATGTGATCTTTAATATGCTAAGCCCTAAAGCAGTTTTGCTGGCATGCTGCCACATTCGAGCACCTCACAGGGGAGATGAAGCAGCTCTTTCAACTGTCTCGCAGTGCATTAGCTTGCTTACTCCTCCTTATATCCACATGTACCTAGATCCCATTATGCTTAAACTGCAGAGACACAGTCATGACAAGCTTACATATTTGTCGCAGCAATAAAAGAACACATCCACACAAACAAGAAAACACTTCTTTTCTTTTGAGCTTGCTATGTTTGCCTTATACACCAGAGGTAGATTTTATGAGTCCCATGAAGTAGGAGGAAAGATTGCTTGAGGACAAAGGGCAATAAGGGTATTTGCTTGGCACATACGGTGTTGGAGGAATTTGTGAAGGATTGTGTCAAGCTTGACCTAATTTCTCAACAGGAGAAAATGTGAATTTTTACAACAATTTTACATATTTCATTTTATTTCATTTTCCTGGTTGGTGGGGTTTTATAACATCATCTCAAACATAACGATTACTAAAATAATTTGCCTTGCTAAGAAATTGCAAACTGATGGTAAACTGATCTTGGTTTTGAGAAATGTACTTTGCAACTTTGCAACACCCACATTGCCTTTGCAAAGCAATCATGAACTGTTGTTTCAGCTCTAGTAGTGCTTACTAAATATCTAATTGGGTATTCTTAATGTCTTGCAGCTGTTAAATGAAGTTAAATGATCGTACCTTAACATCCCTAATCAACCAATCAAGTAGAGGCTGTAATAACGTATTATAATCTTATGCCTTCAGTAATCTGAAATGCTGCATGGTTATACTGCAAGTCCATAGCTAAATAAGAGTTTGATGCCTTCATTGTGAAAATAACACATATGCTGCATTTTTTTAGAAGCTTTCTAATGCCAATATTAGTTATGAAATTCTGTCAAAAACCTGCATTCATTCATAAATCTCCCCAAGATTAAAGTTTTTTTTTAAAAAAAGCATATTTTGTTACTGGTTTTAAGAAATGTCTCATAGAACATCTATCTGTCACTCAAAAACGTTAATGATCAAAGTTGTTTGTGCGAAAGAAATTAAATTGAATAAAACATAATAGTGCTCATCAGTGTGTTTATCTGCTGGAGACAAACTGTCTTCAAGTATAATCACAGGTGAAAACTGTGTCTCACCTCATCCTTAAGAGGCAGGACTGTTGCACATCCGTGATGACTTGGTGCGCTTGTAAGGGAAAGAGATTTAAACGGGGTCAAAGGTGATGCACTTCTGAACCGGCAGCCGAGGTAATCACAGAGCTAAATCATTGTGTGTGTAAGGAAGAGAGTGGTGCACCACACCACTTAAGTACCAAGACTGTTGTCACTTATTTAAGTCCGCAACCCTGGCATGTTATTTGAGCTGAAATGCATCTTCATTTGTGGCCGGTATGAGCATGCATAGGTAACATAAGCTGATTATATTATTAAATTGGCAGCAATTCTAGAAATATATATTAAGAGGTCATTTTTCTGTAATTTTTTTCTTTTAAATACAACAAATTTCTTGTAACCTGAAACAGACACTTGAACAGTCTAGATTGGTTTGACTGGAGCAGTTTTAATAGTAAACACTATTTAAGTTTAGAAGAGTGTGCTGACAGTTTGTACCAGACTTGTTCTGCAGTTGCTCTTCACACAAACGCAGTGGGAGATTTTCGGCTGGAGACCCACTCTCAAGCTAGATGCATAGGAGCATCTTTGTATACCCCAGGGCATGATGCTAAAAATATGTTGGGTACAAAGCATTAAGAACAGCAGTACCCCATGTATCTTAACTTTCTACACCAGCCAAACATTGTTAGAAGAAAAGAAAATGAAGCAGTAACTTTTACAAGCACACTTGTACACGAGTGCTGGTGAAGATTTGCTGCTACATTTGCAGCTTTTTTGGTTAAAGTTGAGTATGGGGGGGAAATCTCCACAAGAAGTTCAAATCTAATGCTGCAAAGGTTCTCAAATACACCACTCTGGACCATATTTCAAACATCCCAGAACTGCAGTATCTTCCACAGACCATTCCACACTGACGACTGAGAGGCATCGACCTCATGTCGAGTCAGAACTGAGTTTAAACTGTCGGTTTTAAGAAGTATCCATAATTGCAAATAATTCCATGTTAAGATACGTGTTAAGTTAGATAAACATTGGCATCATTTGACCAAACTACAGAGAATTTGCCTTTACTTTAGCATAAAAAGCTTCTTTGCAACTCAGAAGCAACAGAAGCGACAACATGCAGATGTTGTGTAACTTGGTTTTTTTTCCATGTTGAAGTTACGCTGATCTGACATAATGGATTTGCCACAATCGTTTATGGAATGTGATGATTTTGAGGCATCTTCATGATTAATTAATCGTAGAATTTAATACCGTGATTAATTGATTAATTCTACGATTAATTAAATGTGGAATTAAATAATTGTGACATCCTTACAGTCAGTGATATCTGACTACCATGCCACTAATCAAATTCATCATAAAGAGTTATCTAGTTTACTTCTACAGCTGAAGGCTGTAAAACCAGAGCATTATTATTAAATGGCTAAGTTTAGTTGTGAGTTTGGTATTTAAAAATAATTGGATTAGATTTATGTAACGCTTTTTAAAGCACTTTACATTAAATACATTCTCTTCACATTTATATTTGGTGGTAGAAAGTGGGCTCTCTGTTCACCTCCAAGTGGAGCAATAGGACTTGGGAAATGAGATTTGAACCATCACTGAACAACCTGCTCTACCACCTGAGCCATGAGTGTGTCAATAAGTTTAATTTTATAACTTTTCTTTATGTCCCATTTTCATCTGATCTGATAACAATTAAGCTAATGACTCTCAGGCTAAGTGATTCTTACCAATATAAACAGAGATTACAATGTAGATTGATGGAGTTCACAAACCACTTCAGTTAATCTGGTGCCTATGATCATGAGTGGGGTATTCTAGAGGGTGTTGGCAGGTTCAACATTGCCTTGGGCAAGAGCAGGTAATCAGAAAACAAACTGCTGCCAGTTATTCTAGTATTTACATTTACCCTTTATTTATTGACGGCTTTTTCTTTTTTTAAAGTGAATTAGAAAGCTAACTAAATATGGCTTTCTGATTGTTTCTGACCATGGAAGACGCGTTCTCACTTAGGGCTGCTCGATAATGGGGAAAAATGATAATCCCGATTAGTTGGATTTAAATCTCGATTATCTTTTATGATTAGAAAAAGAAAAAGAGAGTAGCTATTGATTGTCGCAGACCAGTAGCAGTTATGTTCTGCCCGGTGTGATCTGGAAAAAATGAGACTAGAGATGTTTCGTTTTCATGTAAAAATCCGCGTCATATACGGCTCTATGGTGAGGCTTGACCACACAGGCCCGTAGTGGTCGCGAAACATTGGACTATAGCCACGTCCTTCACAACACCCTCACCACACTCATCATACAGGGCAGGGAGAGACACGCGGTTTAAATAGTGACGAGACGGCAGTGATGCCGTTTGTCCAAAGTGTTGATGAGTTTCTTAAATCCCGGCTTGTTCACTGTGTTAACTGAGCACTGGTCTTTGGCAAAAAAGTTCCATAGAAAATTAACTGAGAAGGAGCGAGGTTGCCTCCTGTGTGTCCAGCCCATAACTCTCGAGTTGAATTAAACCAAAGCGGCTGCGACTGTGGGAGGAGTCTGCAGCAGTGGGAGGAGTCTGTAGCAGAGCGCAGCACAGCAATGCCAGTGGCGCTCAATTTGCAACTAAAAACAGCACAAGAGGAAACTGCGAAGGAGCAAAATAATTAGACCATTTCATTTTTATGATGTTTTTTATGAAAACCCGGAGCGTAATTACTTTGATTATTCGCCCAGCCCTATTCTTACTACCGGAGATGCACTGTGGTAGTGTGATTACAACAGTATACTATTCGGATCATGTTCTTTATACAAACTGCCTTGTTTACAGCACATCTAAGATGATAGACAAGGCTGCTTACTTATGATAATGATTATTTATGCATCAGCATCAGTACTAATGTATGCATTCACAGCTGTTTGTAATATCAATGAAAAAAATGGATGACAGAAAAGAGTAGGAGGCATCAACTACTTATCCTCATATTGCCATGGGCTATGTTCCACAGTTAGGATTAATACTACACCAATTCAGTTTTCCCTCATTTACCTCCTGCTGGAGCTGCATGTGAGAAACAGGCTACGGTCAATTATATTTCAAGCAGGAAACAACTGTTTCCCCACACACTTTACCTCCTGTCATAGTGTGAAATACCAAAAATTCTTTGTGATATTACCAAATGTTATTGCAAATATTTTAAAATTCAATTTGATTCAGTTCAGTTGTTGTTTTTGTTGTTTTTTTCTTTATGGTCCCACCCAGCCAAGCAACAAATTGGGGTCAGGACTCACAAAATAAATAGCCTTGCTTGTGGCGTCTCATCACAATCTATCAGTGTGATGAAAATATGCTCTGCTCAAAGAACTTTAGAAATAATTTAAAAAGTGAAAGAGGCTTTTAAAGTAGACTTCTCAGTGTGTTTGGATCACATGCAATGTATTACACCTTAATTATGCAGAGTTTAATAATATATATATATAAAAAAAAACCTCATATACAGTTTTTATATTTTTAAATTGACATTTCATATATATTGTTTTAAAAACCCATTTGTGCATTTATGTTGTTGGTCAGTCTGACTCAAACACACTGACTGTGTTATACCAACACCACACAAGTGTTAATTATTTACCACACCATAAGCTAATTCAGTTGGACATTTTTAGATCCATAATTCAGCTGACAGATGTGCTAATAACTTAGTACAAAATGACACAGACTTCATTCTTGTTAATAATGCGAATAACGTGAAGCCAGTTACTTGTCTCCCCTGGGGAAAAAATGGATTAAAATGCAGACCGATTAGAGAGATGGTACTGACCTCTGTCCATGGCAGACAGCACCTACATTATCACAAGTGTCAGAAGTGGACCATGGGGCAGTGGAAGATGGGGACTTATCTGATTTATTGTTAATCTCATGGACTTTATAGAACTTACAAGACTTGATACTGACATCCACAGGATACTTGATGGGTCAGAACTGAGCTAGGTTAAGTTGTGGAGGGTCATCATTCAATTACAAGATCAGTAGTTCAATTCCCAGTCCCTCCACAAGTCAAATCTTTTTTGGAAAAGACATTGAACCTCCATAGTACCCCTGACAGGATCATAAAGGAGTACAAATCTAAATATAACATATATTTATGTGAATAAAAAGCAAATTTTAAAGTATTCTTTAGTGCCTAGATAAGGAATAAAAGTCACTTCATATGCTTGCTAGAAACAAAATTATTAATTTTAATGCCAATATAAAATATTTAATATCCTTGTTGCCAGTTCTGGCATTATGGGAAGTTATTCCGATTTTTTATGTCAAGACTGATTATATTGGTGTTTGAAAGCATTACATTAAACATTATTGTATGTCAATGATTGGTTGATTGTGAAGTGTGATTTTTTTTTTACTTTATCTCGGGGAATAAAGATGAAAGTAATCAGATTTAAATGATTGAAAACGCATATGACAAAAGTTTTATGTACAAAGGCAGTAATGTGCATTTGCACGATTCAAATGAGTTATAGAACTGAGTGTCTTTGATACATCTCAGTTAAAGGGAAACTGTACAGATGCAAAAAGCCTGAATACAGCTCCCACTTCTATCCACAAATGGATGAGAACACTCATTGCATATCAAGGCATATTTTGCACCTCAGCTAAAGAAGTAAATCTACAACAAAAAACAGCACATTTCCAGTGGATATAAAACTGAGAGTCAATGTTGAAGTAAACAGAGAAAACAATCTGTTTTATTTGGTAGTGTCTTTATCCATGGCTGAAAAGATGTAACAAAAGAGGATTGGGTTTGTTTTTTTAATAAAAGATAAAAGTAAGTTAGTCAGTGGGTCAGCGAGTATGCCATGTTTGGATGGGTGATAAGTGGTAAGTGTGTAAAAAACAAAACAAAAATGAAGTCAGGCATAGAGCCAGGGACAAAAGACAAGAGGGACTTGCAGGTCTGATTTATAACCTGCTGAGAACAATGTGCTTAGGTGTACTACATCTCTGAAAAGGTCTCAGCTCTACCCACAACTACCTGGAAGAGAGCAGGAGAAAAGATAAAGGCCTACCCTTTGAATAATAGACAAGCTAATAAAAAAAGCAACAAAAAAGAAATCATTTTACTTCATTTTAATAACTGAAACAGTCAGTAACATAGAGAACATTTTATTTAGATGGTCTTCGGTGTGTGATCATGAACAGAATAAAAAACAGAAATCAACTTTGTAAGTTTAGAAGGACTAAAGAGGTTGGAAAAAAAATAGATTATGAACAAGAAAAAACTACACATCTGTTTGGTGCGCATATAAAGACAGCATTGGGGCTCAGGGCAGAAGACCAGCAGTTTCTATTTTCTCTGTGACGGATGAATACACAGCCAAGTAAAGCTGCGGTCTTGCTTGGAGATAATCAGGAGGCTGACACAGACGTACAACTAGATCATGGTTTGCTGGCTGTTTTTTCTTAAGCTGCCCTTGGAAACTGAAGGAATTGAGACAAAGTTGTGGTAGAAAGTGTCACGGTTGGAGTGAGGACCCAAGGAGCTAAGAGGTAAGATGTAAAATACTTTTTTGGAGGCTGAAGGTGGCAGGAGGGATGTGATCTAGACTAGGCGGAGAGCGGGCAGACAGGGTTCTCGGATGGCAGCTGGGGTTTTCAGGTGGGATTCTTTAGAGAGAAAACAGGCACGTTAAATACAAGCAGAACGAGCTAGAATCTGAATGTGTTTGCTGCCGGTGTACCACAAGATGTAGCAACGATCCAGCGAAGACAGAAGGTCAGCCTGGGGCTTATATGCAGGTGAAGAGTGATGAGCTTCACTCCTTCCAGCTGCGCTGCCTTAATCACAAAGGAAAAAGGGAGGAGAAAAACACCAGAGCGGTGAGACCCATTACAGAAAATCACAACAATCTCCAAATGCTTTTTTCTTTTTAAAATATAGTACCCAAAGTTTTAAAAATATGCTAATTAAACGTCTGAAGAATGCATGAGGTGTTGAAATTTTCATCGCATATTCTTCCATTATAGATGCTGAATTGTGTGGAGAGCACATCTTTTGTCTATAAGCTAATTTATGCATCTGACTCCAGTTGTTTTTTAGAAATGTCGCTTTTTGTCTTAAGCAAAAGTGCTATTTAATATTCTGTAGCAAGAACGATGCTAGAGGAACTTTTTTAAACATACCCAAGACAATATATGTGGATATAGTACATCCATAAATGCCACAATATGGTAAAATTTGGTTTAAACAAAGCAAATATGGTAAATGGCTCTTTTTTATATAGCTCTTTTATCCAAAGTGCTTTACATCACACATTACATTAACACATTCACACACTGATGGCGGTAGCTGCCATGCCAGGCGCTCACCATGAACCATCAGGAGCAATTAGGTGTTTTGTGTCTTGCCCAAAGACACCTTGACACGTACTCGACTTGGCCGAGGATCGAACTGGCAACCTTCAGGTTGCAAGACAACCGCTTTGTTGTGTGACAAGAGCTCAACAGTTTTACGGTTACAACAGATGGAAATCTGTGTGTGTGTGTGCGTGCGTGCACATGCATCAAGGGGATACATCGCTCTGGTCTGTGCACCAATCATTCTAAATCCAGTTGGCACTGTGCAAAATATACATTAATATATACATTTCCTGTAACTGCACTATCGTATGTATCTGTATTAGCTACAAAAATAATCTTCTTGCTACTAAAGTATAGAGTGATAATATAAAGAATTGTGTTTAGAAGAATTTTTGTTTTTTAAATTATGTCAAACTGGTATCGATTTATATATGACACTTATGTTATATCAGTACTAACAGACTCAGGAAATCATTCAGGGCCATCTGCACATTAAAGATGGTTGGACGGAGGGGCCGCGCTGCAGCACCACAGATAGATCCAACTGTCTATTACACATTTACAGAACACAGCTTGTGTATTCTGTTTTTTTTTTTTTTAATAACACAACAGACATAATAACAAACTGGACATATCACAAAAGACACAAAATGTTCCACTTCAAGTTTGACATTTTTGATTCTGCTAGTTTGGTTCTCTTTTCTTGGCTTTTTTCTGGATGTAGTCCATAAGACTTAGAGTTTTATGGTGTTAAATACATTTCTGGAAAATACTACCTCATTAATGTTACATTTGAAGAGTTTAATTATAAATGTTTTATCTGTGTTATCTGGTTTTTGGATCACTGGTAAGAGGGCTATAGCTTAAGCAGACTGTTACAACAAAAAAAAATACAAAGAGAAAAAACAAGGAAATGTACTACCCAAAATAATATTTTACAACTAAATGGCATAATAAATGAAGATTTTTTAAAAATTTTATTTTAACTGCTCTTAGTCAAATCAGGCAAAGAACATAAAAGTGCCCAACCCAAGAACACATGCAGGTATAAGCGTACCTTGAACCTAAATGTAGCTAAAGAACGTCTTCATTGTTAAGACAAAAAGATTTGATTAGGGGTTTGTACTAGTGTGGGAGAGCAGTTAATCCTCCTTAGAAGCCCCAACATTAATCTGTGCTGTGGTGCTGATTATCAACTCAGTAAGTCAACCCAGGTTTTCCAACTTCAAATATGTGCACATTCAATCAGGTGAACAATTGCAATCATATATTTCCATCAGGCTGAGAAGTAGCACAGCTGCTGCAGCCGCAGTAGCAAGAAAAAATGGCATAGAGAGGAAAAGAAGCTGGAACCAACTACACCACTGACAAATCCTAAAGAAAACATGGACATGAGGATTTATGATTGTGTACTTTATTTTAAAAGTAAATAATGTTTTAGCTGTTAAGTGGTTTTAGTAATTTCTTTTTTTTTTCCTGAATACAAAAATAAACATGACATGTTATGTAATTTTATACATAGAAAATAGCAGAAAAATATTTTATACTTTAGTGATTTTAATGAAAATAAATCAATTTTAGTTTCTACTTTGGAGCTTTAGAATAATAACTTAGAATATGTTGTCATGGTAATACAACCCAATAAAGTTTAACTAAAAGTTATCTTTTTGTCTTCTGTGGAAACAGATATCGGGTGACTAGATAATGACTGACAATTACTAATAAATGAATATAGAACAGCAGGAGCCACAATTCCAAGCTTCTCATATGCAACCCCACTACCCTGGCTAACAAATTAGCTGCACTTTTAGGCAGCTGGTGCAGCTGATTGTAGGAGCTTGATTAGAGCACTGGGCTGCGGCACTGGTCCAATCAGTCATGCCGGTAGGCGGGATGTGAAGCAAGTGCAGGCACAGGTCATGAATTAGGGCTTGTACATACTGATTTGGTGACAAGAAAATGTCTTATAAAACAGTTTGAGAAAGAAAAATTGAAATCCAAAAGCTATAGCACAGCTAGCTATAGCTGCCAAAGTCAATGAAATTATCTACCAGCACCATTACATAATTTTTATTTTTATTTTTATATTTTTGTTTCTTGCAAGCCACAATGGATTTTCTGCAACCTCCTTGTGTTGCCTGGTATCCCAGCAGTAAAAGCAATTTTCAAGGAAGTTGCTTCTGTTAAATGAAAATGCCATTTTAATTATTAAACTTTAGAGATGAAGCAAGCTTTTGGCTTTTAGCACATACAGGCTTGATATCGCTACTTTTTTTCCAGTTTTCATGGTAAGCTAAGCTAACCTGTGGGCATTTGTGGTGCAGATTGTATTATCTGTTAACTGCAGGGTGAGCACTTTGATCGATGGGCCTCCACCTGCTAATGTGTCCTTGTGAATGATGCTGAACGCCATACTTTGAACCAAATGTAAAATCTCCTTTCCTAGAGTAAAGCATCACACCAGCACTTATTATAAAACAGTGCACATGTAATTTACACACAACATAAATGTTTTACGTCCATATTGTATTGATAAGCACATAAGAAGACATTAAAATATAAGAAAGTATTTTCAATCATTGCAGATTTAACTCACAATTAGAAACAGCCATAACTATTGTAGCCAAAAAAATTTTTGCCTGATTTATTGAGAACAACATTTGCTTCATTTATTAAAAATAGCACTTTCAAATTCTGTTGTTTTTTCAGGTTTCCAAACAGAGGCAGCAGCATATTTAAACATTCTAGTAACTTTAGTGATAGCTAGGAATGAAGACAAAAGCATCCTGTACTTTTTCAAAGTGTAATAGGCCAGGAAATAGGGTAGACGTAGACCAAAAATAGCTTTATAGATACACACGTCAAGTTTTGAGTATATTGGAGAACAAAGCAGATTATCTCGCCTGAGCATACAACTGAGGTTTGTGATAAACCTTAGTGCTTAATGGAAAACTCACATCTATAACCCAAATTCCACAAAGTAGGAACATGCTGTAAAAAATAAAATAAATATATATATATATATATATATATATAAAACAG
>JBAMHW010000020.1:4669115-4692747 GCA_037177495.1 Rhadinocentrus ornatus | reverse complement strand
GACCTGTCCAGGGTGTACCCTGCCTTTCACCTAAAACACTGCTGGGATAGGCTCCAGCTCACCCCGCGACCCCTAATAGGAACAAGCGGTACAGATAATGACTGACTGTAGGCAACACAGGGAAAAGGCAAGGACCATACACAACATGTAAACCACAGAGGAAGAACATCAATTTAGTAAATATACTATGTATGGCATGTTACTTGTTTCTGTGCAAATCTTTGAATTTCCTTTACTCAGATTATTAACTTGACCTCTAAAAACATTTCATTTATTGCTATATCTAAAAACAGGAACAACCATATATAAACACCTGCAACGCCTAAACCACATGCAGTAAAAAGTACATTTTCTCCGCCAGTTGCAGTTAGCATATGAACATTATATGCACCAAATATAAATTGTGACCTGATATATTTTCATTCCCAAAATAGTGGCACCACAACACTTTCTGTTAAGTTCCAAGTGCCAACTGGAGAGAAGCTGATTCCCATCAGTGGCACCTACACACACCCACCAAAGTTCACAAGGAAAGCAGTTAAGAGCATGTGTAGGCAAGTGTGAAGTCTGTAGAGACATGGTTGCGACGCATGTGTCTGCTGATTTATTTTTGTTTGCCTTATTTCTTTATCACAATGTTTATTTTCTACAGAAAGTGAGCTGTATGGTTAAGATATTTACATTTAGTGTAAATACCTTGAATATGATTGATATGATGCAGTTATGCATTTGTGAAAAGTTATGCAAGCGATAGTTCTCATCATGCTTTTGGAAAATTTGCCTGTACTACCTGAACACAGTGCCCGGCGGGAATTTCACATGCGATGCATATTAATACATGAATGCTCATGTGATAGAAAACTAAACACCAGAATCATTTGAAGGGGATGACATTTCCTTTAAAGCATATTTTCCCTCATTTGTTGAGTGGTCTCCTGCTCTGTTCTGCAGGTAATGTCACACAGTGGCAGCTGCCAGAGCAGAGTTTAAATATGAATGTGAAAGTTTGCATTCTGCCCCCTTGTACATGGATGTGCTGTGGCTGCAGATGGCTATCTCACTGTGGTGTTAATCAACAAACACACTGCTCTCCTCCACCCGCATGTGACAAAATGCTGGTCAATAGTAAATAACAGGAGGTAATTAATGCCAGCCTTCTCATGTGTTTCTATGATTCTTTTATTCAATGTGTGACGGTGAGCATTATGTATACAGTTTGTTCCTTTTTAGCTCAGCTTCTATCTTCATCATCAAAACTCTGTTTTGCTGAGACATACACACACAAACACCCTTCCACTCACTCACACATAAGTTTACCCCTCTTCTTCTTTCTCTTCTCATCTTCCAATCCCCATCTCTCTTTCTTGCTATTTGCATCTTACACACTCCACTCTCTCAAACCCCCAACCCATCTGCTTGCTGATATGGTGATATGTCTAGTCTGACTTAATAAAGCTTGAAGTACGTGTTGTCATTCCAACTGTCGATCATTATAATTATTCATAGATGGAGCAAAGATTGGAGTGGGAGCCAAGGTCTCATAGCAGCAGCTCAAAAGTACAGCACGGTGGAGGTGTTTCACTGGGCGGAAAGAAAAGGTTGCCCTTGGCACGATTCAGCATTTTCAGGACTTAAATAGCCTGAACATACATCAATGTGCAATGGGTTATCTGTAAGTTTTTTGTTTTTGTTTTCTTTTCTTTTGGTAAGTTCATCGTGAGTCTCAAAATGACTCATCCAGATACCAAACTTACCCAACAACACAGTAACTAACTGTCACTGATGATGCTTTTCAGCTATATGTCAGTATACTGCTATTCCAGTCTGCTAGTTTCACAGATCAGGACAAAAAAAATTCAATGGACATCCCGGTCTTTACATTGGATTGATAAGGCCTCAGGTGGAGAACAACACAATATATAACAGTGCCAATGTTTATTTAACAAAAGTTAAACCAAAATACAGAAACAATTTCTGAAAAACTAAACATCCTATGATTCAACAGCTTGTAGGACCAACTTTAGCTGAAATATTTTTAACAAATAATTTTCTGGATGCTCTAAGGTGGCCTACATTTTACTCTAAAATACTGGTATATGGCAGTTTTCATGGTTGACTCAATGAGGACAAGGTGTCCAGGTTCTGTGGCTGCAAAGCAGACCCAAATCATCACCCCACCACCACCATGCCTGACATTCGGTGTAAGGTCTCTGCTGTTGTGCATTATAGGGCTGTCCCGATAACATTTATTTCTGTCCAATACCGATTCCAATACATGGGATATAGGTATCTGACAGGTACTGATCTGATACTTAAGCTATTTTATCAAGAGGTCAATTGAATTTATAATTTAATAAATTATATTTATTATAGATTTTGATGTACAATATTGTATCATTCAATGAACTGCCATAGGTTAAACTATAAAACATTAGTTATATATTAATATATAATTAATCTTTTAACAGATTAAAAGAATTATTGCCCCACAAGTTTGTTTGTTTTTTATTATTGAGAAAACAAATTCAAAGAATTTCTAATGAACTAAACTTGAACATGTTTCACAATGGAAAAATAATTGCTTACAAAAGTAGCGACATTACTGTAACACGTTACTACCCAACACTGATGTTGTGAATACACTGCACTCGTGCCTTTTTGCTAGCAAGAAACACATGTCAGAGCTGTAACAAAGGGAGATCAGCACAAGATGATTAAATCATTTATTAACAAAAAGCATAAAAAATGGTCAAGCCAGTATCAGTAGTGTAGGTTGTGAACAGATGCATAAAAATGTAGATGCACAAAACAACAAAACATGCTGAGCCTGTCAGTACAGAGGTGATAAGGTAGGTGAAGGTCTTATATAGGCAGAGCACACTTGGCCGTCATGTAACCCGTGCTGCTAATCAACCTACTCAGCACCTGCAAAACATACTCGGAAAGCACAAGCGGTGTTGGTGTTGTCACACAGAGCATGGCGGAAATCACTGCAGCATGGTTGCTTGTTTTTGAGATGGCACAACTTGACCATTAATACTACCAGATGGCTAAAAGTATCTCAGTCGGGAGTATTGCCTGCATTGTTATCCAGTGGATCTCAAGACTGGTTCAAACAAATCCAATTTTTCTTCTCACTTCAAACAGTCTGAAGTAATCCAGTCTCTGCATGGCTTATATTTGTAGGGCTACTCAATGATATAATCAGTCTATAGTCCACAATCCACCGATGCCAAATAAGCTAGGCTGAAGAAAACAAGGCTACTTCAGCTGACTACTAGTCTGAGGACCCAGGGGCTGTGTGTCATATAAATTTACTATCATTATGTCCATAATGGTTAGTATACATTTATTTGGAAAAATGTACAGTCTTGTTATATTGGCAATATGTGCATAGACTGGACTGTTCTGTTTTTGTTAGATAATGCATTCAGTTTAAAAGAAAAATATCTCATTGTAGGGATAAAACAAACAAAAGTCACATAATTTAATTTTCAGCCCGCATTTATGTGTTTGTGCGAGTCTGTTTATTCATTTGCTTTATATTGTTTGCTCAATCTTGTCATAAATGCTCTTTCTAGAGATTTGGCTTTTTTACCAAAACAAATTCAACTTTTTTATTTCTGTTTAGCTACATGGCACATTCTGTTACCAGAAGTGCTTCTTCAGAGAGCAAGGTGAACTGTTTCTTTGTAGAACATAAAAAAAAAGCAATGATCATTTTAAAAAAATTAATTAGCCTCAGCTAACAGGGAAGCTGCAGACACAGTGAAATTCTCAAATAAAAATACCTGCTCAAGCAAAGAAAGTCAAACTTATAGTGGAAAGTAGTTTTTTTTTCTTCTGTATAGCAAACTATTGTTAAAAATATGCAGGTAACTGCATTCTTCATAGATAATAAAAGACACCATCATTTAGTCCTTTTAAGAGAAGGAGGTCTAATTTTCTATAACAGTTGCTTTTCTTTTTCTTTTTTTGGAAAAAAACCAACAGACAGCACAGCCAGCATCATTGCCAGGCGGCGGCGTTTCAACCACCTGACCCAGGAGCTATACGAGCTGCCCATAGTGGTGTGGGACGGTGGGGAGCCATCACTGAGTGGGACCAGCACCTTGACCCTGCGGGTGTGCCCGTGCCAGAGCCATGGCAGGATCCGGATATGCCAAGGCGAGGCGTTTCTCTCCGCTGCGGGTCTCAGCACGGGGGCTCTGATCGCTATCCTGCTGTGCATTGTTATCCTGCTGGGTAAGCTGGGGCGGCCGCTGGGGGAACAAATATTCTTAGAACTTGGACAGAGGAGAACGACCATAGTGAAGCAGGGGAGAGGGGAAGGGGCTAAAAGAGTATGACAAGGACGAAGAAGGAGAAGAGGATGAATAGATGCAGGAGGACACAGGAAGAATTTTGAATGAGAAAGTTTGGTAGGGGTGGAAGAGAAGAAGAATATGAAGGACTTTAGAAAATGAGAACACTAACATTAAAAGCTGAATAAAAAGGTGAATGGAAATTAGAACGTTGGGACAATGAAGGAGAATACAACATCAGCATGATTCAGAAATGAAGTACAGACAACTGTATAAGAATACCAAGAATAATCTAAAATAGTTGGAGATGTGACATTTTTAAGCTTTAGTAACTTTAAATAAGAAAATCTGATCTAAATAGGATGCAAACCTCATTTATTGACAACTGAAAATTCAATCAACTTCCTAAATACACACTCTGTGCCCAATTATTAGGCTGATGGGTATTCTTATCTCATCTGGGCATTCCTATTGAATTTATTCATTTTCAGCTGAGATGCATTAATGTAATGAGGTGATGGGCTCAATATTTTATACTTAGGTGGCTTATTAAGTAAGGTAAAATTGGAAAGTAAAATAAATTGGAACATGCATGTTTTACTCATGAAATCACATAAAAGCCACAAACACAAAAATGTGGTTTTATATATTCAGCAAGGTCGCAGACATTTGGTTAATTTCAACCTTCTAACTCTAAAAAAGCTGAGAAGAATTTTACATGATCAGCAATTCTTCTTCTTTCAGGGCAATGATATTGTAAAGCTGCAGCCCTCCAGAAGTGCAAAATATTAAGTGCACAGAGACGTGGTGATTCTTTCATTTGTCAAATTTGTGCTCTCTGTTCTCCTCGCTCCTCTATCTTACTGATATAACCAAGAAGTCAATCTTGGCAAAACATTTTGAAGGATATTTTGATCCCTAAAATGCATCCAGAGATGAGGACTGAGGAGAGAGGAGGGAAGGGTGTAGATGTATCATTTGCAACGGTCATGTCAGCATCTGTGACTTCTACTAGCTGAATTCCATATTGTAAACTGATTCACTCAGAAACAGAAGTGTCTAATTATGCCTCAGTAAATGCCTGCCATTATGTTTTTTCTTCTTTTTTTTATCTATGTGTCTTTCCTCACCTCCTTAAGTTGCAACTCTGGTACTACTTGGTGAGGTCTGTAGAGACAAATGACAAATCACGATGTACATATTGGCAAATAGAACAAGGAGATGGCCATGGTAAGAATGTTTAAACAGTTATACTGACAAGCTGAAGCATCTGTACTGAGCAAAGGAATAAGTGTTTATGGACAGATGATGTGTGACTGTTGGTGGACCAGATATCACCATGGCCTCAGGAAAGAGCCTCTACTTATACAGTTGGGAAAGAAGGGACATATTTTGGGCATCAATCATTAAAAAATGATATAGTTAGACCTCTTCGGGTTAAAGATAAAGAATAAACTCCTATCTTTATTTACATACTTGCTGCTAGTTTCGGGAAGATACCTTGTGTAACTAGTGTTATAGGTGGAGAATTACAGCATTTAGGATAACGGTGATCTTTATCAACAACAGTACATTCCCAACATGCTTGGTTAGGCAACAGAAGCTCAAAAGGTAACATTAATTATGCTGAAGATGGCCTTAATCCTCATCTGACTTTATTCCTTTTAAAAAATCTGTGTACTCTTCTCAAATATTAGAACTTAGAATCAAGGAAGATTATATTACTCGTTGGAGAAAAGCTGATCAAAAGCAGATTATGAAACTTAAGTTGTACGGAAGGGTTTTTTATTTATAGAGAACATGGCAACTTAAGTACATCCAGTAAAAGGGCAAGATTCTTCAGTTAGTTAGCATTTTGTGTTTTGGATTTGTTACACATACACCAAATTAAATAAATAAAAGACTAAAACAAAATTTCTGCAATGTGTAGTTGTGAAGTGAAATGACCAAAATTGATGGATGGAATTATGGATGAAAAGTGAATTGTTCACCACAGAGCCCATGTGTTTAATGGGGTGGTCTACAAAACACTGAGATAAGTGTTGCGTAAACAGGAAAATAGCAACTCACAGAAAAACAATGATACAGAAACCACAGGAATCAGACCACACTTACACTAGGCAGTGAAGAGGTCTGCAGTAAGGCATCACCTTGTGAAGTGGTAGTTGTATCACTACATCTGGCATTTGCATTTGAAGATATATATCTAAAATATTACTTTATTAAGGTTTTTTAATTAACAACATAAATGAAAAGGGTGCAAAACTTAAATATATTGTCATCACAGGCTTCTTATACTTATCCCACATTAATCAGGTAGAACAACAACATAAAGAGGCTTAACATTACAGAGGGAGCTAAGGGGAGCTCAGCTCCTCTGAAAAAGCAGGCGAGCTCCCATGAAAACACTCATCTGAGATACTAAGTGGGACTCTAAAAATAGTCCACTTTCAGGTTAGATTTAATTATGATTTCCATGAGGTTGTTGTTGCCTCTTAAATTAAAAGTGAGGCATTCATTTGTCAGCGTTGTGTGTTTATTTATTTAATACATTTTCAGAATGATGCAGGTGACCCTTTCCATTTCTTTCCGTACTGTGGACGGCACTGTTGTTTGTTTGTTGTGTGCTGTGAGCCATGCAATCAGCAGCCACTTTTATATGAGATGTCTCTAATTGGATCAGCTGCATTTAGTAAGTAGTAGCAGAATGTTTTTGGCAGTAACCCTGTTTTTGACCACGCTATTGTGCACTAATATGTATGTGTGTGCAAGTGACCTGCAAAGTCACTGTGCATGCACGGAACTGAGGCTCTCCCAAAAACCTCTGTGTAATCTGACAGTTACTTCTCATTTTGACTTCACATGTGAAGCATAAGTCATCCACCATGGATACAAAGGACCGTCAGAAATACTATGAAAACATGGAGGAACCTTTTCAAAATTACCAGCCAGTCACAGAAGCTGGAAAACACGTTTTCAATGAGAGCGCATCCTCTGTTACTATGGAAACAGTGACCGCTAATAATGTGATATACAGTACACTTTCAAATAAGACCATGTTGCTTTGCATTCACCAGTTAGATAAACAAAAGATATGTAAGCAACTTCAAAAGTAACACAAATTGAAGGGGAAAACAATCACCTGTCAACAAGAGAGGGATTACGGTTTCTTTTACTGCAAACATATCTGTATTATGGCACGATTGCATTAAAACTGTCGAATAACAATGTTGCCCCCCTTCCCTTTCTTAATTACTAACTATCTTTTGGAAATTAGCATGTAAAGGCTATACATATTCATAATAGCAGCCGTCCTCATCTATAAAAAAAAGTCTTAGCTGAGGCAAAGAAAAGGCTATCACCACTGTTTGGTGATTGAATCACTAAACATCAGTACAGTGCAGTACAGTGCAGATCCTAGTTAGAAGAGAAAGAAAAACAGAAAGATGAGCTAGAGGAACTTACAGCCTCAGCTGTATATATAGAGGTTGACGCATGTGTGTAGCAGTCTATTCACACTTTGCAGTTACAAATTTAGCATCTCACGCATCTTGTAGCTCCGCTACTAGACTCGGACTCCCCTCTAGAGATTTGAGGTCTTGTCAGTGAGCCCCTGCCAAAAGAATTTAAAAGATTTTTGTCCATTTAGCTTACCTTTTCATTTGATTTGCATGTGACGTTTCAGCACCAAAGTTATAAGCGACCATCACTTATGTATGAAGGAAGGATTTTCTCCTGAGTAGCAACATCATCAACCTTTGCAGAAAGGTTGGAAAAATAATCTCTCTGCAGAGGATGACTCAACAGGCTGGTCTGTATAAGCTAATGAGAAAAGATAAACTATTTATTTTTTCTTAAGAATGTAAACACACTGATACTGACTCATTCATAACAGACTCAGGTTAAATTGAATTCTGATTACTAAAACATGCTGTGCTCATTAACATCTTGCTGTGGCATGTGTATTTTAAGATGCTGATCACATGCAAATGCTAGCATAGATAGCTGTTACAGAGTATAGACATTGTTGTCCTTAAAGGAATATTTATTGACATTACTTCACCTAAGTTTAATCAGTGAATATATAATTAAAATAATTTGTCCAAGTGTGTTCTAATCCATTTAAATTCATTTTAAAATAATTAATTTCTACCCAAATGCACTAAACAGCCTTTATTTAGCTTAAGGCCAAAAATGGTAACCTGAAAATTAGCCTTAATATAAACACTAAATAAGACAAAAAGCATCTTAATAATAGTTTAAACAAATAAAAAAGAGTATAAAGCAAATAGACTTGCTAAAATAATAATAATAAAAATAAAAGTAGCAAACAAAATATATGTTTGCTTTTTATTTTTTAACTTGCCATGAAAAGTCATGGTGGCCTTTAAGGTTTGTTGGTTGACAAACACGTGTCACGGCACAAAGAATGATACTTCAATTCTCGCTTGTCTCTGATTTGTTCACGCCTGATTGTTTTCTGTTTGTCTGATTAATGTCCATGCTTTACCTCTGTGCTCTCTAATAAGCCACCTTAATTGAGTCTACAGCAGACCAGAGAGGGATGAACAATGTCTGGCTGCCTTAGTGGGTAATGCCTTAGTTAATATTAATACAGAGTTTCAATTACTAATGCTAATTTTGATTAGAAGAAAATTAGACAGTATTACTGTACTAATTGGTTTAGGTGAAGAAATGTTAATAAAAACACAATCCATTGTAAATTTAGGTCTTCAGTTCTCTCATAAGTCACATAAAATCGTCCAAATTTGTCCACAGAACAAAAGAGCATTTTTAATAAATTTCTTGTGAGATTATATTTGTGTCATTATATATTTTATATGATAATCCTTAACATATTTTTCTCTTTTCAGTAACATTTGCTTATCTTTATTTGTGTACAATTATCTTTAGTTTTGGAACAAAGTTTTCTTTACACTTGAAAAAAGAGAAGTGTTGGAATTTTGTTTCAGAAACACAATTGAATTTAAATTCTATGGATTTAATTCTGTTTATTTGTTTTCTGTAAGGCAAAATGTGAACCTAATGAATGTCAACTAATCTTACTCATCATTTTACATAACAGTGAAGTCCTGTTGCTTTCCACTGTAATATAACATCAGGGTATGGATGCAACATTAATTTGACTCCTGCAATGGCCTCTATATGTATGTAAACTTACATACAGATTCCTGATGACATAAACAGCATACTTAGGTACTGAAAAATAATTAGTAAGTATTGGCGAAGCATATGAAATGACCTGAAAGGACCACTGAGGGAGCATCTATATTGACTGTAATACAATATGATATGTGAAGTGGATGATAAAACACTGCAAGCAGATAATGAACTGTGGAAAGTAGTGTTTGAAACACCAGCGAGTAATAAAAATTCATTATCACCTTGTAGACACAAATGGGTATTTTAATAACCACAGATTTCTCTATGCATTTGCACCTATTGACAACATACAAACACAGTTTATTTGCTAAACTCAAACAATCTGGAAAATGCTTTCCAAGATAAGGCTTTTCACCAATACTTAGCAATGAAAGCTCGAGGAAAACCAGGGTTTTAGTATTCAGCACCAGAGTAGGCTGCTTTTCCTCATGGTTTAACATTAAATAAATAAGTGGGGCTTTAATAATAATGAATTGGTACTAAGGGACCCAGAGTATACCAAGAAAATTTCCACCATTATAACACCATACAGCCAGTATCATTATTACATTTCAGCATGGAGCCATGCTTTAATGTTGTTTTCACCAATTTCCAAGCCTACAATCTGAATGTCACAGCTGAAATAGAGACTCATCAGACCAGGCAGCATTTTTCCATCTTCTATTGTCCAGTTTTGCTGAGTCTATGTGAATTGTAGCCTCAGTTTCCTAGCGGACACGAGCGGCACCCGGTGTTGTGTGTTAAGAGATGGTATTCTGCATACAATTATCAACAAGGTATTTAGTCTAGACAGCTGCTGCTCACTGGATATTTTCTATAATAGAAAACCCTAGAGATGGTTGTGTTTTAAATTCCCAGTAGATTTGCAGTTTGTATAATACTCAGACCAGCCCATCTGGCAGTAATAACCATGTCATGTGTAAAGTCAGTTCGTCCCCATTTGGATCCTCGGTTTGAACTCCAGCAGGTCATTTGACTACGTCTAAAAGCCTAAAAACAGTTGAACAGGTATAGTAAGTAAGTTGGCCTGTCAGTGTACCAGTGACTAATACAATTTGGAGCATCCCTATCAGCTCGGTTATGTACAAGTTAAAGTAAATAAGTAAACTAAATGTATATCCAAGCCACCAAATGTAAGTGTCCAAACCACCTCACAAAGGTTATAAGCTTTTTTTTTTATTATTTCTTCAATAAAGTATAGATGTATTGAGTGGTATACTGTAGAAGGCCAGCTTAATTGTAGGTTTAATCTAATACCAAAACAGTTTAGATTGGGATTACTATTGGACAAAATGTTCATACTTTATTTTCAGACATGAGCTGCAACATTGACAAGGCAGATATTAGTGGTATGATGTCTTGTCGAACCAACTTTCTCTGCTTGCAATTATGCATTTTTGCCAGGTTCCTCAGATATGACACCTCTACTGACACTCATTGAAATGGTTGTGACGGTTTTAACAAAAGAGAGAACATCCGATTTTTTCCCGTGGGCTCCCTTGCAGATCAATCTGACTATGAATACAACCAGAAAAGAGGAATTTTATGGTTCAGATTCTTAAGTCTGACAAAACCCTAAAGCACTATTTTGGCCCACTTATTCAGTTTGATAGTAGTTATTCTCTTCTATCATACTTCAAGTAAACTGGGGGAATAAAGTCTTCAGTTGAATGTTTGACTTAACTCAGGCTTGATTTTAATGCATTTGAGTCCAAGTCTGCTTTGATCTTCTCTTTGAAATGGTTCTAGAGCTTGTTTACAGCATGCTACAGCGGCCATGATGGCTTGGCAGAAATACATTGCATGAGACAATGTTAGATTAGGCAAATGCATCATTGCATCCTTGAGGTGATGCGACTCCTCTTTATCAAACACAACCACTTTCAAGTCTTGCACCTTAAACTACAAGTCACCTCACGCTGAGAGGCTGCTCTGACGCAGTAGTGCGTTTCTGTTTATATCACGTAAAGTAAAGCTTTTCATTAGTTAGATGTCTCTTTTGTTCCTTTTTCTTTTCTTTTTTCTGTTCATGCACATTACTGTTGCATTGCGAGGTAACATTCCTTCTGCAGAAAAACTGAACGCTCATTCTTCTCCACTAATAAAACATAATGAAGCCCAATTAGATATTGTTAGTTTTAAATGTTTGTTAAAAGGTCATCATTAACCCAAAAAAGTGTGTTTCTCATTATTAACTGGAAAAAGTTTAAGGTATACTATGTCATCAAATATTATTTAACTTATTTGACTGCACTTGGGATCATTCTCCTGATATATCTCCCAAATACAGCTTAGCTTTAACTGTCAGACAGATGGCCTCACATTTGAGGAGTTGAAAAGGTTATTTACTCTGTTGGCTCTAGATAAGACTAATAAAAATGGTTGTATGGCACACACATTCCTGCGCTTACTCCTTCTATGATACATTGCTTTGTACATTGTGCTAATTGGCTCCTCAAAGTAAACTTTCATTGCATTTGTCCAAACAACTATCACGTAATCATCAGGTCATTATGCAAAAAGATCATTTAAATGGGTACAACTCCCAAAACGGACATGTTCTCATTGGATTGAGACTTTAAGCAATCATAACTTCTTTATCTGTACAAAAGTTTGAATTAAGAAATAGACACATGCAGATATTTTCCATTAAAAAATGAAAACTTTAGTTACATTATCCTCAGCACTTACATAATAATAACATAAATCTTCTGTGTTGCAGCAATCGTGGTTCTCTTCATTACACTGAGGCGCAGCAAAAAGGAGCCCCTCATCATCTCTGAAGAGGACATAAGAGAGAATGTGGTGACCTATGATGACGAAGGTGGTGGCGAGGAGGACACAGAGGCCTTCGACATCATCGCTCTTCGTAACCCGGCTGCTGCAGAGGAGCTCAAGTTCCGGCGGGACATTCGGCCAGAGGCAAGGAATCACTGTGGCCATCCCCATGGTCGTAGGAGCCCGTGTGTGGAGCTGGATGAGGTGGACGTGCACGAATTCATCAAGCAAAGACTGATGGAAGCCGACATGGACACGAGCGTGCCGCCCTATGACTCCCTTCAGACCTATGCTTTTGAGGGTCAGGGTTCACCTACAGGATCCATCAGTCCGCTAGACTCTCTTGCCGCACAGTCAGAGCAGGAATATAACTACCTTGATGACTGGGGACCAGAGTTCCAGAAACTAGCAGAACTCTACGAAGAGGCAGAGTCAGATGTGACGACCTAGTCTGTGATTTCACTCCCGTTCAAACCAAACCCGTTTTTCAAATTTTCAGTGAATGATATGAACACACAGACATACTTTCAAAGAGTGTCAGTGGTTTTCAACTTTTACTGTTGAACTAAAAAGAACTGGTCTATTTTTTTCCCCTTTTCTTTTTTTTCCATTTTGTCACATTGGCTCATGGATCGTTTATCTGGAAGTGTCAGATTTTGAAAAGGAAGAACATAAATATGAGGAAAATAGGAAATGGTATTTTCCTTGGTGTATATTTTTTAATGCTCAATAAAGTCCTGAAATCCATTTGAGTGGATATGTGAACAATTCGTACAATTGTCTTCTTCCTCTTAGAAAAGATGTAGAGCACAGCATGCAGTTATTATGGTGGGAGGCATCAAATGTGTTCATGATTTACTGTAGGATGGAGCCGAGGCAACCATATGCACATCAAGGACACCTCCAGTCATATGAGCTTACAGTATATAATGCATCTTTATTTTATTTGGTCACAAGCCATTATGTAAATTAGAGAAAAAAACAGGTGGAAAGACAACCTGAAGTGAATACTTTGTCGCTTTAAAGTCTTTATTTACCTGTTTAAAGACAAAGTATTAGATTTGATACAAAGTACACAATAAATGGGTATTGTTTGAATTACAAACAGACTGACTTTCAAAAGCCTCAATAGATAAAGACAAAATGCAACTTTAATATAATGATAATCACTTAAATGTCTCTATTTTCTTAAATATTTGGGAGGGTTTGAGAGCCCCATCGTAGTAATTTGTTTTACTGTGCTGATCTGTTTTCTTGCCCATCCATGATGGTTTTCAGCTGAGATGGAGGAAAAGAACATGCAAACATGTTTTGTCAGTCTTAATCACATGATCAGTAACTCCAAGGTGTCCATTTCATGTAGTTGCAAAACGAGCCAAAATCATCAGCCCTCCACCACCGTGCTTGGCAGTTGGAATGAGTGCTAAAATGCTGTTTTTGTTTTTGGAAATGTCTTTATAACCTTCCCCAGATCAATGGGCATCAACAGTTGCTTCTCCAAGATCATTGCTGGAATCTTTCTTCTTTGGTATCGTCACGTCTGAATTCTGCAGAGCAGCAAACTGCAGAACTGCAGGTGCACACAGTTGCTGATGATGTTGTTTTTGTTAAATTAACTTGTTAGAAGACTAGATTTTTTTTTCTTAGAACCAAAATATCATAGTACCTGTTAGTTTAATTTCTGTTCAGTTTGTCAGATATACATATTGTAGATTATCATTATATTATAAAATAATACAGTTTGCATCCTTTGTACACACTATTAAGTTGATTAAGAGCACAGGTGAAATATTTATTGCTTTATTATATGCCAAGTATCAAATTTATTGCTTCAGAGGATTTGTTTTGTGTGTGTCTGATTAATAGAAAAAATTCACACTGTCCTTTAAAAAATTTCATCTGACAAATCATACTCAAAGAACTGTGTGTGTGTGTATGAAATTCAACCCACATGTCTATGTTAAGGTACTGAGCAGAAATAATTTCTACTTTGTGGTGTCATTTTGTCAGCAAGGAGTTAAAGTAGCTTGTTTAAACACAAATTGCACAAATTGCTTTTACTTTGGTTTTGATTCTTGAAAACTTAAATAACTGCCACAGTTGACAAATGTCTCAAAACAAAACTTTCCAGCTTTTCAGAGCAAGGGGATTAAAAAAAACGAAGAGTATCCGAAGGCCTAAAGCAGGGTTCTCCAATTCGGTCCTATGAGGGCCGCAAGCCAGCAGGTTTTCCATGTATTCCTGCTTCAACACACCTGCATCAAATTAAATGGATAACAGCCAATCAAGTTCTGCACAATAAGTCATTAATTTGAATCAGGTGCATTGAAGCCGGGATACATGGAAAACCTGCTGGATTGCGCCCCTTGTGGGACCGAATTGGAGAACCCTGGCCTAAAGGAGTCGTATAAGCTATCTTTACTTGCCCCTGGCTCCTTTCTCCTGTTGGGTTCTGGATCAACAGTATCCCCCCCCCCCCCCCCCTTTCCAGAAATGCTGACGACGGTCTTAAGAAAGACAAAAGGAAGACCATGAATATTTTAGACCCTCTACTCATTCACTTTGACATCATGACTCTAAAAGCCCGCTGTCTCATTCTTTTCCCATGTTTTCTTGCTCATTATTTCCCTCTGCTCACAGAATGACTGTTGGATTAAAACAGGCAGACAGGCCTAGACATTTTTCCAGCATTTGTCAGGAGCCCGAAGCTGGCCCATGGCAAAGGTCATAGTTAGCCGAAGGCAAGCATGGACGTTCCCTCAACTGACAATTAGTGGCTATTCCTCTGCTTCCGTTTCAATTATATAACTGTATGAAGTGACACACTTGAAGTGGAGAAACAGTGTTTGATTTGAAGCAAAATAATTTAATAATCAGGTGCACACAGCAGCAATTAGCTCACAATGTCTCATCCTTTCTCTTCTTTCCTTTCCTCCTGTTGGTGACAAAAATCATTCTCTCATGGCATTGTTGCCAAGGGAAACATGGCCCAAATCACTGCTGCTTTCTGATGACTCCCAGGATCCTAAAGCATCAAGATTTCTTTCTTCAGGCAACAAAAACACATGCCCCTGCTCTGTGTTTATAACAAGCAAGAAATGGAGTCTCTGACAAGTTTATAGCTGCCTTCCATGTAGCAGGACAATAGATCGACATTGTGCAATCCAGGAAGTATTTTACAAGAGACTTAAAATGCCCTTATTATATGTTTTTAAATTAATATAAGGCATTCTGCTTGAAAGACTTTACTTAGCTGTGACTTCTCCTAAAATAAACATGCATATACAGTATTTTCTGAGGCAGGAGAATTTGTGCATGGCTAAACCAAGTGATTTATTTTTAATACTGTGTAGAAATGTTGCTTTATTGCTTAATTCTTTTGTGTATTTTTAAGTTACTATTACTTTATTGTTTTTTGGGGTTGTTTTTTTTCATATTGTGTTTTTCATAGAAAGCTATTGTTGGTATTTACTCCCAAGATGTTGTGATGTGTGACGTTGACAGCCCTTTTTGTGTCTATCCCGGATGTATTTTTAGTTTCTCTCCAAAGCCCCAAAATTGTGGAGGAGTCTCTTTAACTGAGTCAGTAAGCTGTGTGCAAATCACTGTTAACTGCACTATTATTTTTGTCTCACAAAGTAGCTTTCTTTAAATCTTAAGCCATTATGATGGTTGTTCTAAGGAGGTGGTGCAGGTTTGGGCTACACTAACAAGGAAAGTGTTTGAGAAGCAAGATGAAGATGTTACCGGAGCAAAACAATCACGAAGCAATGCGATTCCTAGCTGATAGGGGAAGCAAAACATGACATGGATTAACCAGCTTTGGTGCACCAAAACATTTTATTTTAGTTTTTTAGTTTTAATAACACACTACAAGAGAAGATTGTATCGTTAACATTTTCACCTGTGTTGTTATGCAAACATACAGCCCTAAAAAAAATAACTAGACATCTTCTTGTACTTGATTGTTGTGCTAGAATACTATCAGATATCAGATTTACATCATTTTTTACTCATCCATCAAAGTTGTAAACTGCAGAGTTTTTTATATTGACACTCATTTCACACACAAACTAGATTTTTTATTTGTTGCAGTAAATAATGTCCAAGGTCATTACCAGCCTCAGGAATGGAAATCATTTACTTCATCTAAATTATTTACTGACACAATCAGCAAATTTTATTAAAAATAATTGAGGATTGCATTTGATTTTGAAATATACTGAATGTGACCCTTAACTGATAGCATTGTTCTTATGTTACGTCAACACCTTTCCTCGCTAAACCAATGACATCAACATTATCAACATAATTTCCTCAGCAGATTCCGTATCGTCTTGCAGCATGCAGCTCTTATTTCTCCAAAAGCATGCAATTTGTGCAGAAGATAAATCTTGTGGAGAATAAAGCTTTTTAAGAAGGAGGGACTGGTTAGCAAAGATTTTCCATCTGACAGGAAAGACTAATCTCCAGGCAATTACTTGCACACATGACACTTAGCAGATCAAACTGTAGCAGAGAAATGGAAGTGAATGTTAATTAATTAAAAAGCTATGTAAAGTGTCTCCAAGATGGCTAAATTGTGCCTCTGTACAAAAATATGAGATGTTTGGATAAGTGCTAGTTACTGAAAGAGGTTTGCATGGATTAAGCCATCACTTTCTGAATAAAGATTTCTTTTTTATTGGGCCACAGTCTATCAAAGGTCTGCCAATACATTTCTGAGATAAAACATGGCCAAGTGAGAATATTTGTTAGGGGAAATAGCTCTTTCACTTTTATCTTTTGACAATAGAAGCACAATGGATTATCTATAAAAAATGCAAGTCCTATTGCAGGCGGTGATGGTTCTCGTGATGTTTTACTCCTTCTTTTACCCTTAACTCACCCTGATCTTCTACAAGAGCAGCCATGCATCATATCAGAGGAGTTTGTTTACAGCGCACAGGTTTGCATTCTGGAACTGTTTTAATTAGACTTTGCATATCAGGTGATGGATGAATGTGCATTAATGTTGCAAGCCTGAGATGAAGGGTGTGTATGCTATTTCCATCTTACTTCATTAATTTTTTTTTAAAGTTATTCGGGTAAGATCTCCAGCACAGCAGATCCTGCCAGTGCTACCTTTCATATGTTTGAGGTCAGAGGCTTTTGAGAAGGTTTGAAGCCTTAACGTACGGTTTGATTTAACGGAGGAGGGCTTTGCATATCATAAATGTTCATGACTCTGGAGTATGTGAAGGTGAACTGGAAATAAAAGATCAAAGAGACGAAAATTCCTTTAAAATTCAAGTTCATGATCATTAGACTCAAATTACCCAAAGGTTGGAGCAGCAGGGGTTTATTTGCAGTTACAAAAAAATGCTTTGTAAACGTTGATATCTGACGATGCAAAGTGACTTAACAGTGTCTCATCTTCCAGTCATGTTTATAGTAGTTAAGAGGACAGATTAAAACTGCATACCTTTAAATTCAGGGTTTGAAAATGAGCCCGTTTTAAATGCAAGTATATAAGTTTGATTAGTGTGACTTACATGTATTAAATTCTTTGAAGGAAATGCTGTTGAATATTTGTTAAATTAGCTTTGGTCTCCTTAATACTTTCTATGACATGATAGAATAAACAATAAAGAGCTTAAAAAAACGTGGTTCAGTGCAGCAGCATTGCAGAGAAAGCTGACCTAGATAGCCTTCAAAAGTTAAGCAAAGGGTGGGGGGGGGGTCTGCTGCTGCTGACTCTCCTCGCAGTGTGACGAATTAACTTCTACATCATGAAACTGAGATGGATTTATTTAATTAGCTGCAAATTGTCAGCTTTGGATCAATTTAGTGTTAACTTGAAGGAAAAAAAATTGCTCCTGGTGCAAATTGACAATAATTTCTGGTAGTAAATGTAAAGCTTTTTGAAAAATTTTAGCATCTACTCTCATTTGGGTCGTCCAGTAAGATCCATGATGTCAGGGACCAAGAATTAAAGCAACAAGGACACAGAACAGATTTTCAAAACTGGGTTTTTAAATGACCCAAAATGAATACAAAAATCCAAAAGAATTAATGAACTAGACGGCCAATACAAGAGATCAACTACATATAACAAACAATACGTAAAAGCATAACTTAAACAAATCAAACTTAACTGAGGAAAAACTGACCTAACACCAAACCAAACCAAATAACACACACAGGGGAAAACAAAATGTATAACAATAACTAGACAAATAATCAAAACAAACTAAACTTTAACCCCTCCGTGATCCAGCAGCACATGGTAGAGCCTGACAAGCCGGTGCCCAGATTAAGGCTCTTCAGCCCTTTGCCACGCCTTTCCTCGATCAGGGAATAAATCTTGCCCCACCACGGTAACTCAAAAGCAGAGAAACAAAATAACAAACAAAATAACATTTAAACATTTATTTTGGCCTTGTGCTAGTAAAACAAATTAGTTTTTGCTGTCTGTTGGCGTAACAACAAATGTATAAAAACCTTTATTATTAATTAAGGTTTTTATACATAATTTATACAATAATTATTTATTAACCTTTATTACAGTTCAATGTCAGTCTGCGGCCAGTTTGGCAACAATACTTACAAATATTGCTCCAGGACCCATTCAAAATTCTTTTTTCTTTTGACTTTAGCATTTGCCTTAATAAATATGTGCAAAGCCTCCACAGATAAGGCAAGGCAAGTTTATTTGTTTACCACATTTCATGTACAAGACGATTCAAAGTGCTTTACATAAAACATTAAAAGCAGGGGGCAGAAAAAGGATTAAGTACATTAAAACAAACTTTAAGCATTAAATAAATACAAAAAACTAAAGTGAAATAAGATAGAATGCAAGAAATAAAAGAAAAGTTTCTACCCTGATTTAAAACTGTTGAGAGTTTCAGAAGATCTGCAGTTGAACATAAAAATACACTGATATTGCCAGATTTAAATCCAAATTTCAAATTCAAATTTGTGAGCACAAAATTGAAGAGTTTAACTCCATAGTTTACCACCATATATTACTCTGTCTTGTTTCGTTTTGGCAATAATATTCTAATTATATGAAGGTGCAACAAAATGTCCAAATTTGCTTCACAGAAAGTAACTCAGGTCAACAAATCTGTTTTTTTTTTCTAATTATTTCAATGAGTATCATGAAAGTCAAGTAATGAGGGTGGTATACACACTGATGGCCCCAGAAGTGTAACAAAGGAAGCCCTTTTCTTCCTTTGTTACACATGACAGGACCCAATGGCATCACATTGTATTAGATGACTACAGGATTAACATATCTTTAAGCTAAACAATGGCCATTACATGGAATAAACTAAATTGCTTTGATGTTTAAAGCTACAGTTTAGTAAATCTACAAAATGACTTTGTTTGCAGCAACATTTTGACTTCATGACCTTTGAAAAAAAAAAAAAAAGTTATGTTTTATGTTTTTAATATTTTGTTACAACACTGACATGTTTAACAATTGGAAATGCAGAGGATTGGATAAAATAATAATTACAGGTATTCTTCTTAAGCAAAGTCTCTGAATGTGTTCTACCCAAATAGTTAAACGTGTAAATAATTGATCAATAATGACTTTTTCTTATAAAGACTACAGTATGTCCCATTTGCTAATATAATATGTTTTATTCTTTAAATTGTAACAGATCATTTAGGTATGAAGAGTATTTGTCTTTTTAAACTCGTTTTTACTAACAGCATGGGAAATATTGGTAGTTTAAAAAACATTTACTTATATGTGTATTTAGTTTTCCTCACTTTCCAATATGGTGCAACAAGATTCACAGTACTCAATGTTTTTGGTAAATAATAATAATAAAAAAAAAATTACTAACAGGGTGGAAAATATTTATTTCCAATTCCAAATTCAGATGATTTTCCTCCATGTCCTGCATTTTGCCATCTGAAATGACAGGTATTACAATGCAGTATTATAATAATTGATTCAAATTAAGCTTCCTCTTAGATTTACTTGAAATGTGAAAATTGAAGAAAGGAAAACAGTACGTTAAATGTGTGTACATGATTCTGTGAGATGAAATATTCCTCTGCTCAGAAAAATAACGGAGGGGACATGACTAAGAAATCATGTTTTATTCAGGCTAATTTTTATAAAAGCAGAAGATATAGAATTTTTAATTTATATGAAAATATTGGAACATCATAGCTAGCACAAAATCAAGTCAAACATGAAACATCAATAACAAAATAACATGTAATATGAACAAGGTTCTAACACGTGAACATCAAACATAAACAAAGGCCATTAACAACACAAACTATCTCATGAAGGGAGAGGGAGTGATGGACATTAACACTTCATCTGCATTACAATCAACTTGCATGTGCAGGATGGAGCTGCAGATATCTTTCATGGAGAGCTTTTGGCTGCTTGTCAGGCAAAGTACCTGCTTGTCATCGTACCAGCTGATGTCTTTCCTTGGGCCTGGCCAGTAGTACTTATTTATTCCTTTTTTATGGAGACAGTTCACTTGAATGTTTCCATCCTCCACCTTTGTGATGATGCTAGGGTAGTAGTCACGGTCATCACCATCAACCAACGTGGTCACCTGGCGTCTGGTCGACATGCTGGTGTGGTTGCTTACTCGTGAGGTTCCCCATCAGGTTGCAGGATTGCCTCTTTTAAACCAAAACATGGGCAGTCTATTAGTCCTTGCTCTCTCTGGAAAGAACAGGTGATGTCTCTGTAGTGGATTGTCCCTTTACAGCTACTGATCACCTGGTGAATTCTCATTGTTCCCCTCACCGCTGTCAATGTAAGTAGAGAGCATATCTCTGGAACAGTATTTTATCACCTCATATTGGCATACTAGTGAATGATTCCTGGTAAATATTTGTCACGTTATAGCATGCTTATAACACAACTGCTTAGATGAGTGTAAAATTATAAAATTTTTTAAATCTTCACAACTGAGTATTCTGCAATCATTTGGTAGTCGCTTTGGTTTTCTCCAAAGCGACTTACATCTGAACACAAGCAAAAATATATTCAATATAAGAGTATTGCCAAACTTATCAGTATTTGTAGATGCACATCTAACTAAACATGTTCTTTTCGGGTAAGTTAATATGATGTTGAGCTTGACTGCTGATTGGGGGGTGTGGCACTTTATATTGTGGTCCCTGTTTTAGTGAATCTACACCATAAATAACAGTGTAACAAACTGTGTACAAAAGTTTTGTATACGGTTTTCTACACTGTTATTTATGGTGTAGATTCACTGTAACAAGAGTACAATATATATATTACTAATTATATTCATTTGCTCATTAAAAAGGTGAGTGCTGATAACCTTATTTTTAGATGATTTCAGTTAAGTATTAAATGTTATACGTGCATATTAACAGGTAAAATTAAACAACTTGAGTTACAGGAATAAAAATTGCACTAACCTGCAGCATTTCATTCACTTTTGCTTCCACACTGTTCTCACTTACAAAGAAGAGCTCCAAAGTTGATTCCTGCTGCTTGAGCTTGAGGAAGAGCATCTCTGCATCAGGGATGTCCTTTCCCATGCAAACAAGCCTGTCGGCTGAGCGTTTAAGAATGCCCCCAACACCATCTGGGGTCCCTTTTCCATGATTGGCCTAAAAAAAATTCCAGGCCACATCAAAGCCTCTTCTGTATAGCTCAGATGAAAGAAGGAAAAAGTTCCCCTTCTAGCGATACTGAGATGCAGGCCCATCTCTGAAGAAGTGGCGCCGGGTGACCAGAGGAAATCTTTCTATAATCATATCCAAGACTGGATTTAAGTGCGCCCAGATCGCTGCAGGGTCATGCCTTCAGGATGCTGATATTGAGCAGAAGGGAAGGGGAGACCTTTGTTTCGCAGTGTATAATACACTTGTGTGTAGAGTCGCTTGTTGATGCGACACCCCCAAAATAAACAGACTGTACCTCGTTGTCATATTTGCAGATATAGTTTTCACTGAAATCCACATAAATTAAATATTCATGGCTCTGGGGATTTTCTCTACGTTTCCGATAGGCCCTGTATTGCCAGTGAATGTTAAAAAGATGGCTTCGGAACTTCACCATGTGTTCCTGGAATTCCTCAAGAACTCCCTCTTAAGTCTTAGTGAATTCTTTTTTGACTGTTTTGATGGACTTTTTCTCCTAATATAAGGTGGAAGTCTCTGTGGTCCACTGATAAAATGTAATCAAGCTATTGGGGGCAGGTCTAAGTAAAGGGACAGCTGTGGTGCTGCAAGTGATACATTCTCTATAAGCACAAGCCTGTGAGGCAGAGTTGCACACTGTCGCATCAGTCAAATACTTAAGGTTTTGGTTGATAAAAGTCCACATTTGAAAAGGGTGCTGGCCAGGAACTCAGCATTTTCATGGATTTTGCAGAGACATGTTTTTCTATCCCTCTCAGTGGGTCGTACGACCCAAAATGGCCTTGACTTGCAGAAAAATGAAAACGATATCTGGTCTATATTTTCAGACTGAAACTTCCTGTATAGATTTTTTAAAGTGTCCAGTAACAGCCTCTTTTGCTTCTTTTTCTTTCTAGTGACTGTTTCTTTTTTCCCAGTTGACAGTTGGCTGACATCATCTCTTAAGAAGAAGGCTACCAACCTCTCCCTTGCTGCTGCCCTAATATTCCTTGTTTTCCAGTTAAATGACGTAATGTCACCCTGCACCTTTGCTTTTCTTCTGGGACAATCCAAAAGTCTTCTGTGCTAGTGTCTGTAATTTGTACTTTTTAATAATGTTGCCCATGGTGACTCTGGCAAGCACCTGTCTTTCTCACTCTTTTTGTGTATTCTCATATTTGTTTCGTTTTACTTCTACAACCGAGGCATGCAGCAGTAGTTTTCTGTGTATGCTCAGGGTGACAGAACGATTAAAGATCCTGTCGAGTTTCGCCCGAGGGGATTGGTGATAGGTCTTGGGCTGACTGCGTTGCCACCTCTTTCTGTATTTCTCTGATTTTGCTTTTTGTTTTGCCAGGAGAGCTGTAAGTTTTTCTATTTCTCCTTTCAGTCTTTGATTATTCCTTTTTTTCTGACGTTGACCTAACTTTTTGTTGGCCTAAAACGGAAAATAAATCAAAAGACATAATTAACATGCAGTCGTATTCCTATATTTTAAGAATAGAATAATTTAATCTACTTTAACAAATAATCCTGTACAGGTCAGAGCTCAAACCTTGAATATTCAGCAGGTGAACAGCCTGTTGGTGTATTGGGGTGTAATGAAACACTGTTATTTATTTAGGCAGGATCGGAGGAGGTTGGTAAATAATGGGGACGACAGACAGTTCTGACTTGCAATTAACTCAGCGTTTTATTAATCACACAGCTCAGACACAGTCATCAAATGGTCATGC
>JBAMHW010000020.1:4649347-4663994 GCA_037177495.1 Rhadinocentrus ornatus | reverse complement strand
CCCCCCCCCCCCCCCCCCCCCCCCCCCCCCCCCCCCCCCCCCCCCCCCCCCCCCCCCCCCCCTCCCCCCCCCCCAAAAAATACCTCTTTCTGGAATGTGAATCTCAAATTTTATTTCACCAAGTATCATGAATTAGAAATAAACAGAATTATTTTAATGATTAATTGATCTCAATGGACACATGCTTGTATGTAGCTGCTACAAATCACCTTTGAGGTAATAGAGCAAAGAAAAAGCAATCTGGTGAAAATTTCAGATAATTAATTCTACTGCGTACAGGAACATGTAGATATGTTGATCAACCTGTGCAAATTAAATTACAGATGTTCAGGCACCTCTGACAGACTGCTGCAGTTTCTAATGTTGCATTCACAGACCACAAAGAACTTGGATTTTCTAAAGTTTAACAGGAAATAATTCATTTTTTTAAACAAAAGGCAAAAAGAAATGAGATTTCTATGAAAGTCAGTGACTCGATTTAGATTCACCACCTGGCATTTTTGTCATTAATTGCCTAGACAGGTCTAGCAAGCTTTAAAGTTCTCTTTAAAGCTGTTAAACTCATTTGTTGCTCATTTCTTTCTTTGTTTTTATTTATTTCCTTTGTCACACGCAGCACAAAGCAACAAAGGAAACCAGTAGGGAGTCCGGGTATCTTTCCTGCTTTGACTACTGAAGGACAATAATTTCAAGCATGCAAATTCTGAGGAATATTGGTAGTAGCTTGAGAGCCTTTCAGATGGACCAAACCACCATGAGAATCTAATATTTTTTTAAACTTTAAAAGAATTTCTTTTATGTTCTGACCTGACCTCCAATTCGCTTCCAACGTGATGACAAATATTTCGCTAAGAGCATTGTAGTGTGAAAGGACTGGAAATAAATAAATTCACTGTGAATTGAAGGTGTTAGGGGGACAAATCATAAGCTCAAATATATGTCATCACTGTTTCCACACAGAGGACACAAACACAATAGGCGCATTCCGACAGAGAACTGCGTTCTTAGAACTGCCCTAGTTCTATGAACGGCCCTTCCCCAGGGGAACTGTTTCATGTTGCATTTGCACATGAGTTGGGGGTGGTAGCGGGACCGATGTGACGCAACGGTCTGTGACAGTGACGTGTGACTTTTGCGCCACAAAACAACAAAACAAAACCCGCAAAAAATAACAAGAGCACACCATCAAGCTAATATGGATTACAAAGAGATTGCTGTTTTCATGATCTGCCTGACTGGGATGTTACTGGTGGAGGATGAAATCAGCCGTATAAAGTCGAGGCTGGAAATGCACTCAGAGAGAGTCAGGAGAGGAAGAATGCCGTGGCAGGTGATATTTCTCCGTTTCATGGAGGAACAAAGGAGAGTACAGCGGCGCAGACAAACGAGACGTGTAAGTTTAAATAATTAAACATGATTGTACGTGTATCGTATGACTAAACATTTCAGACGGTATTTTACTGTTTGTGTTAAGCATATGACACTGAGTATTTTTTCAACATTAGGTTTATTATAAACTCGTGTTCTGTTTGCGTTTCAGACATTGCTCATTGTACAACACTCCTCACAGTCCGTCTGGGTGTGGAGCAAAGCTGATGACTGGTGGAAAAATGTTGTTCCCAGTTTTACAGATGAACAATGGATAGATAATTTCCGTATGTCTGTTTGTCTGTGGCCGCCTGAAGCTGCACTGGAGATGATGGACACAACTTAGCGTCCGGCTGTACAGCTAGATAAGATGGGGGGGTATCACAGTGTGTTGGAGCTGTTGATGGTTCCCACATTCCTATCTTGGCACCTCAGGAGTACCACATGGAGCTTTTCAACCGGAAGGGATGGTATTCTATTATTTTACAGGCAGTTGTAGATGGAAGAGGTTGGTTTTGGAATGTGAACATTGGGCAACTGGGCAGAGTGCATGACTGCAGAGTTTTACATTAGTCAGGGCTGTGGGACCTGGCAGAGAGAGGGAAGGTGTTTTCATACAATAGTAGGAACATCGGAGGACAGGATGTCGGCTACTACATCGTCGGAGACGCTGCCTATCCATTGACAAGCTGGCTCATGAAGCCCATCCCAGACAATGGTGCCCTCACACAACAACAACAGACATTCAACTTCAAAACAAGCAAAGCTAGGGTTGTGGTAGAAAATGCTTTCGGCAGGCTAAAAGGACAATGGCGCTGCCTACAAAAGCGTAATGACTGCAGTCTCGAGAGAGTGAAGTCCATGGTGCTCACATGCTGTGTGCTTCACAACCTCTGTGAGAGCCATGGTGAGGAGTATAGACTGGAGTAGAGTGAAGACAACCCTTATCCACAGCCTGATACTCCAAAACAACCACCGGATGCAGGTACTGAAGCAGTTGGAGTGCGTGCAGCTTTGATGCATTGCCTTGTGCCTTCCAGATATTGTAACAACTGTTAATGAGTGTTTTTTGTCTTTCTTAGCTGAATAAAGATCTCTTCACCTATTTTTTACACAGTGGGCACATTATTAAATCTATCACTTCAGGACGTTAAGGAGTAATCCGTCACTGGAGGGATTGTTTGAAACTTGTGGTTTAGGAAAAGTAGAGATACAGTAACACAATAACAGTATTATGACAGGCTTAAAATTTTTAGCTGGTGGGTAAACTACATTAAAATAACCTCGCTGGTTTATATGACAAAAGCTGAATACTTTTGATTCAGGGCAAAGGCTTTTATTTTTTTGAAGTGTAAAAGTTAAAAAAAAATGATGAAAACAAAAACACCCAATAACAAATTGTCACCAAAGCGAAAATAAGAAAAAAACACACAATACTAAAAGTGTCACCAGTGCAAAATTAAGTAAAAACACAATAACAAAAGTGTCACCAATGCAAAAATAACTTTTTGCAGGTGCGGGCATGATACCAATATGTACATCACTGTGGTGCACCAAGCCTTCCTGCAATCCTGTCCATCATGCTTAAGACACCTTCCATTGATCCATGATGGCGGTCAGCCTCTGCCAAATCTGCTCGTAGACCCGCCATCTCTGCTTGTATAGCCCCACGCTCTTCTGTCTCCGCTTGTTTCTGTGCCTGGAAGAGGTCGAGCACACTCTGATGCTCGGCGTCAGACATAAGCATGTCCTGCACAGTGGTCAGAAGAGTGTCTGTCCTTTTTCTCTTTCCTGCAAAAAACAAGGAAGGTGGAGAAAGATACTTAACATACAGTAACAGTAATACAATACTACGGCAAAACTCTAGAGCATACATGTACAATACAATAATTTAATTTCTTTACCAGGTCTCGGGTTAATGACGGTGCTGGCAGCTGGCTAAATAAATATTTTAGAATAATAAAAAAGTTATAAGGAGAAAGGATGGCTGACAGTTAATATAGAAATATGTGACTCCATCAGGTTTTTGTTATCCATTCTAAGAAGATATCAGTAAGGGCACACAACATAATTTTGCTTAGCTCTTACAACTGCCATTTATCAACAGCATAGATTACACAGTTGCATATGTAATATGAATGTTTATTACCTGTTGTAGGGTGGCAGATGGTGGATGCATCAAGAGATGGCTGGCTACTACTCTTTGATGCCACAAAGTTGTGGCATGTTCACTGTAGCGTTAAACACAAGTTTGGAAAAAAATAATTTATAATGGCTAATAATGCTAACCTTTCATTAAAACATGTAGTCGCGATTTCTCATCGTCCAGGAGTGCTTAAGTTGTAATTGATGTAATTTCTCCTGGCATAAAGCTTTAGAAAAATACTAGGTCCAGTTGAAATGGCTGAACCTGCTATTACAAATCAGTTCCGTGTGGCTCTATCTGCAGGAGCATCCAGGATGCTGTTCAGCTCCGTCTGTGAGTAAACATAATAATCACATTACTGGTGAAGTAGATTAGCTCAGCTATTTGGATGGTATTTAAGAACAACACTGATGTCTACACAGAAGCAAAACTTCTTCTCTTGCTTACTAACCTTCAAACTCCTCCGAGGTGGAGCCGTTTTCACTGCGGGTTATCACCTCCAGAAGCCCAGCGCACGAGTCCTTTGTTGCAGCATTCCACGAGTAGGCAGGTCGGTGGCCCAAGATGTGGTCTAACGTGTCAAACCACTTACTTGTCTGTCGGTTTGCCCCACTTCGATTGTTGTGGTCCTTAATTCTTGTATAGTCTTGTTTTAGTTTTTTCATTTTCTCCCTATACTGCTTCGGATTATGGAAAATCCCCGCTTTCTCCAATTCTGAGCTTATTGCCGCAAAATTTTTGATATTCCGCTGCGAGCCTTAAAAAGCTCTCTGGATGTCCTGGGTGGCATAGATGGTGAAAGAGATTTGACCTCCTCATTCGTCCATTTGTCGCTGGCTTTGTCCATTGTCATGTTGTTGTCTGTAGCTGAAACCGCACCGACAACAGTGATTTTAAAAATGCCGGGGTCACAAGAAGCAGAAGTAATAAGCAGAACTCCAGCAAGGGGTGTAGCAAAGAATGACCAAGCACCTACATCATGAGGGTTCTGGAGGAACCACGAAAAGACCCTGCGTCTGAGCAGGAGCTAAAATGGTTATAGGAATGTCTTCAGCCCTAATTCCTATATGTCGGAATGCGCAAAAAAACGGCCTGTTTCCTAAAAAGGTTATAGGAACTGCAAAAGGTTCCTATAGTCGGAAAGGGGCTTTTGACACACTTTTCGTCTATCTTAAAAACTTGAGTGACATAAATCAACCAACTTTAAATCCATCAGTAACTGTCTTGACACCCTGCCAACAGGGCTTTTGAAAGAAGATATTTCAGGATGTATGGCTTTATGTATTTTACAGATTGCACACAGCTCTGCTTTCTGGCATCTTCCTGCAGGGGCATCACACAAAATTCTGGGCCTAATGAACCATCTAAGTGGGCTCCTACTTGATCAATAGTTCTCACACATATTTTTCCTCTCCTTACTACCTTGAGAGCAACCTTCACTTCCAATGTATTCACTTACATCCTCTATCTATATCTCTCTTACTGCTACAAGGAAGACAGACCCCATACAAGCAAATTAGATGCTAGATTAGCTTAACCTGCTAATAGCAGAACATACAGTAGAATAAAACTAAGATAATATACTGTTTCTAAGATTCTTATAAGAACTAGCTACAGCTGATTGATTGTAAACTGAAAAACTGCCTCCATGAGTTCACCTTGTCTCACATAGTTCACCTTGTCTCACATCCTCAGTGATCATCTGGACATGATGATGGACCTGGGGCTGCTGCTTTGTCTGAAACCGATGGCCATGTGGTTCAAGATGTTAGGCTTTGCTAGTACTAGTGTACTGCATTATTTTTTTGCAATGTTGTATTTATTTATTTTAAACTAGATTCAAAAGTGAATAAATGGGGGTCATCATATCTGCTGCATAATATATATATATATATATATATTATATATATATATTATATTATATATATATATATTTATATATATATATATATATATTTAAAGCCACCTATAAAGCTACAACTTGTGCCTCAAATCCATTTTTGCCCATGTACTTAAGTTTAGTGAGGTAAGTTAGCTGGTGGAGCTACAGTAGTGGAGCACTCCTTGTCTATCCTGATAACCTTAATTTTTCCTGCAACATTGAATTAATAATATTTTGTAATGTAAAGTTAAAAAACAGCCTTTGCCTGATCGAATATGTTGTCTAACCAAATTAACAACACACACCTAATTATTCTTTATCTATTACTCACCCATGCACATAAAAAACACAGAGGCTGCCACCAGAGGAACCACCCAGATCAGGGTTGCAGTGCATGACCTCACCAATGATCCAGACAATGGTGATCCTTGCAGCAGCAACTCCACAGACTGAGCTGGCCTGGTTTCAGCAAGGGGTGGGACAGCTTTTTAGTATTTGCAAAAAAGGGGATTTTCAAGAGAAATAGTTTGGGAACCACTTAACTAGAGTACTGTAACACTGTCCTTAGAAGTTTCCCTAAAAAGTCCACCACACAGCTGCAGGTTTAGAGCCAAAAATTCTGGATCTTCTGATTTGTTACCAACCAACCAGATCTGACAGGTCATCACGGTCAAATGTACTTTCTGTTCCTATAGTCAGAATCAAACATGGAGAGACAACGTTCAGTTTTTGTGCCCTTTACCTGTCAAACAAACCAGAACAATGCAGATCTGCTTAAACTCTTAGCTGGTTAAAAATCAAGTTTAAAAACTTTTCTATTTGTTGCCTTTAATCAAAACAACTGTTAATTCCTAACACTGTAACTTTTATTTCTTGCATTTTATCTGTCCTATTTTATTTTAGATTATCTTGTTGGCATCAATCTCAGTCTGGTCTATATGTTTGAGTTTTCCTTTGACATCTCATAAAAAATGTTTTATAAAAAAATGGATTTTACTGTACTTTATTTTGCATTAAATAAATAATTAAAAAAAAATTCTTATTGATCCAGAGCAGGAATGTGAAACATGTTCTCGATGATCAGTATCCAGTGTATGATGTTATCCTGCTCCAACACACCTGATTCAAATCACCTTATTGTCAAGTTCTGAACTATGACCCATTCATTTGCATCAGCAGGAGAGAACCCTCAAGGACCAGAGTTTGAAATTCCTTGTCTAGAGGTCAAAAGTTTTCTTGGGAATTTTAATATGATCCAGTATTTTTTTTTTTTTTTTTTTTTAAGTTGTAGAACATATTTTATTTTCTGGCCATCCATCCATTCATTATCTATGCCGATTTGTCCAATGAAGGATTGCAGGGCAGCTGGAGCCTAACCCAGCATTTAACAGGTGAGAGGCAGGGTACACCTGTCCATCGCAGGGCAAACATAGAGCAAACAACCATTCAACACCTCAATTTGCAGTCACCAATTAACCTCACATGCATGTATTTGGACTTTGGTAGGAAGCCGGAGTACTCGGAGAGAACCACGTGTACACTGGTAGAACATGCAAACTCCGCACAGAAAGGCCACTGTTCTAAGCTCCCCCCAGCCAAGGCTCTGTAACATTTTTGGACTTTCTGAACCAGTGACCTTCTTGCTGTGAGGCTGCGGTGCTAACCACCACACCACCGTGCAGCCCTTTGTGAGTGTGTGTTTTCTGTATCATGTATAAATACACAATACTATTTTTATGAAACTCTGACGCAGTTCTTTTGTTTAATTTTTTATTTAATAGGTATAGAAGAAACATTCATAGCAGCAATGAAATGAAAACACATGAAGAATTCCTTTGGGGTAACTGGGCCCCCTAAGCAATGTTTGCACTGCAAGTGGTATTATTTGTAGAGCTGAGAAATAGTAAAGATATACAGAATGATCAATGAAAACCTGCTGAGCAAAACAGCATGCCATAGCTAATGCAAAGGCCTCAAGTTCATCACTGTTTGTGGCTTCATGATTATGCATATTTATGTGGGCCTTGAGATTATCCTGCATTATTTTTGATCTGCAGATAAAAAGGCAAGCTGAATGCAGCCTCAGGGGATGAGTTTCAGCTACTGCTGTCCATGTCTCCTGTGGTGTGTGAGTGTTTACCTGATTTACTCACAAGCCTGTCATTGAGCCAAATACTCTCTTACTGCCTCCAAAATGAGCAAAAAACCTTGAAAAGAGAAACATATTCAGAGATTAAAAAGGAACATCAAACAGGTAGAAATGGGATGGCAAGTGCCACTGTGCTTTGAGAAATTGTTAGCAATTCTAATTTGAAGAATTTTTAGAAGAACCTTTCTTCTTTTGCTTGAGGTGTCTGTTATGGCAACATGACAAACGAGATCTTTTGAGCAATAACATTAAATTAGAGCATTCTACATATGAAAGGGGCAAAAGAAAATTCCACATCTATAACAGCAAAGATGAAAAAAAGAAACAGAAATAGAACAAATAGATAAGTGACAGTAAGATTTTATTGTGTAGAACAAGGCAAAATCATTTTGCTGTGATCATATGTACTGTGATAAACAGAACTGGTTTCCCAGACTCCAGTTCCAAGGCTCTGGGGGGATATTTGGAGCCCACATGTGGAGATGATGTATTAAAATCAGCAATGCTGAATCCTGTCCCAGTTACTGGAAAGCCAATATAAGCAGCCAACAGACTGGCTGCATAGTGCTGTTATGTCCCAGTTGAGTAGACACATTTTCCAGGGAAGTTGATTCAACATTATGTCTAAGAAGGAATAAACAAACACATACTGTGTTCCACAATAGTTTCTATTATCTCGCCCTCTATATTTCCTATATGATGGCAATAATTTATATTCAGATTTATTTTTATTTTTTCCACCTGACATGACATCTGCTGAATCTCATAATTTTCTGTGTTGTCCAAATGAGAAAATTTTATTCCCCTGTTGTTTCTTATAATTAGTTGCAACTTTGTTTTTTACTGACCTATTAAAGAAATTCCTGTGAGTATTTAACACTTCACAACATTTTGGGATTTTACCATTTTTGCACCCCTCTGAATTTGTAGTCCTCCTAGAATCTTTAGTTCCCCACTACTCACTTTAAAATAATCAATGTCTTCAAAAGCACATTGTCATTCCACACACCTTTCTTTTAGGGACTTCAGTTGAGAAAAAGTGATCAGTGATACATAATAACAGATTAGATTTGCATTGTGCTTTTACTGCTAAACGTCTAAATCTTACATTGTATCCATTCACTCTTTTATATCAGGGATGGGCTACATGTGTAAACTGACGAAAACATAGCAGCCAATGTGCTCTCTGACCACCACCGTACAGTCATACTGGTAAGGAGGGTAAAGTGTGTTGTCCAAGGAGTGGGACTTACAATCATTGAATGACCTGCTCTACCAGCTGAGCCACTGCTACCCCTATCATACATGGGGAAATTTACTTCTTGAAATGAGCTTAGAGCTCAGAAAATGTAGCCCAACATCCACACATTATCACTTGTGTTGCTATAACTTGTTTTTGTTCCATGCGAGTTGCAGCAGAGTTGTGGCAGAGTGGGAACGTTAAGCAGAGGAAGACTGTAAGAGACCACACTGGTAAGCATGAGAACACAGGTGTTTTTTTTTTTTTTAAATCTGGGTTTTATTAAGACAAAACTGCAGAAAATAGAGCCGTTTATAAAGAGGTGAAGTGGACTAAAAAGACGTCATGATGGCAAGAAAAGAAAATGTAACTTCAAACTAATTGCTCAAACAAAACATGCTTGTGTAAAACAAAGGAAACTAAACTGACCTTCCAAACGGCGATCAAAAGGGAACCTAAATACTTAAAAGACTTACAGACTTTGTAGATGTGTGGCTGTAGGTGCAGCCATAACAAAGAGTTTTTCTCTCCAAACAGACAGAAACATAACATAGTCAGATTACTTTGGTTATAGAACAAGATGACCAAGGTGTCATTGTGGAGGACGGCTCGTCAGCCTGTAAACAAGAGGTTGGGAAACCTGGTCCTCGAGGGCCACTGCCCTGCAGGTTTTAGAAGTTTCCCTGCTCCAAAACACTTGATTAAATAGTAATTAGCCTATTGTCTTCTGCACTGTAACTCATTAATTTAAATCAAGTTTGTTGAAACAGGGAAACATTAAAAACTTGCAGGACACTGGCCTTTGAAGAATAGGTTTCCCCACCCCTGCAGAAAAGCACACCATAAAATAGCCAGAGTGATCGGAGGAAATGCATCAAATATGTTTCACCAGCTGCAGGACAAGCAACCAGCTTTGTGCGCTAAAGTAACAGTAATGCACAGTAACTGGGTTAAATTATATAAATCAGGGGTCCGGTCCTCGAGATCTCCTATCCTGGAACCTTTAGATGCGTCCCTTCTCCAACAGAGCATAATGAATGGCTCCTTACCATGCCTCTGCAGGGCTAAATGACATGCAGAAGAGAGAATAAGCCTTTATATCTATTTGCTCTTAATGAAAACACTAATATGTGGAAATTATTTATTGTTTACAGAGCAGAAATTGGTTTTATTTGGAATGGGACTTTTTTGTTTACCTTATTTCTATATTATTTTATTATATTGGTATCAAAAGAGAAATTAAAAAAATGTATTGACATATAAGGTGTAGTAGTGACCAGGTCACTGTCACTATTTGGTATAAGTCTTTTAGCTGGATAACAGTCCCTGCCACGCTGCAACAATGGTTCAACAGTTCAAGCCAAGATGCTGACTTGGCCCCAGGTCTTATTTCAGCTGAGCATGTGGGGAATGTGTCGGACAAGCTGTTTAAATCCACCTCATATTTTAAAGACTGTAAGGATCTGTGATTAACAGCTGGGGCCAGATACAACAGCAAACCCTTCAAAGGTATATTGTGGTTAATACTTTAACCAGTCAGGGATGTTTTGGTGGAAAAAAGGAACCTCTTCAACGTAAGGTAGCTGGTTATTAAGTCAGGGCTGATCTGTATATACATAAAGTGATATATATGTGTGATATATACATGTATATTACAAATTATGAACTACAGAAATGACAAAACTGAAGAATTAAATGTCATTAATAACATTCATTGTAGTCCAAACAGACATAATTTTTCCAGGCACATGTGCCTGCTTCCAGGTAGGGATGTCTTGATTACAGATTTTTTATTTTATTTAATTTTTTTTTTGGTACGATTATTATCAAAGAAATAATTACAATTTTACAATTATCATGATTATTTGCATTAAATAATTTCTCAACACTTTAAATGTGAAAAATAATATGAACACTTATAGGTATTTAGGTTTTAATTAGGGCTGTCAAAATCATTCCATTGGTGCAATTAAATTGTCTTTGACTTCTTTTTTTTTTATACATAAACAACAGTGTTATTACTCATGCCATAGTTAAAATCCGAATTATCTTGATGAGAGAAGCTGATTTTGGAAACGCAAATGCTCACAGCTGTGAACAGAATCCACCCAAAACTACGTTATTTTCCTTAGTTTCTGACAGTTTTTAAGCCTTACATTTAATGGATAACAGGATGACCCATTTCATATATCAAATAACTTTGTTGTTCCACGCACAAGATTAGTTGATCTGCCATTATGGCTCAGATGTGATCTTTAATGTAAAGTGGTGATATTTAGGAATCTTAATGATTAATTAATTGTGACATTTAAAGCTGTAATAAATTGTGAAATGATGTAATTTTGACATCCTTACACTCAGGTCACAAACCTGGAGTTTATTTAGCTATACCAGCTCCAAGACTCAGGGGTGTTTGGAGATGATTGCAATTGAAGGCATATTTTTATGTCTTTTTCACCAATTCAGTATGGGCTTGACGGATAAATAGAAGGCAAAGATTTGAAAGCCCAGACATTACACTCTACCCCCACATTCACAAATACACATGAACCCTAAAGTGCTCATTTTGAGGATTCAGGAACAAGAATAGAATTTTTTAACACCAAATATTTTGACATTAAATAGCAGGAAATACACAAGTGTGTTAATGATGGCTGCATACCACCTGGGGGAATTCCCACCGCTGCACAGGCTGGTTCAGTCATTTGTTTACTGGGGCGTTAATAGAAACATAGGCATCATTATTTTATTTAGCTAGAACTGTGCTTTTTATGGTGTGACAAATCAAAATGTTGGCTATGAAAAAATGTAAAAATATAATTTGCAATTAGGTTTCATGTTAGTGCTAAACGTCTATTATCTCTGGGAAACAATATTTATTGCATCAATACCTGCAGAGCCCTCTGTATAATTGAGCAAATGTGACCAATCTGCTTTTGATTTCAGCATTTAAATCTAACCTTTTCTGACTTTAACAGCATTATATTTTAAAATTTGTCACAGAAAAACAGTGTAGTTCTAATTTTACATTTGAGACTATTGTGATGTCTTTTCTTCTTCGTTTTCAGAACACATTTAAAACCATCCAATACAGATTGTATTGAAATATTTGAACCCTTACATGCTGTTTATATTTGGTGCCTTCATAGTATGGTGAGGGTCAAATTTGTTCTAGAGAGCAGGAAGAGTTTATTTTTTAGGTTTTATAACACTTATTTTTGGAAAGAAGCATCTATTACTGCACAGATTCATGTCCTGTTTAAATAAAACCTAAAAGCCATAATAATTTATAGATTTTACTTATTTAAAAATTGTAAGAAATTTCTGAAATTGCTAGAATTGACAATATAACCATGTTGCCGTTGAAGCCATTGAACAATGTCTTAGTAGTTATATGAATCATAAGTATCTTTTTTTTTTTTTCAAAGATTTTATTGGCTCTAGTGGCCTTTATTATACAGTTAGTGGGAGAAAGTGGGGTCACAGAGACATTTAAACAACCTTATGGAAGAGCTGTAGCCTCTGTTCGTGAACTGGCTGTTCAACCAGTTCAACCTCAGTTATCAATATATATTCAACATTTATCACTTAGAAAACAAAACAGTCTGAGGAGTTTTGTAGGTTTTAAATAACAGAAGTTTTATCTTCTCTTCGGTACGGTGGCCAGGAAGTGCTAAACAATTTTTTATATTGAGTGAAACACTTTTATATCTTTGCTATCCACATTTATGTCATAGAAACCATATTTATATTTACAAAACAAAAGTACAGTGCTGAAACACTTTAACCAAGAGCTAAAGAACTTTACATTTCAGAAAAAATAACAACTGTACTCACTAAACTGTCTCAGTAAAGCCTGGTAAGATTATCAGGCTGCTTTGGTCCTGATTTTGCCCCCTGCCGACCAAGGACGGCAAACGCCCAATTATCTTAAGTCTAATAAGGTTTTCTTATCAAATTATCATTTGGTCTAAGGTGTGTTAAGAGCGAAATTGCCCCGACATTGAACATGTTCAATATTTACAACCAAAAGTCTTCACATGTGTGAGGAAAGCCGACAATTCCTGAGTTGTGACTGTGTGGATGGTGACGTGGAACAGAATGTAGCCAATCAGAGAGCGAGCTGGCTGGGAAACAAGAAAGGATATAAGGTCCGTGTTCACGCTGCCTCCAGGCTGGTTCTTTTTTTTTAGTTCTGATTTTTTCTCTTAACAATAGTCTTAAGACGACCATCAGTCTTATATATCCTCTTCAATGCTGGTTGTTCTGTCTTCCGGTTGTTGCCATGGTTCTTCTTCTTCAAACATTTGGTCACACAAGATTTCTGGCTCAGAGGGCTAGATTCTAGCTCTGTTGCAGGACAGTATCAGTATGTGTGTGTTGTTCTGAGATAAGATTTTTGGAGCACACCACACAGTATGATCAAAACTGTTACATGCCTGATTTTTTATTGTCATGTGTTGGGTCTCTAACAAATAACAAAATCCCTTCAGATTTAAAAATCTTCGTGTATCAGCTTAAATACAAGTTTTACATTCTTACTGGATGATCATTGGATATTAAGCTCAATCATGTTTTCTAAAGTTGGCATATTTTTTAAAAGATGTTATGACAAGAAGCAGTGATACAGCCTGGAATGGCAAACACCTGCCCGAGAAATTGCTGTTGATTGTGCTTGGGTATGTAATTCATAACATTGCTTTCTGGTGCATTTCAAGCTGGGTGATTGCTGGACTAATAAGCAATTCCTCTGGTCTGATTACTTCATGAAGAAGCTAGGATATATCTGCTGCTGCGTAATATGAGACCTTCACTGCAGTATGGTGGCCTCCTACTCAGAATCCTTGACAATTCTGCATCCCTGAGAAAATAATCTCACACTGAGCACCATCATGTTCACCGAGACTGTGATTAAAGATCAAAGATAGCCAAATTGCAACAAAATTGGTTTGAATGTGCAAAAACCTGAAATTTCACCACAAAGTTTGAAATTATGATTGAACAGTGTTGATGTTGTACTTAGAATGAACCTTTTTGGGCTTTCATCAAAGAAAAATAATTTTGAGTGTTGTTTAGAATGACCACCAGAAAAATTATATATGGCTCATAAATATGTGGCCTCTTCTCAGTGGGGGTTTTATACATCCTTTTACTGGCTGAAAGAAAAGCCCAGTCTGCCATTTGTGAAACAGCTATAAAATATGAAAGAGTCATTTGTCTGTGCACAAATATCCATTTTCTATTTAAATCTACCCTTAACCCTTGACTTCTTAGCTATTAAATGTAAATACAAATAATAATATTGTTGGTGCTAGACCATGTGGTAATGCAGCGTCATGTTTATGTGCTGCAATCCCATCCTCCAGAAAAAGACATTTTATATTTCTAGTTACCAGTTATGTGCAATGCATGCAGGCTCACATTTACTGCCAAAGTTTGAATTGTTTTTTTAACTAAATGGCTAAATCTTTTTTTATTTATTTATTTATTTTTTTTTGTAAGCACAAAAGGTTTAGTTTTTTTTGTGTAAAACCAAACCACTGCAAAGCTGCCACAGATACAGTATACACTAAAAACTGAGAAGACGACATGGAGCGCACATAGGTGCAAACCACCTACAATAAAGTAGAAGAAGAGGGAGGATGTGCATGTCTTCTAGGGGGATACTTGGGCTATTGCATCACCAGGTTGTAGTAAAAGGTGCGTCTAGGTTGTACACATTGAAAGGAAAAGGGTGGCATTTGCAGAGCTATTCACTTCGGGAACCGATGGGAACCCTCCGGATGGGGCTTGGTTCGTATTCAGGGTGGGGTGGCTTGGGTTCGTGCTCCAGGGTTGCTGTTGATGGCCCGTGTCTCTGGG
>JBAMHW010000020.1:4605343-4621398 GCA_037177495.1 Rhadinocentrus ornatus | reverse complement strand
AAAGTTTAGAACCAGCACTATCATAGGTCACGGTTTACAATACAGACAATCTGCAAGTTGGCACCATTTCTTACATGAGGAACTGGTGGACAATCTGATGTCACATACCAAAAACTCAGGTTTTCCAGTTCACATGTAAATGTTACAATTGGAGTACACAGAAATGTTCCAATTGGAAGGATTTTCCCAGAAAAGTGTTACCACTGACCAAAACTGCTTTGCATATGAACATTTAGGCAGTTAAATTTGAAATGAAAAATAAAGTCAGTCTACGATCACCTTAAGAATATATCAAAAGATCTGATGTCTCAGCAAGACATGGAAAAACTAGCCCATGCTTTCATCTTTAGTCAAATTATTGTACCAATGTCTTCACAGGTCTACCTAATGGAAAAAACAAACAAACAAACAAACACAAAAAAAAAATAAAATTAGGCACCTGCAGCTGATCCAGAACTCAGCTGCTCGAGAAATTACTAAAACCCAGAAAGTGGATCACATCAGTACAGCTCTAAAGGTCTTTATACTGGCTGCCTGTTCGTCAGAAGATAGACTAAAGTTTTGCTGCTGGTCTATAAAGCTCTGAATGGTTTAGGACCAAAATACATCAGTGACCTCTTGACCTACTATGAGCAGACCAAAATCCTCAGGTCATCTGGATCATGTTTCCTATCAGTTCCCAGAGTAAAAACCAGACATGGACACTGCATTCAGCTTCTATGCTCCACATGTCTGGAACAAACTCCCAGAAGCGTCATGTGGCGATCGCAAGACAGTGGTGGTTTGAATTTAACCCAAAACAAGGATGACAATGGCAACTGGATACTTCTCCAGTTAAATAAACACAAGATGCTTGAATAATGCACCAGGGTAGACAGAGTCAATGTACAAACACTTAAAATAATTCTGAGAGTGATCTATCTATGCATATGCATCCACTACTCCAGGACACGGTTGGGACCGATAGTCAAACAGCTGAATAAGTACACTCAACTGTGTTTAAAAAAATTTAAAATAAAAATTTAAACCAAACAATGTCCTCCTCTGCTAGAACGTAATGCGACCCAATGTTGGTTGCAATTGTTGCCCTACTGGAACACACATCCACAAATCCAGGTTACTGGTGAAAATAATCAAGAAATCACCCTTAGTTGAACAAGAGCCTTACCCATCGATAGATTCCCACAGGAGGAGGAATTAAGCAGACACAATACTGCCAAACGATCTTTCCCTTACTTGGCCACCAAATGACTCCTGCGGTTAACCCGCCAAGGATAACACCAACCTGCCCACAGTGACCGGTTGTCTGCTCAGCTGTAAGAAGTCCAAATTGAGCATAAACGTGCCAACACCCAATAGAGGCAGAAGTGACAAAAATACTTACAAAGTCAGCAGTTAATGCTCAGCCACTTCACTCACAACAGCCAAGGAGCAATCACAGCACCTGCACCGGAAGGGGAACTACACACTGACTGGCTAACACCTGTTAGATATAGTGCATTCGCTCCGCCCCCTGCAGTCAGTTCTGATAGATCGCACCTGGCCAGTGTAATTGATGGAGAAAGGATGGAAACCTTTTCCACCACACTCAAATCAGCTGAAACACTCATTAAATTTTTATTTATCATTTATTTAAATCAAGGTTGAAGAACCTTCTGTTCTTTGCTGCATTTCAATAGTTCTTACTAGGAGTCCAGATCTGCAGCTGGTTCTTTTACGCTAAAATCTTAAGTTATTTCTTTAGCTTCATTTTTATATAATCAGTTTTATTGTTTTTAATCTTCGTTTTCATAATACACTACACAATTTTTCTGCACCTTGCTGTAGTGTTTTTATGTTTTGTGTAAAGCACTTTGAGTTGTCTTGTTCATGAAATGTGCTATACAAATAAATTTGCCTTGCCTTGCCTTGATATAGCCTAATCAATAATATAGGCTAGGATAACAACATTATAATTAAAAATATAATTTTATGAATACAGCTTAAAGTGGAACTAATAATAACAATAATAGTAATATTAAGAAACCTTTATTAGTCCATCAGTGGGGAAATTGCTTCTTTGCAACAGTTCAGGTGCAGTAGCAAAGGCACACAGCTGATATCAATAAGAACACATACACAAAAATAAGTAATAATAAGTACAGTATATGGTCTGACAGGTATTCAAATTAAATAAAATGACTAACAAGTACCCAAGTTATTTATTTATACATTTTAAAACAGTTGTCCATTTTTACTGTTAAAATTCCCTGAATCACTATAGCGAAGTGGGACCAATGCACATGTCTATGACAGAAACCGCCTAGCAGTAGAGAAACCCGTCATGCTAGCTAACTAGCATGTATAGCTAGCTAAATTTTTAAATGGCCTACTCGTAACTCTTGACTGTTTAAGATGTATCAAGCAAAACAAAAATAAACTACACCTTTACTTGATTAATGTCTGACCCAGTGTCATCATTATTCTCTGTTGGTCCCGAAGCGGTCTACCAAGAGCCAGATACACCAGATAAAAGCTCTGCTGGTGAAACATTTGGAGGCGCTTGGAGTGTTAGAGGGGCCTGCGGAGGCCGCAGAGGTATGTAAGGGTGCTCTGGCTAGGGGAGACCCAACTAATGGGGAGGTGGAGCCTCCCCCTCAGTCTCCCAGCACAGCAACAGCTGAGATGGGATCAGGGGATGAACACCAGGTGGGGACACCGGTTATTCTTCTCCGATATGATCCACTTTCCTCGGGAAGCCCTGAGGCCCCGTGGTGGGGCTTGGCTAAGGTTGTGCTTGGCTCAGTTGGAGCTGGAGGCCCGTGAGAATGCCCAAGCTCGCCAGGCTCAGATGGAGTTTGACTTAAGGAAGATGGAAATAGAAGCTGACAAGGCTGTCAGGCTACGTAGATTGGAGCTGGAGGCTCTATCCCAGGCACCGCCCTTTCTCCAAAACCTCTTCGTGTGTGTATAACCTGGTAATCAGAGGTATTGAGATGGGGTATGTGCCCAGATCAGTACATCGTGTGCATATTAACTTGAAACTAAAAAATTAACTAAATAAAGTTTTCCCTGTAGCAGTGTGCCCGGAGTTGCCCATGAAAGGGATTACATTATTAATGGGGAATGATGGCGGATGTGTAGTGCCAAACCTAGAAATATTAGACGCTCCTACAGCCCCAGACTCATCCAACACATCTGAAATGGAGGTCAAACTGTATCCCACTTGTGCTGTAACCCGTGCGCAAGCTCGCAAGAACTCTGATATTGATCTCTCGGACACTGCAGTGCAATTATTCACGGAAGACGTTCCATCTAATGCCAGTAGCGATATTCCTGTGGAAGCTCCAGGTGACCCGAACGGCAGGGATGTCCTCTTGTCAGATCCGGATTCTGACAATCTTCCTGTCACTAGTGCCCGGTTGGTTGAAGCTCAACACTCTGATCAGACCTTACAAAAGTGCTTTGATAGTCTGAATGGTATTGACGCTGCTGAAAATTCACAACTCAGTTACGTCATCGAAAACGGAATTCTCATGCGTAGGTGGTCACCACCTAATTTAGGTGCAGATGACTGGAGCATGGTAAAACAGATTGTGGTACCTCAGAAATTCAGATATAAAGTAATCTCGTTAGGGCATGACCATCAGTGGTCTGGACACTTGGGGATAAAGAAAACTTATCAGTGTCTGATAAAATATTTTTTTTGGCCTGGCATGACACGTGATGTGATGCACTTTTGCCGTAGCTGTCACGTGTGTCAGGTAATGGGAAAACCTAATCAGGTTATATCCCCGGTTCCTTTGTCACCTATTCCTGTAGTGGAACAGCCTTTTGATAGAGTCATTATAGATTGTGTTGGTCCCTTGCCTAGAACCAAAGTGGTAATCAGTTTATACTAGCCATTATGTGCGCGTCTACTCGTTTTCTTGAAACGGTCCCCATACGAAAAATCACAACTAAAACAGTGACCAGAGTGCTGACCCAGGTTTTTTCTAAATTCAGGTTGCCTAAGGTCATACAAACTGACCAAGGTACTAATTTTCGCTGTGTGATTGACATGATGAAAACTTTGGCCCAAGAGGGAGGGGGCATCGGCCCTCAGCTGTAATTGGTCCAGCCCAGAATCAATCATGACTAGTGGGTCGATCTATCAGATTTGTGCACCAATAGTATCACAGCTTTTATAATTAGAATTTTTTATAGCCTAAAAGTAGCCCGTCCAAAAATCACTGTCGGCCCACCAGGCAAGTGCCCGGAATGCCCGATGGCCAGTCCAGCACTGTCCAGCAAACCAACCCTTTCTGCCACAGAAATCCAATGTATTATATGTAAACCTGTGGGGATTAATTTCTGTTAAATTAATATTTGGATTATGAAAGGAAAAGACAGATATCTAAATATAAATACAAAATAATGAATTCAACACAGCGGGTTTAAGCTAAATGAGCAGAAAAAAGCAAGGAAAAATATGTGAAAAAAGACTAATAAACTTTAGCGAATGTGAAGGCAGTTACACCCCATAAGGAATAAACAATTCTTATTGTTTGACTAAATACTTGGCAGAAAAAAACTAGACACACAATAATCAGAGCACAACAAGCAGCCACACTCTTGTCAGGGAAAGTCATGTGCTCATCTGCACATGGGAGTTCCATCCAGACTCATACAGTTTCATCCAAAATCCTGCACTTGTTGCACTTTTTCAATAAGAATTCTCATGTGTGTCACCTCATGTATTTGCTCAACATCCTTTTTATTTAGCTGATATCATTTTGTAAATGCAGAAATCTTTATACACACACTAGGCTCAAACTGTCCTTCATATCAAAACTGCAGTTAGCAAAAAACACATCACATGGTCAAAGTTTCTGCAGAAGTCCGCTGTTCTCTGTGATGTGTTTATCAATGCATTGCCTACAAGAAGGGAAAAAGTAAACTTAACGACTATGAAATACTTTTTCAAAGTCAGATTTTCCCAGTGAGACTAAAATTAAAAAGATGATGGCCTCTACTGAACTGCAGTAAACAGAACATGGCGAATCAGTCCCACAGTTCTGGACGTTTGTGACGTATGTCTGCATTCTCTAGACAGGGTCACACAGTAATGCCGAATAAATTGATACGGTACTTAACTTTCTTTTTACTTCTTTTGCACTTTACTATATATTTTAAAGCATATTGAGAAAGTGAAAGATTAAAGAAAGTTCTTGCCTTACACAGCAGTGTCCTAACCCCTTGTATGCATTTAAATCAATGCTTTAATTGGCTATGTGGGTGGTCTGGTTGGTGTTTTGCTCCACACCAGAACATTCACAGCTGTTGTATTGGTTGCAACAAAATATGTTTCCCCAATTGATTGATAAAAATGTATACATGCATTTTGATTTCAAGCAACAACTCCGTTCTTTTTTAGATGTTTATTTTTGTAAACACTAGTTATGCATATAAGTTGATGGCCTGAAGTGCATTTTAGATAAAACTGTAAGATGACCGTACCTCAGGGGTCACATTCATAATCTGCCTAATTGGTTTTCTCATTATTCTGGAGAATCACAGTCCTGATCACTCTCAGCTACTTTAATTAATTTTTTTCTTCTTTTTTGTGATAACGTAAACAAAATTATTTAAACTAATTATGCAATCAGACATTCTTGCAACTACCTGCTGTGACACTTAATATTGGTAACACTTATGTTGGGCACCTGTTCTTGGTGCATCCGGTTATAAAAGCTGCAGCCTCCCATTTCTCTCTCTCTGCTCCCGCAGCAGACTGGTTTATTCACCCCTGACTTGTAACCACATTACACCACTGACCGGCCACTCCTACATGCTGCACACACTTATTATTGTTTATTTTTTTATAATAAAACATGTTTTTTGCATATTTTTTGCAGTGTCCTTTACTCAAATTGTCAAAGCCTTCCACGCTGGTACTTTTGAGTAGAATACCTTAAACTTTTCTTAAAACTATTTCAGTATTCAACTTTGCTCTTAGAGCAACAGGAGAAAAACAAAAAGGTGTTTTAGAATTTTTTGTTTGTTTGTTTGTTTGACTTGTAGTCATCACTACAAACACAATGATTAATAGGTGCGCTAAATTTTTCTAATTCATTTTTGGCTCATTCACCCAAGACGTCAGCATGCCCAGCCCACAAAGGTTGTCAGGGAAAGCTTTCCAGAGCTTGGTACATCATTTTGTGCCTACAATTAAAAAAAAAGCCACAACAAAACACTAGCTGCGTTTCCATTTTTCCACAAAATGAAAGTGATGCTCCTAAAAGTACAAAGTACAATTGCATTTTTCAGGTGTTTCCATTGAATGGTGTTTAGTGCATAAACCGTAATTCTCTTAAAATCTTGTCCTGCGAGACTCCATTTTGAGGAGGATGGAGATAAGAAACATTTTGGGTTTTGGAGCAGCTATGTTGGTTGCCATTACTGCTTATACTTTTTCTCTTTAATTATTCATAAAAAACGATTTCCTCCTCCATCCATACATACTGCGCCTTCTATACTTGAAATGAACTGGTCATGTGACCTCCCCCCTACGTCACGTTCGGTGATGTTTAAATGCGAAAAAAGTGTTTACATTACATTTTAGCAATGTACTGCTGTACTGACACGTCTGAAAAACTACCTCATAAGCATTTAAAATGTATAGTGATATGTAAGAGGTTTGTCAAAATTTAGGTGTTTCCTTTACCAGTTTTTTAGTGCAATGTTTAGGTTTTGCCCAATTCTAGGTGTATTGGAAATGTAGACAATGTTTACTTCTCCCATTCTAGACTAACATTGCCCGATTCTCTTTGGACAGTCTTTTCAAGCTTTCACTCCATTTACACTGTTATTGTCCTGCCACCAATCACCTTCCACAGGATTTCACAGTGAGACTTCAAACGTTGTATTATGTTTGATTCACATCTTTCTTTGTAGGAATACTTGATACAATTCTATTTCCAGGCACTTAAATTCACAGTTGGAGCTGTCAATGACAAAAAGAAAAGCACTAAAATAATGATTTGCTTGGTGGATTACATTGCTGCTGGTTCTCACTTAGTATTAAACTTATTTCAAACATTTTGTGTATTTCAGTGTTTTAGAAGTAAATTAAACCATTTGGCAAGGGTTGGTTAAAAAGGTATAGGACACAAAATGTGAACATTAGTGTAAAATGCCTTGTGACTCAACCAAGGACTCCCAAAATAGGATGAGAAATGTTAAAGTAAGTTGGACTCATTGACACCATCAGAGATCCCCAACCCTGGTTCTCTGTCTCCACGCTGCAACAAACCTGTGTAACGCAGGTGCTTCTGACCAACCAGTAAGAGTTGGACAAAAATGTACTGGGTCAGAACCAAGTTCAAAAGGTAAGTTTATTACAAAAAGGTTCAGGAGACACTAAATAAAGAGAAAGAAAATCCTTAAGCGCAGGTGTGCTGCTGGCCCTGTTAGGAGGGGGAAAAGAGTCTGTGGAGGAAATTGGGTCAATTACTCCTCGTCTGTGGCGACGCACAACAGTCGGCCAAGCAATGCTTATGTTTGTGCTGCGCTTGAAATCAGACCTATAGAGTTCCTCCTTCTAGGCAAAGCCTGCACTCCCATTCCACCCTCAACACCTGGACACAGAGTTCACCAAGCCACAAAGAGCCAGAGCATTGTGTGTCTGCTGCTTAAGTAGAGTAGTGCTCCCCTAAGCTCCCCTAAGCAGATTGAAAACACCTGGTTCACCACACCCACACAAACACTCCCACAGCAAACCACACAAAAGATGAGCAACATAGGCTGGATACAGCTCAACCAAGTTACACCTGATTTGAACGGCTGTCTGACAAGCTTTGCACAAGTCTGCTAATGGGCCATTAATTTGAATCCGGTGTGTTACAGCACGGAGCCATCTAAGAGCTGCAGGACAGTGGGCCTTGAGGACTAGGGTTGGTGGGACTTCTGATTTACATTATTCACGGGTCCTTGGCAAAAACCCTGTACACTCAAGACATTAGCATAGTTAAAGTAAATGCAATTTTTTTCTTCATTGGGGCTATGTCATGCTGCTGGTTTCAAATGAATCTACTGTTCCAGACCTTCAAATATCTTTCAGTGTCGACGGTCGCTTCACATTCCTGAGATTCGGTTACTCACTAATAATCCAGATGAATCTATCTATCTGTCACCCTGTCTGACACGATCGGCTTGGCTACCTGTTTACATTTATAGTAGTCCTTACTTAAATGGAAAATAACCCAGACTCCACAGACCCATGTTTTCCAGGTATTCGTTCCATTGCTATCAGTTGTGAAAGTTTGATCTCAGGTAATACTTGTAAGATTGCTTCCCTGATGGCAGGTTACCTTGTTGATCTATGTGCCAACAGAGAAATATACCCTGCCTCCCAGCAAGATCTGCTGAGTAACAGAATTCTGATGTTAAGGTGTGAGTAGAAACGGCTCCAACATAGTCTTTTATTTTTTTCTCTCTCTTTTTTAAACAGGGGAACATTAAGCCCGGGGCTTGTGGCCTTGTTATTTTGACAAAGCTACACCAACCTCGCTGATGTGAGTTTGCAAAAAGATTTTCACAACCAGCAGTCAGTCATTTCTTTCCCCTTTTACATGGAGAGCAAGTGCAGCACATAATTCTTTCCTTTTGCATTAACACCTTTAAAATAAAATTAGTTCTCAAAGCAATCAAGACTCATCGAAAGAGTATTTTAAATAACTGATCTCCAACAAGGTTAAAGTGGTCACTTTTTTCAATACCACTTAAAGAGTAAAACCTTGAAGGTATCACATTTATGTTGTTCAATCTCCTCTCCCACTGTGGTTTTGAGTCTTTCTTTCTAATGCCTAGGTAGAGCTGGAAAACTGACTGTGTTTGAAATCGTCATCTCGGTGGAGGATAATGGGAAACCCATGGGAGTCCTGCCAAAGTCAGGAGACAGTGCAGTTTGCACCTCACCAATCAACCCTTAGTGAGAAAACATGTGCTGTTCTTTCATCTGTTCAGCTGAGCTCCAATGCTGTCAACCGAACAGCAACGAGACTGCAACTTCACAATTTGCACTTGCAACAAAATCTTAGGTGGCTGTGCAGACAGCCTGTTCTAATTTCTTGGGAGCAAGTTGAGGGATATGTACAAGATCTCACCCTGTCATAACTTCCCTGACTACTTGCAATGTGGCGCTATAGCCAGTTAGCATGCTGTGAGAAACAGATACAATTGCAAACAAATGACAAACATAAGTTAGTGTAGGCTTGATGGAGACAAAGCTATTTATTAGTTTTGTATTTATAAAAAATAAATAATGAAATAATCAACAGAATAATCAACAAAACAGTAACGTCAGAAACGAAGCATGATGAAGTAAAAATGAATTTATTCTAATCACTTAATTGTCAATGACATATACAACATTGTCATGTGTACATGAAAATGTTATACATTGTCATGCATACATTTGCATTTACAAACACATACACATTTTTACACACATACATATACATAAATATATGAAAAATAAACAGAGGTTAAAGCAGATACATACATCATACGTTGTCATATATCTATCTATATTTTTATGCTCACGTACATACCTGCATATACACATACACCTACATGTACATTAGCATTTCTGTATACTCTGTATACTATACACAACATAAAGCCTGGTACACACATAAGAATTTTTTTAATCTTGTGAGATTTTTTATCAGTCCGGGAAGTCACACGTGAAGTAAAGAAAATCAGGCATTTAAAAGTTTTGATCATACTGTGTGTGGTGTGCTCCGATAATCTAATCACAGAACAATGCACACATAATGATGCTGTCCGGCAAATTATCTACAATCTAGTCCTCCGAGCCGGACATCTCACGTGACCAAAAGTCATCTAACAAAAACGTAGAAGAAAAACCATAGCAACAACCGGCAGAAAATGAAGAAGAAGAACCATAGCAACAACCGGAAAACAAAACATGCAGCATTAAAGAGGATATACAAGGCGATGGAATGATGGTGGTCTGGGGACTATTGTTACCTGAAAAAAAAAGCTCGCTCTCTCATTGGCTACATTCTGTGCCACGTCACCATCCACACTGTCAAAATTCATAAGTCGTCGGCTTTTCTCACACATATGAAGATATTGGTTTGTCAATATTTCCGATTGTTGGCTACAACCCGTTACGGAGCGGATTATGGGGACAGATCTGCTTGTAACACACCTCAGACCAAATGACAATTGTACAGGAAAGACTCTGGATAATCGGCGTTTGCCATCCATGGTCGGGAAGAGGCAAAATTGGGACAAAAACAGCCCAAAAATCCTTAACTGTGTACCAGGCTTAATGTGAACAAGGAGCTCTTGCATTTTATAGGCCATGAGAGAATCGGTGAGAGGTTTGCTAATTTGTCTACAGTTGAAGATAACTGCAGATGCCACAATCTTCTCTAGTGCCAAGCTAACCCAGGAGCTTGCAGAGTGAGTTCTCGGCAAACATGCGAAACAAGGCCAAGTTAAAAATGAATGCACTTGGCCAGTCATCCTACTAAAGCAAATAGCTCCAGGAGCTACGCCTTGTCATTGCCTTTTAAGCCCAGTTCCCCTGGGGCACATTGTTTTGGCAGGAAACAAGCTTCTAGTCAGTAGACATCTCAAGAGTTTGCTCTGCTAGCATCCAAGCTAGCACAGCAGTCTGGAGATAGAAGCTCCTGTAGCATGCAACCTTCATATTGGTTCTTCAAGTACCATGGCTTTTCATCTCAGACCTTGCTTCTGCTGCGTGACAGTGATCTCAGGAACTGGACTACTTGTGATTATGCTAGCCTTGCAAGCAAATCTAAGTTGTTAGCCTACCTTTCACAGTTAACTGTTAAGAATTAGTTGTAAAAACAATGAATGGATTACGGAGCTGCCAGCTCTCACACATTGGCCATGAGACTCACGTATCTAAGGGGCTTCACGTGTTCTCACACCGCACATACGATTTCTCACGCTGAAATACACATCAAGCCAGAGTGGCTAATTGGGAGGTTCGTGAGGATTCCTGGTGGGCAGCATTACTCTTGGGCCAGTGTCCTGGGGAAATAATTAAATAAATAAGTGGTATGGGCCTTCGATTTGATCTAAGTTATTATCTGAGAATAATAAATGGTAGTATTTTGCGGATTATTAGTAAAATATCTTTTCCTCCTGTACCAGCATTTGTGTAAACTTTCGGGGTAGATAGCAATTACTTCTTCTGCCGGTCAAAGCAGTGCATGGTATACTCACTGCTCAGTCTGACATGCAGTCATGAGTAGAGATATTTCAGCTCTACAAGCAGCAACGATGCACAGATGTGTGTGTGAAGACCACAAACCTCATGACACAGAAGCAGAGGAGATGAGGTGAACTAAAGAGGAGATGAGGAGGACATGTGCTGCTAAGGCGAAAGACAGACGTTACTCTGAGTCCTTTGTTGCTGTAATATCATATATATAGTAATATCAGGTACTACTATCAGATGGATAAAATGCAGAGCTGGTCGAACGTGTATGTGCAGCAATGTCACTGGTTTTTGGGGAAATGTTTTACATCTGCCTGCTGCTGGTTTAAGTTTTATGTTGATGTTTAAACAACAGAAGTTGCTTGCAATCTTAATACTAAAGGCGCATTTATACTCGCACGACGTCTGCGTGCAGTCTGTAATGGCGTAGCTGACACTGATGAATTTGTTCTCGCACTAGGGGTTACGTGTCGTTTTGGTGTGGTGTTGCAGTTTCTTCTCCTTATCTGAAGGTGTTAGCAGGTGTGGTATCGGCCGGTAAACTCACCAGGTCACTCATCGTTTGATGGTTCACTCACTTCGTTATGTATTTTCTGTTTTGAAACAACAATAGTCTAGTATGGATCAGTGTCTACATTAACTTGTAGAAGAAAACAAAGAAATAATATGATTAGCCTCTTCTTCTCTATCTTAGAACCTAGGGTTCTAAAGGGGCCCAGGCCCCCCATTACTCAGATTAATTTTTTTTCATTTTAAAGACCTGCTATGTTTATGAAATGAGCAGCGTTATGGTTTACTTGCTTCCCGCTGCTAACCTGACTGTTACTGCTTCTTACAAACGAATACTATGGTTGTAATAGACTTTATTAAAAAAAAATTAAAAATTGTATGGTGTCAAACAAAAGTGAAACATACAAATAGAGAATTAGTAGTCTAACCAAATTGATAAATTCATGTGGATTTAAGTTAGAAAATACTTCCAACTTAATATCAGATTATTGTGGTAAATACAGTCAGGTGATGTTGGAGGTTCTCTTTAAAAATCCAACATAATAAAAGTCATATAGACAGACTCAAACTCATATTTATTCATGTTTGCAGAAAAATATTGTGAAATGTGCTCCAACAAAAATGTTTTAAATATTCTGAAATGTATTTTCCAGTACATGTCACTGATTCATGTTCTGTATTGAACCTGCTGTCTGACGGAAACTGTCTCACTGTTTTATCGTGTTATCTGATAAACTGAATGCACCAGACCCAGAAGTCTGTAATGTTGATAACAAATTGTCTACAATAGTTTTTTAAAATAATAAAATAAAACAGGAGAATTTTCCAAGTTTAATGGAAAAAAGGGGAAAATAGCAGTTTTAGAATTATTACTGAATTAATTTAGTGCATTAAAAATAAAGGTGTGACATGAATCAGAAAATGGTCCTGCGATGGACTGGTGATGTGTCCAGGTATACCTGCCTCTAGACTGCTAATTGCTGGGACTCCAGCTTTCCCTCAACCCTGAATTGGACTAAGCAGTATGGAAAATGGATGGATGGATGGATGAATCAGAAAGCTCTCTGGCCTTCAAACAAAATTATCTCAGTAACACAAAGTGTGTTTCTATTACCCCTAGAATTGTGCAAAAGCTAAATATTGCAATGAAAAACCGGTTAAGGAAACACTTACATTTAAAAAAAACCTCTCAAATATCACAAAAAAGTTTTCACTCTCTAATGAAGTGGTTTTTCAGACGTGTCGATATAGAAGTAGATCGCACAAGTGCAATAAAAATACCTTTCTCGCATTTACGCTTTACGTAGCGGGTCACGTGACCAGTTCACTTCAAATGAAGATGGCGCAATGCAGTAGGAAATGGAAATCTTTTTACAAATAGTTAAAGAAAAAAACATAATCTGCATGCTTGATAGCAAACGACTGCAGAATTTTTTTTTGAGATTTAGATTTCTCTATTCTCCTCCAAAGTGGAGTTTTGCAGGACGAGATTTTACGAGAGTAACGGCTAATGCGTTAAACACTATTCAATGGAAACACCTTCAAAACGCAATTGCACTTTGTCGAAAGGTTAGAAATATCGCTTTAATTTTGCGAAAAACTGCAATGTAAACGCAGCTACTGAAATTAAATATTATTCTATTTTATTTTATGCTATATGCAGTTTAAGATAATCTTGTATCTATCTAGTTTATATGGAGTCGGTCCTACTTGTAGCAGACAGTAAAGCTTGCCACATACTCCGCGAGAAGAGAGAACTTTGTTCTTGCTCTCGAGGCTGCAAGAACAACATAAAAGTTTGTATTGGTCTGGTCATTTCCTCCTCCACAAGGAGCTTCGTCCATGATGGAGCAGGGATTACCGCAGGGGGTGTCTGTCTTTTTACGTGCAATTAACAGCTGACCGGATTATTTCATATTTAAGGAGAAACTTCGTCCATGGCAAGGCAGGTCTGAGCACACATAGCTGTCCGTGTCTTTATTTTCCACTTGCTGTATTAATTTTTATACTTTCTCACCACCTCGATCAGCGGTTAATTAAGGCCTCAAAAAAGGTGTGTCCGGCAAAATTTTTGTTGTTTCCACCAAATCTCACTCCAAGGATTATTGAAAAGTTTGCAGCCCTGCATTACCACTAAAATAGTTCCAGTTAGGTTATGAATGTATAGTATAATTAATTGTAATAAATCATTACTTAGTTACCATATACTAAGGGTGACACATACTTGAAACAGTTTGAAGATTATCTTCAAAATATACAAGTTGGGGGTACACAGATAAATCTTTAGAGAATTTAGAACTCACCAGATAGCAAATTCAGAGAGCAGCTTTTAGTGAAGAAAATGTACCTCACTTCATTCTAATGTTGGTCTGCAAATCCCAAAGGCAGCTGGCTAAATTTCAGGACCAAGAGGCATTTTCACTGTTTTGCCTTTCCTAATCATTTGTAATGTGCAGATTGTGTGTTTGAGTAAATACCACCATTGTTTTGTGATAGCTGAATTGACCAAGTTTATTTGAAGCAATTGAGACTGCATTGATTTGTGATTAATTCTAAAGTGGGTGTGGGAGAGAGGGTGGAAATGCTTTAGCTAAGCTGATTGCATGATGCAAGCAAAAGTAGTTTTGTCTTTTTGTTCCAAATTAATGCAGGGAGGGGTTAATTTGTCGATAGAGTCATATTTCGTACTGAACTTTAACTAAGCCTGCTTTAACAGTGTAGGGATATCCAGAGTGGATTTTCCATTTAAGCAGCTAGAGGATGTTTTTATCTAGAGTGAATTACAATTAGAGAGCAGGTATAGTCTTGCTCACGTAACCTGACTGATGAGTGACTAGTGATCTTTCTGCTATCATGGAGATTAAACTTGTGACCTTTTTAGTAGTCTCACTTGACACTTAAAGACCTTACAAAAAGCAGAGGAGCTTAATCCTCTAACCTATATGGCCCATGAGACTTCTCCACCAATCAAACCTGTATGCTCTTTCCATGAAGTGATCATGTTCATTTGTTATTATATTAAAATGTATAAGTAATGCTTTCTCACCATCACTTGCCTGAACATTGTTATTGCAATGCAACCAGCTAGAAAATTCCCTATTAATGATTTATTCATTGCATAAACAAACACGCTTCCAGACAGCTGTCGAGCTAACACTCCTCAAACACTTCCTGCACAAATTCTCTTTGCAATCTTCACAGCTTGCTTAATTGGTATTCCTTGCTAGGAGTGTTATTTGGTCAGGTTCAGAATTCAAATCTACAATTAGCCCATGATTTTGTGCTGTAGATATAGTAGCTGTCCCAGTCGTGATGCATGAAAGAGCCCTAGAGATCTCTGCCTACACGGTCAGGGTGACATTGGAGTACTTCCTCTCTCTCTTAACACAGCAATACCAGGTGGCAGCTGAATACTGACTGAAGCTTTCCAACTTTTTCCTCAGCATGAAAAAGAGTTGTAATTGTTTACTCTGCATTCACAGTCGAATAGCTAGAAGGGCTGATCCTTATTATGTAGCAAGACAGAGAGAAGAGATGCCTGTTTGCCCTGGTTGCCCCAAAGGGAGCTCCATTCAATAGCAGCCTGATGGATGCTCATGCTTTTGTTCTCAGGGTTTTTCCACAGGCTAACAGCAATACTTTTCTGCCATCTAGTTCCCATCTGCATTTATGAGAGCAACTGTCTTTTTCTCCTTTTGCTTTAGATTTCCTTAAATTATATGAAAAAAAAGCTATCCCTAGCAGACATTACCAACTTCAAGAATTAAACCCGAATGTGGCATTTTAATTTATTTGCTTTACTAGAAAACAACTTTCAGTAGGTATAATTTTAATGTACATTGTGCTGGAAGGAATGTGTAATAAGTGTTTGCTTTGCTCTCTTGTCATAAAGATGCAAAATAGAAGCCTTTGTCTAACATAGCAGCTATTGAGCAAGCTTATGCTCAGCCATAGGTATTTAGATGGAAAGCAGTTTTGTGTAATATTTGCTCTGTAAGCTATTTGGTAAATATTTAATCTCAGGATCATTTTTATTGTTAGGAAAATGCAGTGCTCTTCATCAATCAAGCATGCAGTTGAAGCTAAAACATGACTGTTTAACACATCAGTTTTATGCAGAATTATCAGGAGGCCAAAAAAAAGGATTGTAATAAGTATTGGAAAATTAATAGTTGATAACTTTTCTTGTTTTTGTCATGTCTTTTTTTTTTTCAAAAAAGATGCTCTTCAACAACTGCAATGAGCGTACTTTTCAATTTCTTGTTAGTTTTTTCTGAAACAGCAATTACAACCTCCAAAATGT
>JBAMHW010000020.1:4583282-4594406 GCA_037177495.1 Rhadinocentrus ornatus | reverse complement strand
CCAGTGGCCAATTTGCCAATCTTGGTGTTCTCTGGCAAATGCCAAACGTCCTGCACGGTGTTGGGCTGTAAGCACAAGCCCCAGCTCTGGACGTCAGGCCCTCATACCAGCCTCATGGAGTCTGTTTCTGACCGTTTGAACAGACACATGCACATTTGTGTCCTGCTGGAGGTAATTTTGCAGGGCTCTGGCAGTGCTCCTCCTGTTCCTCCTTCCTCTTGTAGCTAACAAGCAAGACAAGTTGGCCAACCTTATTAGCTTCAATTTGGACATTACAGAGTCTAGACTAGGGATGTGTATTACTAAAACCTAAGTCAATGTTAAAACTTCTGAAATCTGCTTGACACTGGGAGACTTCTGCTTGACTTCAGACACGTCTGTCAATTGGTAGTTTAAATAGAAGACTGAATATAACTCTGCAGACAGAGAAACCTTCATGTCAAAAAGTCTTTGGGATTTGAACAGATAAAAAAAAAATCCAAAGCTCTTACTGAATCAGTTACTGGCTTTATTTTATTAAGCTTGTGATAATTACCAGTTAAAATAAATATATTTTAATAATATTTTATATGTTATAAAAGTGCTTAAGTGCAGTAGATCATATTTTTCTACATAATTGCTGAAGGATTGGCCTTGTTATAATCTGATTTTACAGATTTGGTTGGTGGCCGAGATGAGTCAGAAATCCTGCTCTGGTGAGGAAATTTCTAATTTGGTTCCATTCATTTTAGCAACCTGCTGTGGAAAATTCTCTTGCTCATCTTGGGAAAGGACTTGTTGACATTGCAAGACAGGGCCAATGCTGCAGCTCAGTGGATATTTGGCCACAGCATGGGAGTGAGCAGCTGAGCCCAGGAGTTGGCAGTGGAAATATTTGGAGTCTTCAGCTACTGTCGGCTTATTTGACATAAGCTCTAATCACACAGGACCAATTATGAACTACCTGAGAACATGTGGTGATTTTCTAAAAACTGAGTGTGTTGGCAGTTTTTATCTAATACAAATATACTGCGACTAATATACTACTGTTACGCAGACCAAAAAATCTCCTGAGAATAACTCATCTCTTGATTGGCTGATTTTTATTTTTAGATACTCCTAACTTGCATTTTTCTTCTTTAAAATTGGAGGAACATGAGGTAGTGTGCCTGATTTCACCATCACCAGTGTTTCACTTAACAATGAGGTTGGGGAGAAAATCATTAATCAAACTGGATCCCTACATTTTACCAGTCCTGTGCTAATAGGGCTCAAGTCAGGGACTGTCAAGGTACAAGCAAGAGCAGGCCACCACCAGAGTGAATTAAAGGAACATTTGTTTTGCTGAGGTTTTTAGAAACGTCATAAAAACTGATACTGCTGGCCTAGTTTTTACCCAAGGAAGGACAAAAGATGCAAGGTAAAAGCAAAACAAGGCACAGGTGACGAAAGAGTCACACTCTTTAGTACACTGACTGCAATACAAATGTGAGTTCAATTCCGGACGTAAGCCTGTTTTTCATGCCTAGGTGCCAAGTCTAAAATGCTGATTCTCAAGCACTGCAGATATTGCAAGTGACAGCAACTCAGAAGTGAGAAAAATAAATGTGAGAATGAGTGAAGATTTGGTAAATGTGGAGAACTGGGGATCTTTTTAAATCTCAAATTTGGCACACTGAAGCATTTCAAGTGCCAGAATTAGAGTGTTATTTAGACCTAACAATTTTTAAACAGCATAGAGGTGATTAAAAAAAATCTAATTTGAAATGACAACACAGAAGTGTTGATTCAGGAACAGAAAATAAACTCTGGAAACTGAAGCAAGCAGTTAGAGCCATTCGTGTCCACAAAGTTACCATACAGTTAATATAAAGTCTTGGACAGCAAGAGTTAAGCTCAAATAACAAGATTTCACTTGTCTTTCACTGGCTGACTGACTCAGGTGTCTGCAGAGACCACAAGACCAACCATCTGTAATTATATTTAACTAAAGCGCAATGACAAAATTATGAGATTCCTATTTGCTCTTTATTCCATTGTGAGTACCTTTTCATCTGCCAAACTAAACAGTTTGAGTACTTGGCCATCTCTAACAAGGATTGCTGTGATGGTGCATTAAAGTACTGATGTCAAAGGACACCGTGAGGGACTCTTGACATAACTCTATTTGACACTTTGGAATGAGAACGTGTTGAAATATTGGGAAAGTGGTGTCCTAAGGGGCATTGTTAAAATGGGTCAAAAGAATACAGTTTCAAGGAGAGACAGTTCAACCTTTGAATCAGAATCATTCAAATGTTGGATTTGACAAAGACATGACATAACTTGACACAAAAGAACTAGACAACCATTATCCTGGCAGTTATATGATTAAAGTTTATTTATGACTGGCTGATTTTATTACAAAAAACACAGAGCATATTTCAAACTTAGTTCTTTTCCTAAATGCTGGCGTTTTATCCAAAATACCATGTGGCGTGTTTACTTGTGGCCTATCACACACATCTCTGTCCATATAAGCCTATAGCAGCCATTCCTGCAATTGTTAATTAATGATGCCATTATCTCATGATAAGAATGTTTTTGATTTATTTTTTTTTTCATGTGATTTCAAGTTACATTTGCTCATTATCTCGAAAATGTGGCCTGTTGCCATGATTATCATATACTGTAAACGGTTAACTTTTGCTTTTATCAACATAATGAGATGATCAGTGTTCTTGAGAAAGAGTGGTTTGCCCCTAATTTAATGGGTTATTATAACAAGTGGTCAGAAGTTATGTTAATAACTTCAGGCAAAGATTGAATGCTCTGTTTGCAGCAAGTTAATGGATTTCCTAAAGTTCATTAAAGAAAGATATCTCTGTTTCATAATACTTTTAGAAAATAATGAAAACATTATCTCGAGATAAAAATAAGTTATTTTGTCATCTCAATATTTTGAGATAGTTAACATTTTACCTGCAGACGCACAAAACTTAAATGCACAGCAAAAATGCACAAAATCTCATAACAGCAACAATGAATGAGCCATGATGGGTTATAAAGGAGCTTTTGTTGGTATTAGGACCTTAGATTATGTCCACATTGAATTGTTCTGTGTCCACCAGAGTTTTTCCTCACTGTTTTAAATTGGCTGTGTTAAGGCTACTACTGAGGAAACCTGGTTGGACATAAACTCTGTGTCAAACTAAAAACTTGTCTCTAACTTGCCTTGATGTTGAGAAATCGGTCTTTAGGAATCTTTTTGATTATGTGTCATATAATAGCCTGTTAAAGCCTTTTCAGTCTGCTTTTCAGCCAAATCACTCTACAACAACAGCAAGTGGTCAATGAGTTGTTGCTGATTGCAGACTGTGATTGAGCATATATTTTATTTTTCGTTAGATCTTAGTGCTGCTTTCAATACAGTGAACCACTGTACTCTGCTGGACAGCCTTGAACACTTATGGTTATCTTATCTGTCTGATAGAACTCAGGTCTGTATCTGTGTCAATAATGTTCTTTCTGAGCCCTGTGTTGTGAGGCACAAGGGTCTGTATTGGGTACACTGCTATTTTCCCTCCATTTGGCACCCCTTGGTTTTGTCCTGCATTCTTTCAAAGTTGTTTTTCATTGCTATGCTGATTATTTGCAGTAACTATTGGAAGCATGTCAAAACCAAGGCATGTCTAACAACAAGATGGTTTTCCAAAATGTTTTAGCTATGTAACTCTGCGAAAGCAGAGATGATGGTCATTTGACTTCAAAAGCCTTATCATCTGTCTGACAGTTTAGCTTTATCGCTGGATTATTGTGTTATTTATTCTGGGAACAAGGTAAGGAAACTAGGTGTGTTGCTAAATCCGACCCACTTGTTTGCCCTTTATATAAAGGAGGTAACAAAGGTTGCTTTTTCTCATTTTAGGAACATCCAAATGAAAGAGGTCTCGTAGCTTAGAATTAGATATTTATAAATACATAGGTGGCGGCGCACCAAACTGGAGGCTGCCATGTTGCATCGCCATCTTTGAATACAGTAGCCGAAAGGGGACAAACTTGTTAGCCTTGTGCATTTGTACCTGTGAGTCCCCGCTGTTTTGGGGGGAGGGCGCGGGGTTGGTGTAAACAAGCCAAGACGACCGTGGATGATTCAGCTTGCCAGCATACATTGAAATGGAGGACCATCTATACTCTTTGCCTGCGAGACAGAGGATAAAATAGCCAAGAAAGGAAAAAGAAATAATAACCAGAAGAAAATAAAAGTGTACATCAGTGGAGCATTTACCAGATGGAGGCAGCTGATGAGGAGATGGACTTTGAAGCTAACGCGGAGGTTGCAGCTTTCTGCTGGATAGGTAAGTTAATGCAATCTAACAGTGACGTTTATTTTGGCGTTATGTTAGAAACAGGGCAGGGTGGTCCAGCAACTACTTTATCCTTCATTTATCATTTACTGTTACTCGCTGTATAAAACGACAGAAACGGCTAATTTGTTAGTTAGCCTACAGTAGAAAAGCTAATTTGCTACAGTTTTAAGTTGTTACTCTTCACAGAAGTCATACCAGTTGGCGAACGTGCGCATCTTTCAGACGTATTTTCCGAGAGCTTTCCCTCGTGTTTCATATTGTTTTTCAGCTGATTTTTCAACAGGATGGGGGTAGTTATCTTCCTTCTAGTCAGACAAAATAGACCAAAGTAATACCAGTTTCTCGGCTCGAATTAATCACCAGAACCGCAGCATTCTAACGCAAAAATATCTCTCAGATAATAATTATTTTCTATCAATACGTCGCCCACCTCCGTTGCTAAATTAGCTGAAATACATCTTATTAAACACAGAGTAATGTTACAACACAGGATCTTTCTCTTGCAGTCCACTGCCCCTGCTTTGTCTCCCTTTTTCTCTCCCTTCATCAGATGATCTCTGAGTCTGCAACTCACAAAAAATGATTCCATACATAACATTAGCTATTAGCAGTAGCTTGGTACTAAATACATGGAGGGCACGCTTGTAACTTATTGGCAAAAAATTATATAATTATGTATCGTTCTGTTCCTCATCACCTGACTGGATACTCAAACTTCACATTTATGAATCTCTGCGGCTTAATAATGCTCTTCAACGGTGAGGCTCCAGTAGAGCACTACTCGCTTGCTTGTAATACATTAGCGCACCACTAGATGGGAGTAATTCTTACACACTGCGGCTTTAAGGTGCTGCTGCTCACTTATAGGGCGTATTATGCTGACCTTGTGCAACCTTACTTTCCTTTTCCATTTAAGGGCTGCCAACATGAAGAACAAAACAGTTGGTAAGCGTGCTTTTTCTTTCCGGGTGCCAATGCTATGGAGTAGGTATTTGAAGCAAAGCTACAAACCCACGTGTTCTCTTTGTCAAATGAGTCTTAATTTGGTAGATAAGGTAACTTTATTGATGCTCAAAGGTAGATTTGATTTGCAGTAACAAAGAGAAGCTATTTGTTGTACAAGCTGCTTTGTCCTAAAGCACTAAACCCACCTTGCAGGCAGGGCCAGATCTGGATAGATCTTTCACAGTCTGAGGAAAGTGCAACTATTCAAGCCATCTCAAGTCATACTCATTGCCATTTTTGGATATAGGATTTTTTTTTTCCTGGAAATGAACTTCTAAATGTACAATGTTGAAAAATGCAATTAAGTTTCTAAGTAGCAACAACTGATTAAGTATGACTTCAAGTACTCTCTTGTCTTTTGTACTGTCAGTATATAAAAAATAGAAGAGTGTATTGAATCAACATCTCTATAATCTTTTACCTGAAATCTATTACCTGTCATCTGCACAATCTGTCTGTGTGTGTGTGTGTGTGGAAATAAATAAATAAATATATAAATAAAAGAAGCTTTATATTTATTTATTTAAATACATTCTGCTGGCCAGGAAGCACAGATGAGGTTTAACAGCATGTCAGTGTGAAATTTTGCCAGCTGGAGCCACTGCTAAGCAGCAGTATATTCACACATTGCCAGCAACCTGCTGAGCAATCTACTTAGCCAAATATTGAGCAAAATTCACCTCAACAAATTATATATTAGTTTAGGGAAAGCCTATCTCAACACGACCAGTTTCCTCATTATTAGAACAGTAAACAAATGAGATTCCATATGGAGATGCACTGTCATGTCTCAGATCATTTTTCACCACTTAGGCCTTCAGGGCTAACCCACCCACACATTGGGGCTGGTCATTGATTACAGTGAAGCATTCATTATGAGCATGTCATTATTCAGCAGAAAAATCCCTGCAGCGGGATGTTAATCACACTTTATGTCACTCTGTGCTGTAGTTTTTGCTAAAGTGAAGACTTCAACAGAAACAAAGCTTTGTAATTATGTCGCTGCTCAATCTCTGCTGGCTTGCAATTGGTCAAAACAGGAATATACAGTATATAACTGATTTAACTGATTTGTTACCAAGCTGATTCACACGTAGGACTTTAGAAGAAGATGGAGTCCAAAGATTAATTCTTAGGCAGAGGTGACACATGCAGAGATGATTGGTTGTACGGACATAAACAGGAAAGGAACAACAAAATCCAAATCCAGAGGACACACTTAGAAACACAAGCACACAAACTAAAGAAGAGAAACAAGTGGTAAGAAAATATGTGCTAGGGCAATTAAAACTGGATTGTTTAAAGTCAACCAAAGTTTAAACAATTTTAAAAAATAACAAAACATACAGAAACAACTTTTCTCAGCATAAGGGCCATTTTTATACTACAACAGGGGTCGGCAACCTTTGGCACTCGTGCCACAGGTGGCACCCTGGGGCATAAACACTGGCACGCTGGCACGTCTCAGTGTTATGACGACCGTCGCTTTATGTGTGACCTGATTTCTTGGATTTGAGTGACAGCTCCCTAGGGTTGGGCATCGAGCATTGATAGGAACCGGGACATACTTTCCAATTCTCCCGGAATCGTTTAAATCCTTAAATTTCAATTCCTAATTCCTATACCCGGTCCACTGACCGAAAGACAAAGCTGCCGAACACCAACAAAGAAGAATCCATCGGGAGTGTTTGTGTTACTACCCAGTGATTGGCTACACTTGTAAGTGATTGGCATTAATAACAACCTATCATCACAGACTTGTTCAGGCCGCAAAGAAAAGGAGCGCATGCATTTTGCATTAGATAATTATTCTATTTATTTTTTATTCAGTTTTGCATTTCTATTCTATTCTATTCTATTTATGAAAGCATGTTTTGAGGGTAATAGAAAATAATCTTTAAAATTATGATTAGATACTAATTTCAAACTGGCACTCCATGACACAAAAGTTGCTGACCCCTGTACTAAAAAATCTGTTATCTGACAGATCCAGGTTATGTCGACATAAGGAGGTTGTTTTGAAATGGAATTTTTATGGGATTTTTACAGATGTATCTCAGTGTGGATGCTCTGATTGCTCAAAGTTAAATTTCCCTCTGCATCACTTGCAAAGTTACACATTGTTACACAAAGTGAGATCACTGCTGAGTGGATGCAGCTGGTATTTGTTAAGGGTTTACAGTAGACATGTAGAACAGTCCATGGACAGATGCATAAACTATCCATTGGATACACAGATATATTATTATATGTATTTTGACTAAACAGACTTATCTACTTGCAAATAGCAATTCCAAAAGATAATATTTGTTGGTCAATACTCATTTACTCAATTTCAGTTCAGCATTAGACAATCTGACTATTTTTTATGGCTGCTTAAACATTTCCACATTATTTCACTAAGCTGGAGGTCTGTCTGAGAATCTCCCTAACCAGTACCATGCCATGGCCATGTGACATGTCTGTTTCTGTTTCCACAATAGAAGTATTTCCCCTGATCAAAGATGCAGGCAGAACCAAGACCCCTGAAGAGATTATATCTCTCAGTCAACTGGATTGGTATAAACCATCAACCATTCAACTGGCAACCATTCAACTGGCAGAGCTGAAGGAGGTGGCTGGGGAGGTAAAAGTCAGAGAGTCCCCTCTCAGATTGTTACCCCTGTAACCCTGTCCTGAATAAGTGGAAGGAAATGGCTGGATATTATTCTTATCTCGTTACATCTTCCATAAAGAGCAAGAAACAGTGAGCTGGAATAGACATATTTACCCACTGCCAGTGCGTCATTCCTTTCTGGTATATCCCTGTTCCCAGCAGATGTCCTTAGACTTCAGTCATATTTCTTCTCATTTTTATGTAACGCCCAGCTGTTAGTGTCCTGTATATGCATACCTGCTTTCAACTTCCACTCTTCCCTAAAGCTTTGCTTAACTTGCTGTTTCCCTGGATTTTCTGCTTGGCTTTTTTTGCATGTTAAGGTCCCAGCTCACCCTCTGGCATAGTTTGCCTGCCATCCACCCACCCTTATAGCTTCTGTGTTAACATTGCATCAGTAAACATCTTTAGTCTATTCCTAAAGGCCTGCTTTAGTCTGCATTTGGATTATCCCTCCTGCTGCTAAAACACCACATTCCTTTTGCTTTCTTGCTTATATCTTGCAATTTTTAGTTTTGAGAAATATAAATTCTAGGGTGAGATATCAGGACCTCAATTAAAAAAGATCAAGTAAAAGAATTGAAGAAAATTTATTGAGTTCTAAAGGATTAATTTAATTTCAATTTATTTGGTGATTAAATACTAATCATTAAAGAAGATTTTGGATAAGATTAGACACCTAAGAGTTTATGTTGTTGGTGATGGATGAGCAAAGTTCTCATATGGCTGAGACTATTCCGATTTCATTAAAACAAGGAGATGGGGAAGAAGAGGGTTGTGTAAAGACAGTATAAGGGAGATGAGATGTAAAGACCAGGGATAAGGCTGATTAGTTGAAACAAAAGCGGGCAAGAAGACCATTGGATCAGAGGAGTGACATTGGAATAAAAAAAAAGGTGAGTTGGGCAGCGTGGGAAAGTTGAAGTGACAGCAAGAGAAGTGCAGAAAAGACCAATAGCCTTGTGATAAAAGCAGGTGAGATGTAACCAATCTTCTATTTTGAACTTACATAAAAATTGATCGCCAGATTAAATATATCTACACAGCTTTTTTAGCTCCTTCTTTCATTGTATTTAATTATTGTGTTTTTCTGAAAGAAGCATAATGCAATAAAAGGAAACTATTAAATGAATGAAGTTTATTGGAAATGTTTTCAGACAAAATCTAATCTAGAGGAGAGCAACATTGGATTTTCATTATCTTTTCATTAGCTTTTTGTGAGTATCAGAGAAAAAGTCCACAGTGATTTCAAAAGTAATACGATGATTATGTTGTACCAACATGAAACTAGGAAAACAAGTTCATTTCCAGACATTTGAAAACAGGGTGCAATTTGCCTGTTTGTGTTGTTTTGTATTTCTGTTTTAAAGTTCTGTCTAAAGAGAGGCGCTTTCCTCACATTCCAATTATTTCAGCTGCTTGTGGTTTTCACCGCTTGTTTGTTTTGTGGGTGTCTATGTAAGCTAACAGCCAAGCTGCCATGGGTGCAAAAATCTTGACTTTTTTTTGTTTTTTTTTTCAGGTTAATTATGTTAGATGTATGTACTGTCATGGAGACACTGGCAAATCTGCATGCCTCAGGATCCAATTTTGCACCACACATGCAGATCAGAGTGGGAAGACAAATGTTTTTTCATGCATCTTTATGTTTTTCTTGTTCAACCGATCTGTGCCGCAAGTGACATTACGCATCAGAATTGAGACTTACAGTTCCAGCAGAATGTGTCTTAGTTCCATTAGTTTGTCCTCTCAGCAAAGAAGCAAAATATCTAAACACAATCTAAACACAGTGATATTCACAGATGTATTCAGTATTTAGCAATTTTTGTGCAAGCTGAAATGTGGTTACTGCAATCATCCATTAAAGGAAGGCTTCAGTTCTTTTAGACCAGACCTCCCAAGATGGCAATTTTCCAAAGGTATTGTCATAAACACATGACAGTCTGTCAATGTGTTTGTCACGGAAAACAGAATACAATTGGAAAGACTTGATTCCTGATTTTATGTCTTGCTTCCAAGTAACCTGCCTTGTAATCACTTACAATGTTACGGAAGAGGATTAGGGCCACTGAAGAAAAAAAAAAAATTCTGACTTTAATCTCAGAATTCTGAAAAGATTCTGACTTTAATCTCAGAATTCTGAAAAGATTCTGACTTTAATCTCAGAATTCTGAGAAAAAAGTCAGAATTCTGACTTTAATCTCGGAATTCTGACTTTTTCCCAAGACTGCTGCTAACAATGAACCGACATTGGTGTCATCGTGGGAGAGCAGGAGAGAAATAACAAAGTTGGACTTTAATCACTTTCTTCGAGACAGAGGCATCTCAGAAGGCCACATATACTTGTTGGAGGAGCAAAAGGTGGGTAAACATATTTACTGGTTAGTTTGGGATTTCTGTACATTAAAAAGTGTGAAGCAACGTCTCTGATTAGGCTAGCTCGCATGAAGCTAAAAATTAGCTAATGTAATGTTAACCCTATGAGCGGACGGCAGAACCGTTTGTTGGCTAATTGCAAAATAACCACATTGTTATGCCTTCACTGTTTATCTTCATTCACCACGGGCTCCGCTGGTGACTGGTTAACTGTTTGTTTCTGCTTACACCAAACATACATTGCCGCGACTCATTGTTTACATACATAACTCACATCAGCCAACCTGAAGTGCATGATATCACATCACTGTAGCGTTCTGGTTAGAGTACGTGAGAGAAATCTCGGCAAAAATCACTGGTGTTACCTTCATGTGTATTGATTTATACTTTATTGCAGACACTCCATGATGAAAAAAAACGAATGAATGAATGAACTCGCAAGACCTTATGAATGAGCGCACCTGAACTGTCTATTCATGACCTATAGTGGCGCAAGTTTGTATGTGAAAATATAAGAAATATAAGGATACAGATTAAGTCACTCTGACTTTTCAGTAATTCTTATATCAAGTTATACAACCATATGCACTTTAAGAAATGTTTCAAAAGGAAAACAAAAGTATGTGTAAAAAACTGAACTGAAGTCAATTGAAAATCTCATTCATGGTCGCTAACGCCCTGGTTCCCGGAGTGGGCGGCTGGAGCATCGGGGAGGGGGCTGGCCCGCGGCGGGCGGATGTTTGGGGGGGCCTGGTTCTC
>JBAMHW010000020.1:4568725-4579550 GCA_037177495.1 Rhadinocentrus ornatus | reverse complement strand
GGTGGGCGTGCCAGTTTCCCAGACAACAGGCTCCTCACCTGCATCTCATCCCACAATCAAGCAGTCTGCATTTAACATTCCTTCACCACTACCGGATTAATTATTTGCAGGTTAAAAAGTGTGCCATAATCAAATTATTCAAATGACCCTCACTTGGCTTCAACCTTCAAAGCACCATTCATGAGACAATTATACCAAGCAAGTTGTGCCTGAAACCATTTCATATCAGTAGAAAGAAAAGAGGAAGATGGGAAAAAATGGTAAAGGGGGTGTAAGGGAAGTGATAGATATAGAATTCAAAATATCTGAAAGAGTAGTTAATTAAAAGTGTTCCCTCAAAGACGTACTTTTTCCAAATGGATAAGGAAAGCCCCCGTGCTGTGCCATTAGAATATGATATCTTTTTGGTTCACTGTCCTAAAAGCAGGCTCACTGTCATCCTGCAAACTTAAAGTTTTGTAGATAAATGCGCCTTTTGTAAATGTAAGCTGAGTACCACAAGGAATCATCATAAAGATGTATTTATTTATTTATTTTTTATTTTGACAGGCAATTAGAGGTATTACTTGCTTTTCAAGCCTGCACATCCTTTATCAGATAGAAACAGAACCATGCAAACTATTTTAGCCTTTAATCATGCATCGCTTCATCTGTCCATATTCTAGAGCCAATTATGAAAAAAAATGTTTGTCCTTGATGTGATTTGCTTGGCCACCCCAAGCACTTGGGGAAATTTAAGAAACAATTTGCTGTCATCTTATAATTTTTTTAACAATGCTCCTGTTGGCCTCCAGGTAATTACCGCTTTGTCTTGTGGGGGAAGCCAGCGTGGGCCTCTATCACCAGACATGATAAATATTGACTTAGTAATACTTCTTCTACAGAGTTAATTAAAGTGGGGACTGTTTATTTTTCTGACTGCTAACTTGAATACAATGAACTGTATTAATCAACGCCCACCATGATTTCTGTGTGTGCAACTGCCCTCACCTTCTTCCCTGGCAAATATCTGGAAGGGATGTCTGTGCATGGTCCTGCTTATTGTGAGCTGGTAATTTAAATATTCTTGCAGGCAAAGCATTAGAGTGGTATATAGTTACAAATGTTCCTAAATTAGTTCCCTTAACAGTAAACTCAATATAACACTTCTTATTGTTTTAATAATGGTTTATTGAAAGTAAAGCAGATAAGAACTTTTATGTTTTATTTATTTAAATTCCTCTACTTTGGTTAGAAAGAGAAAAAAAACATAGAATGTGCTGCTTTAGAATTGTAGATTTTGACATTAAAGTCATAAAGAATGACTCTACATTGTCTTCCTTATTCAGGAAGTAATGATCTATAAAAATGTTAACATGCCCTCACCCGTCTCACCACCCACCAGCAGATGACAGTGCCTGCTACGTTTACTTTGATTCTGCTATTATTACGCTCTTTGAGCTCTAACTCAATGTTTGGCTCACAGACAGATTCTCAAGAAGAGGAAATTAAATTATACCAGGCTACTTGCTAATATAAATATCAGAATCGGGATGTATTCACTTTGTCGCTCGTTCTATAATTTGAATCCCCCTGTTGCTGGTTGGAAGCCTCTTGGCCTCTCTCAGCCCAGCTGTTGTTTTTATGGCTTTCCTTTTCAGTGGATTCTTTTTTTTGTTTTACTGAGATTATAGTGTCTTTCGACCGGTCAGTGAGTGATTAACCTTTAAATGCCTGATGATTTTATTGTAATAAAATAACGGTTTGTTATCTGAAGAAATATGGCCAAAACCTGGGACTCTTTGCTAAGTGCCTTTACCTCTCTTCAACAGCTTGTACCCACTTTCTCTGTGAACTGGCTATTCCATTAAATTTGGTTTATGTTACATCGGTTCAGGCAGACCCCAAGGCGCAGACCAACCAGAATGCAGAGGTAGATTTAAACAAAAAGCGGATTTAAGGCAGTAACTGTTCGATAATCCGAGTCCAGGATCTGACGACCGCTATGAGTCTCAGCTAAACTGAACAGGCAGGCAGGCTGGCTGTGGCTTGAGTGGAGAAGATAGATCCTGCTCGGGGGAGGCGATCCGGACGATGGGCGAAAGACGAGGCTGGCAGGATCAGTCTCACCCGGAGTCTAAGCATAAAAAACAGATGTTAACATGACAAACAAAACAGACAGAGGGAGCCAAACGCACACACTAGGACAATCTGGGAACCAGACACACACACGCAGGGTAGACAGAACACCCCCCTGTTACTTCCCTAGGCCTGCAGACTGTGGACTAGTATTATGTAAATGTTGCTGCCCGATTACTACATGACGATTGGATGGAAACCCTGTTGACACCGCCCCTACAGCCTCTCTACGGTGGTTGGCTGTCGTTTGCCCAGCACTTCCTCCCCAGCAACCAATGAGGACACGCAGGGAGCTTCAAAAGAGTGGAGGCAATTCCAATCAGGGCAGCTGTGGTCCGTGAGGAACACAGTGTGCCAGTCTGGGTGTAGCAAGAGTGATCGCTGGTTTGGTTGGAAATTTGTGAGTTAGATTACCCTTGTGGTTTAGAGATTTGCTGTACAATCCCTTTGTTGTGTGCACTATTGTGCTTTTGTATTTAGTATTGAGCAGAGAAGCTCTCACCGTTTGTGAGTAGCCATTTTGTGTTGTAAATTCTGTTTGTTTGAATTAGATTGAGTTTATACATTTTCAGAGAAAGATTTAAGTTAAGTAGGCTTTTGTATCTGTTAATTGGGTTAAGTTTCCTTTCATTAATTATAAAAGTAAATTGTTTATTTGTAAAAGTTAATGTTAATTGATATATTTAATAGACCATAATTAAGGACACCTTTTGTTTACGGATTTTCTGTTTTCCTTTGATACCGGACACTATAACCTACCTTAGGACACCTTTTGTTGTATTTTGTTTGAGTAGTTGAACCTGGGTTTGTAAATAAAATAAGTGTTATAGTTTAAGTTCATCCGGCTGTATTTGTTTTTGACCCACGTCCCTCTTACCAGTGCCGCCATTCCTCCAAAGCCAACTTGACCGCTAAGAGCTCTTGATTGCTGATATCATAATTGGCCTCAGCTGACGAGAGTCGCTGGGAGAAGAAGGCACAGGGATGCAGCCTAGTGTCCGGACCCTGCCTCTGATAGACGACAGCCCCCACTCCCACATCAGAGGCATCCACTTCCACCTTAAACTGCAGCTTGGGGTCAGGTTGGACCAGGACAGGGGCCGTGGTGAACAGCGTTTTGAGATGGCTGAAAGCTCGTTCGGCCTCCTTGGCCCAGAGAAAGGGACAAGATGGGGATGCGAGTTCTGTCAACGGTGCCGCCACCTGGCTGTAGTTGCGAATAAAAACGGCAGTAAAAATTGTCGAACCCCAGAAACCGCTGTAGTTGTTTTCTGGTCTTAGGGGTCAGCCAATCCTTCACAGCCGTCACCTTCCTCGGATCAGCCGGAAACTCTTCCCCCTTTAAGATGAAGCCAAGGAAGCTGACCTGAGAGGCATGGAACTTTCTACTCCCGTTTGACAAATAACAGATTCTCCAGCAGCCTCTGCAGCCCCTGGCAGACATGAAGCTGGTGATCAGCCATGTTCTTTGAGTAGACAGGGATGTTGTCTAAATAAACAAAGACAAATCGGTTAAGGAAGTCACGTAAAATATCATTAATCAGAGCCTGAAAGACAGTGGGGGCATTTGTTAACCCAAAAGGCATCACCAAGTACTCAAAGTGGCCCAAATGGGTATTGAAGTCAGTCTTCCATTCATCCCCCTCTCGGATCCGTACCAGGTGGTAAGCATTGCGGAAGTCCAGCTTAGTGAAAATGGTGGCACCTTGAAGGGGAGTAAAAGCAGAGTGTATCAGTGGTAATGGATTTTTGTCTCTGACCGTGATCTTGTTGATACCCCAGTAGTCAATACAGGGCCTGAGTGAAGAATCCTTTTTCAGACTGCAGGCAATGTTCGTGGCAAGGGAAACCTCAATTTATTACCTTGCCTAGCACCCAATCAATATGCCAGCCAAGGATACCCCATAATGACGAGTATTGGGAGCAGAAATGACCAAAAGCTGGATAGTTTCCACATGGTTACCTGACCAAACCAGGGTTATCGGAACCGTACGATGGGTTACCTGGGCTAACATTCGACCATCCACCGCGAGGACATTACAGAATTTCTCCAGGGCCTCTAAGGGAATTCCAGCTTGACCTGCTGCCTATTCGTCATTGAAATTCTCCTCCGCCCCAGAGTCGATGAGTGCCTGGAGGGGAAACTGCTGCAGCTGATAGCAGACGGTGGCTGGAATCTAAAAACGGGACTTGAAACCACATGATTTATTGATTTAGCCCACCAGTACTCCCAGTTTTACTGGCGGGCCTGGTCTTTTGGTCGTCGGGGGCAGACACAGAGAAAATGACTGGTTTTGCCACAATACATGTACTCACCTGTTCTGAGCCGGCGATTTCACTCCTCCGGGGAGAGATGAGCTTCTCCCACCTGCATCGGCTCCTCGGGAGCCAGCACACATGGGGCTTCAGGAACCAGACCAATGGGTTTGGTGATCATGTCGAAGATGCCCTTAGAATATTGGGGGACCTGGTCCAGTACGGCACTTGTGCTGGCGTGCTTGTAGTCGGGAGTCAATATTACTGGTTAGTGTGATCAATACCTAAAGCCATGCAGGCTCCTCCTGATAAGCCAATTCATCTTTTAGGTACTCACGCAGCCCGTGGTAGAAAGCAGCGCACAATGACTCCTCAGTCCAATCAACCTCAGCCACCAGGGTCCGAAACTCCAGGAAATTCTCCGGGACCGAGCGCCGGCCCTGGGTAATTGTGAAGAGACGTGTGGAAGCACAGAAGGGAACAACTGTGGCCACAAAGACCCGGCGAAACTCGAGGAAAGCAGAAAAAGTGAAATCTGAAAGGTTCCGCCCAGGCAAGAGCTTCTTCTCAAAGGAGCCCTAACATGAAGTGAATTTTGCAACATCACTGAAGATAGCTCAGATATTGACCATATTTTGCCCCAGCAGAATCCCCTGCCAAGTCACAGCTTGCTGAACTGGTGCTGGTCTGGATTCCTGGTCTGTGGGGTCCATGTTGGCTGGATCTCAATGTTGCGTAGATTCAGGCAGATTTGGATTTGGACCCCAAGACGCAGACACAGACCAACCAGAAAGGGGAGGTAGATTTAAACAGAAAGCGGGTTTATTAAGGAAGTAACTGTTTGGTAATCCGAGTCCAGGAACGGACGACCGCTATGGGTCTCAGCTGACCAAAGTGAACAGGCAGGCAGGCTGGTTGTGGCTGTGGCTGGAGTGGAGAAGACTGATCCAGCTTGGGGGAGGCGATCCGGAAGATTGGCGAGAGACAGGGCTGACAGGATCAGTCTCACCAGGAGTCTAAGCATAAAAAACAGTTATTGTTAACAACAGGCAGAATCACAGAGGAAAGAAAAATGAGGGCACGAGATACCAGGTAGGTAGGTAACTGGACGATCCGGCGCCAGTGGTGGAAGGATCTGTTGTTTAAGTATTACAGGGAATTGAAGGTGGTTTGATGTGGGATGAGATCCTGTTGTGGTGATCAGCCCAGGTGGGATGATTGCAGTCCTGAAATAGTCTGGCAATGCTTCTGGCCAGGTACGAACATGACAAACAAAACAGACAGAGGGAGCCAAACGCACACACTAGGACAATCCGGGAACCACACACGCACATGCAGGGGAGACAGGAACCCTAACAGTTTAATCTTCTTCTTCCAGCACATCTAAACATCTCCACATGGAAAGTTTTCTGGATTTGCTATTTTATGGATCAGCCCATATTTATGTTGTATATTGAGGACTTTGTATATTGTATGACTTCATCTTCCTGGGACTGCAAGGAATGCTTTGCTTTGAAAGCAAAAGTCCTCATAATAGTAAGAGCTAATAATTATCTGACATATAATAAAAATCTTATGGACATGCTATCAAGGCTAAAAATGTGATTTTTAGCAGATTAGATTAAACAATGCTAAATGCATTCTTTCTATTCTTTTCTCATGTTTAAGCATGATGCTTATGTTTGAACAGGATTCATTTAGCCCCACAAATTTACATAACTATAAAATGAATGGAACAAATAGCTTTGTGTTTAACACGGTAGTGAAGTTGATGAGGAAGGGTTGTTCAACAAATCTTGAAGCATCCAGACAGCCAAACAAGACACTTTGTTTCTTCTTGGGATCACGAAAGTGCACCTCTTCACGACGTGTTTGTTGTTGCTGGGTAATTGAGTTGCACTGCTGTCATGGCATGACTCATCAGTAGCTCATTATTCCAGTGGCTGCCAGAGGAAGAGGCAGTAACGTCAGCCACAGACGACTGCGGTCATTATAATAGCAGTGGACCTGGAGTCAAACATTGGAAAACATCTCTGAACACTGTCAGAAAGACAGCCACTCATAAATGATGCACTCATGCATGGTTAAAATATTCATCAAGAATGTTAAAGTAAACCCCTTCTTCTACATTAACCATTCAGCTGGTTGAATTGGAGTCTTTTATAGTTTTGTAAACTTTTTTTTTTTTTTTTTTACAGGCTGCAACTGATAAGTCAATGGCAATTCAGGCCAAGATCTAGCTATCAAACAGACCTTGTATTAGTTTTCTATTTAAAACAAATAAACTTATATTAGGACTTGCCAGTTAAACAACACACTCCCTGAAGACATGTAAATATCAAAACCATATTAACCCAAAAATTAATGGCCTATGAACATCATTGGCTTTAATTACGATTTCGAGATTTTAGGGCAAGTAAAAAATCTCAAATCATAGATTCATTGGGATAGTATATGTAATTGGCAAGCAAACCACCACGAACACCAGATCATTATAGACAGACCTCCGACAATGCATGAACTAGATAATGAAATATTCTACATTCATACCACATTAAGCAGAAATTAGGGCAGCACACCACCTCGGAGAAGTAAAGTTTCAGAATTAAATACCATCAGTGGCTGCTCAGAATTTTATATTCTATGTAGAGCTGTGTTAAAGTGTTAAAGTTCAGTATCACCTGCTTCATTAGCTATCTGGTTGTTTCACAATCTTTTCCAAACACCAGAGACAAGGAGATCAACAAATACACCACTACACTCTTGCAACCACTGAGCTAAATTTCTTCATGTTGTAAAATATCTGGATCATTGGCAGCTGGATGTCAGTAAATATTGCATTCTTTGTGGACAGTTGCAACCATTTGCCAGCAAAACCTAATTCTTTTATCCAACCTGTATGCTGCTTCCCACTTACTTGATGTTCCCTGATACAGTATGTACAGGCAGAACTTGTATTAACACAGCAAAGATCCTTGTATCTGCTTTTCTTAATAGTAAAGAAAACACAGTGTAATTCCTCAGAACAATTTATGCATCGCTTGCTGCCTCCTGTTCACTCTTCATGGTTGTCTCCCTTCACCTCCCTTGCAGATGAAAGGCTCCTGCTACTGTGAGGAGCTACTGTGAACAGCAAGTAGGGGAAAAGACTGGACCAAATTGAAAGTGTTTGAAAATATCTTATGCTTCATTATTTAACAATTTTGGTAAGTTAGTTCATAGCTTAAAGGCAACTAAATTACATGCAGCATGTAGATGGTATCTCAGTTTGCTTCTGTGACAATATACTCTGTCCTGCTTCTTTTGTGTGTTTTAATTAAACTGATGCAATATCCATAAATCTGGGTGTTGTGAGCACATCGCCAATCTCTGAGTAGTAAGCACTGCTAATTTATTTTGTTTTCTTTTTTAAGTTGGTAAATGTCATGTACTTTGTGGTTTCTTTAATCATTAAAGTTTGGCTTGGTGGTAAGTAACACTCTCAAAGAAGAAACTTAAATTTATGCATTGATTTGGGTCCAGCGTTACAGATATACTAGTAGCACAAAAACTATGCCAATGCACATCCATGGGGGTCTTTGGTCACCAATGTGAGGTAGGAGACACAACTGGTATTTCCCAACCATCACTGAGCTGGATTATGCCATCTGTGCTGAATGCTGCCATTTCTCTTAGCCCAAAATACATTCAGTTCCCTTAACAAATCAACACCAAGCTAAAATCAAACAGAGCTGAGCTGCATCTCAAGTGATGCTGGAAATCCATGTGCAAGTCAAGTCAAAACAAATTACCTTTATTTATGGAATACATTTAACAAAAACACCCGAGGCTAACCAAAGTGATTCATTGAATAAAAATCCAAAGTTTTAAGGGGGCGGCTCTGTCATCCTTTGTCCTGTCCAAGATATGTCTCTTTTTCAGCTGTAAGCATTTTTTTTCTTTTTTCAATGGAGAAATATAAGCACCACTAATATTAGATTCAATTCATAAAGTGCTTTTCAAGGCACTCAAAACGCTTTGTATTGGATCCATTATTCATCCACTCCTTATTTATACTTGGTGATAGTCTGCCCTAGGGGTAGCTGTGCCAACACATGTATATTACCGACAAGAACGTGGCAGACACTCCCCACCAGCCAAACATTCATACACATTCATAGACCAGTGATGCCTACACTGGAGGCAAATAATGTGAAGTGTCTTGCCCAAGGATGCAACTAACGATGATTGGGAGATTCAAAGCACCAACCTTATGATCATTGGACGACTCGCTCTACCACCTCAGCTACTGCCACCGGAATTTCCATGTGATTTGTTCAGGGATGTGTTATTACTATATATGGTTTATATAGTGCATTTCTGAATGCAGATGAAACAGCAGAAGCATGACATGACAGTTGGAACGTGAAAAGTTTATTTATTATGACCTGCAGCAAATTGTAATTATAATAAGCTTAAGTCTACATAGTCCCGTGGCAGAACTTGACATAGCTTCATATGTTTACAGTTTAATTTCTGTAGTTTGATGAGACTGAACAATTACAAAGTAGCTGCTCTGTTGTTACATCTAACTTTATTAATGATGACAGCTCACATGCTGCATGATTACACTACTCATCTCCACACAAGTGTTTATTGTCTCCCAGTGTTCTTCCAGCAACATGAATTTCATCTGTGACATTTTGCTCCCTTGACAATATACAGATTTCCCACTGTTGTTGTGGTCCCCTGGAAAGAGGAAGAATCAGTGAGTCGTGTTAGCCTGTTGGATTAGGGCCTATTCTATCATACAAGAAGTTTTCAAAATTGCTTATAATTTTTTACTTCACTCTTAGTCACAAATGACTAAGCCTAGGATTTTAAAAAACAGTTCCTACAAAGTTGACGAGCTGAGCTACTGCCACTGACAAGGGGATGCTGCTCCTTTTATCCCTGGAATGAGGCAGCAGTGACTAGTCCAGAGGTCAGCAAACTAGGCAGCAGGTGAGTAAGGTGTGGCAATGTGGAGCCAGTCCCTGTGATAAAAGAGTGATTTACATATATAATGAGAGGGAACAATTAGGTCTCATTTCCACCAATTGGTGCGGGTCGGGACAGGACAGTTAGGGTGCAGATTTGCTTTGTAACCTGCAATTTTGTTGCGTTTCCATTGCTAACTGTAACCTTACTTAAAAGGCGGAATATCAGCAAGACAGTGATAGATGCCTCAGCTGTGTAAAAGCAGGGTAGTGCAGCGCCTTCCTTAAAGTATGATTACACCCCAACACAGAAAGAAAGGAGGAGAATGGCGGTCATTCAACAGTTTGTGTTCTTTCTTCTTGGTGGTGCTTTGTAATGCCATTTTAAACTGAGATTTAATCATCAAAAATAAAATATGTTGCTCTGTGGTCTAATCGTAAGCAGACAGCTGAAAGGCTGGCAGTGATGGACCAGTGCTGGCACTGGCAACAGGCAGCAGTAGTGGTGTGTATGTGCTGTGTGTTTATACTGTGTATTTTTACTGGTTTTCAAATGATTTATTGTGATTTTGTGTGTCTGTTGTTTTTCTTATATATGTTGTTACTGGCTGTAAAACTAATTACCCTCAGAGGATAATAAAGATTCTTGAACATGAACTAAACAAGGACCTGGTCCTGTTTTGATTTTATGCTAGGTCGCACGTGAAATGACTATTTTTTCTCAACCAATCATCAGATTTCAGTGTGTCAAACTACACCTTTTTGGGTTGGCTAGGTTAGATTGGTACCCCAACGAAAGGCTCCCAACAAAGTAGGATGGGTAGGGTCGGATTAGGATACCCTTCCCAGTTTTCGCATGTGGAAACACAAAAAATTGCGTCCTAACCTGCCCAGCCCTGATCCACACCCGTTGGTGAAAACAGGGCTTTAGACCAACGGGCAAAAGTCAGAACAGTAATGATGGAATTTCCAGCTACCGTCAGTGAACTGTATAAATTGACTCAGCTCATTAAATTACTCCACACCAAGTAATCTTCTTTTTTGTTGTCTTTTAGCTAATCAATCAATCAATCAATCAATCAATCAATCAATCAATCAATCAATCAATCAGACTTTATTTAGAAAGCACTTTTCATACAATAAAATGTAGCCCAAAGTGCTTTACAGATTTTAAAAGAATTAAAAAGAATAGCCGGCCAACCCCCTTCCCACCATGCTCCCTGCCCTCTATCTCCATCATCACATGTACGTATTCACACACACACAGACAGATTAAAATGTGGCCGAGCACAGACAGGCCAAGTAAGTAAACACCATCACAGGAGCTGTCTGCACCAGGAGTCGGCCGGACCACAATGGCCATGGCACCAACATGGGCACCAACCAAGAGGTTAATGCCACCAAATGCATCGCATTTGGCCGACACAGCCCCTAGTGCAGAGGGCTCCCTCTGAGGAACACCGGAAAACATATATATAAATAATGAAATAGAT
>JBAMHW010000020.1:4543788-4556183 GCA_037177495.1 Rhadinocentrus ornatus | reverse complement strand
CCTGCTGACCCTCATCTCGAAGCCTTCCACCGTTGAAATGGGGACTTCGTAGACCAAGAGGGGCCAAAGGATCTGAGAAAGGATACCATGCTGTTAAATCCAGGCTTTGAACTTGCCAGGGAGGCCAGACTTGTCCACCACAGTTAACCACGTCTCCAGCTCTTGGTTGGTTTATTCTATCTATTTTAGAAAAATAGATGGAAGCAGGCTGGCTGATCTATACACCTTACGGGAGTGGCATTAAGATCTCTTGGGACTGGCGATGGTGGAGTGGCCAGACATCTACATGTACCTAATCAAGACACCATGTGTGTACATCAAAAAGAAACTCAAAGCATATAAATCGCTGGATGCTTACAACTATAACTCATGAATGGCTTATTATAATAATAATAATAATAATAATAAAAATAACCAAAAAAAAACCCAGCATATGCTTAGACCCAAATCACAAGTTGGGGTTTTTTTGTTGTTTTTTTTTAGCTTCCAACATTATTGGCCCTTTAACTTTACAGTCATGACATCTGGTGGTTCAATGAGGTTTACATGCACTTCATAAATAAATAAAGTTCCGACAGAAAACTATGATGTGGGCATATAGAGATGCATTGCATGCTGAATTTATTGTTCACCGTGTTCTTGGGCATCTCAGGTTTACCCTAGTAAAGGTCAGTTTACACTAAGCATTTGTTATAATTCCATTGTGTGTTGGGGAGTCACCTGGGGAACTGGTCAGAGTCTTTAGGGACAACTACCCTATTCTCTTAGTTTTTTAAACATTAACTTCAAAGTAAAGTGAAGATTACATTGAACTTCTACCAACAGATTGCCATAAATATTACACAAAAAACTGATGATACATTTGATACACAAAAAAACAACTGATGATACATTTGATACACAATAAAAACTGATAAAACATTTGATACTGAATAAAGTGTATTCAAAGGATTTAATAAAATTCATAAATGTTAAAAAATACTGTTAGTTTTTATTTGAGAACAAAATGTTTTGTTCATACCACATTCAAAACATGCATTTCAGCTTTTAAAATACATTATTCAGAAAGGTTACCTTATAATTTATTATCCGATAGGGGTTTACAACTTATCAGCACATGCAATTTTAATCAATTTTGTATCCATCTTACCTTGGTTACTTTTTAAAAATCAATATTGTATTTTGCTTTGCAAACAAGTTGCAACAAATTATTTCACAGATGCCAGATCATTGACACACTCAGGGCATTGGAATGTATTGATTAATCAGTTTTGTCTTTTACTTATGCAAGCCTATAATAAAATGTTATGTTTTCCAGCGATCAATTGCACCCTCCAGTAGTATTACTTGTTCAACTCTCCGGATACCTCTGCAGTCATGGTCTGATAGATTTTGAACGTAAAATAAAAGCAAATTTTATAACATGTCGACTCAGTGATGATACAAATTGCCTTGAGAAGTTTTCTCATCCCTTTTCAACAAGCTTTGGATTACCAGCTCTGTCTGCTGCAGCTTGATTGTTGTGGCAAACACTCCTGCTAAATTGTTGCCCTGGATGCATTTTTCTCTATTTACTCCATCATCATCACCACCCCAACACCCACTTGTGGACTCTTTTCTCCTTGGGCCTTGAAAGCAATTTGCATTGATCACTCCCTGTGCGCTCATTTGCTTCCTGGTGTGCTTTACAAGTAGTGATGAGTTGCAGGGCCTTGATATGAAAACAAACCATGTCAAGCAGCATGAAGCACTAAAAAGTTAGTCATCCAGTGATTTCTTGGCCTCTCTTTGTGTTAATGTCTCTTTTGGGCAACTATACAAATATTCAGGCTAGGAACGCTCTCCTCCTGGGTTTTATCTCTAGGAACTGATTAACAGACATGCGGTGCAGATGCTGACAAAACACGTGGTGCTTCTCACACTGTCAGATTAAAATTTTGCTCTCGCTTTGAAGACTTTTCTCTGCGTTCATCAAACACAAGCAACACTTCTAATCTAATTCACTTTAGTCTTCATGTAGATAAAGTCGTGCTATATGGATTTGTAATTAGACCAGTAATTACTGCAAAATATGACTTTCAGTTTGTTTCCCAAATAGCTTTTAAACATTGTTGCACTTATCTATTAGCAATCTGCTGCTCAATTGTCTGATCTGTGACAAGAAGTGTGAATTCTAAGTGTTTGACATATACATTTAATGTGGAGGTTGGCTATGAAAGTAATAAAAACAGAAGGCTACAAGTTATGTCCTGATGATTTTATGACTGGGAAAAATGTTGATGAATGCAGAGCGCTCCTACATGATTACCGTAAGAACTTTGCGACTGCAGTTACTGATGGATGCAAAACATTGTATTTAGGTAGCTAACTTTACTTAGCACTACGTACCTTTCTGGCCTTAAAAAAATATGTGTTTGTGACTTATTTTGATGGTACAGTGACATATCATGTAAATTCCTGGAGTGTTGTCGCCAAGCAACGTCCCAAGGCTGAGAAACTGAACTTTACTACTTTTTTTTCCAGCCTGGAATTGTTTGCATTGCAAACTGCATCACGTTCCAGCAACTGGATATCAACCCACTGGCTGTTTTGAACAGACACTAGCTGATTAAAAACAATGCACGATGACAATCATTGTAGAGGTTAAAAGTAGGGTGCAAGATGGATACCAAATTAGCCATTGTTAGGGGGTGCTCCAGTGAGAAAATCTACCAAATGTCGGTACTGCTTCTTAAATTATATACATTTTTTGTACCAGTAAATCAGAAGAGTTTAAGATGGTAATGAAAAAAAATGCTGTCAGTGTAAACCCAAGGTAAGGAGCCACTGGGGCGGCCACTGGGGTGGCACCAATGGCTCAGGTCTTAGAGCAGGGTTTTTTTAAGCCCTGAATTTATTAATAAAACATCAATTTTTGCATTTTAAGGCCTACAACACGAGACAAATTTGTACCTCTTTGTAATGTTCCTTCTTACAGTGCCTCCTGGTGCTGATTATACCCTGTGATGAAGCCCTTGCAAAGATGTCTTAAAGTGTGGAGTAATATGGGCACCAATGTTGGTGGTGTTGTCACATTTGATTTATTATTTTTTTACAAGGCTCCCTATTTTACACAGTAAAGTTTGAAATGGCATTTGTCTCTAATGCTTGACAAAGGTTTTCCACGGTAAACCTTTGTCCATGTGGACATTTTTACGCCTCAAACACTCTTTCTTTTGAGTGTGTTGCACACCTAAAATGCAGGAATGGATACATGGTCTCCATAAAATTATAGTGGTTGACACCACATCAGTTTCATACTGCTTGAAGTTACATAAAGTCTAGTAACTGTATTATTTCTGTTTTTCCTCTATAAAGTGTGGTTGTACAGCATTATACATTAAAAGAGATTAAATTGGACTATGTAAATACAATTTTTGATACATCTGCATTTTTTATTATTTACCTGCATCTATTTATATCCATTTGGTGCACTGTTTCAGTCATATTACTTTAGACAAAAAATAATCAGCACCATTAAATGAGGAGCTTGCTGTTTTTTTTTATTACCACTACAAAGGAAGAGATGAAAAGGTACAACATGATTACAGATAAAAGCAGAACACAAGCAGGAAGCGATAGAAAAACAAAAGCTCAAAAGATGTAATTAAAAATGTGATATTGAATGTAAATTGAACATAACAGGAATGAAAGGATATAAATTAAATACCTTTTTGAAAGGTGTAATAAATAAATATACACTTTTTTTTAATCAATTTTATTGCTATTTTCATATCTCTACATTAATTTTTAAGGTTCTATGTTTGCACTATTGTAAAACCCTGTTTAGAAAGAGGGACTCATGTAAATGATCCTTCCATGACAATTAACAAGCATTTTTATTACTGTAACTTGTCCCTAAACTTCTGCAACACTTAACCTAAAATTCAGTCCCACTTTTCAACTAACCGTTGGAGGGTTGCAGGGTCTGCAGCTAAATACATCTGAAAACCACATGCAGTTCACATGCTGCTATATTGTTGTATCCAGATGAGTGAGAGATGTCAACTTTCAAACACCTCAGAAAGGTTACCATCTTTAAGACAGAAAGGAACCAAGTAGGATGAAATGCAACTGACAAGGCAACCAAAAGCACATGGGCTTATTAGAGGATCGCCATGTGAAAGCGTACATTCCTGCAAGGCATTTGGCACATTTTTGTTGCAAAAAATCAGAGACTTTTCCACAAACTTCAACCGAAAAATGTAGAAATTCATACAATGGTACAATAATGTTTTGTGAACCTGAGCATAAACTTTGAGACATGTTTGTTCAGTGGGTTTCATGCAATTAACTGGATTATGGGAAATTGAATGCCATTTTCACATTTTATCAAAGTCACTATTTAATATTCATGTAGGCAGTTAGAAAATCTCATTTGACTCCTGTGCTTGAATATTGAAGATATGGAATTGTTGGAATCGTTTTAGCTGAAAAAACAAAAACAAAAAAAAAACATTAATTAGATGATATGTAAAAATTCCAGGTTTTAGCAATGCATTCCCAAAATACACACATTCAGACATGAATACAAAAATTTTATGAATATTCAAACAATCTTACCGAATGTTTTAAAATAGTGTGTAGTACACATTACAAACATTTCACATACATGCTTACAAATACAGCCAAACACTGTAGAAATGAACCTACTGCTATGCATTTTTTTCCCCCTTCTCCTACTTGTCAACAGAAACTTTTGTGAGATTAACTGCTGGCAGGAGGGCATTCAGTCCTTACCCAAACTGTAGAATAGCATTGAAGTGAAGGTTCTGGGCAGATCAAACAATTATTTATGAAACACCTATCTTTATGGTCATCCAATAAGTAACAACAAAGAAATATTATTGCATGCAGCAGCAGCGGAAAAACTTCAATTCAGTATATTTGGAAAAGAACAAATTAAACCTTCAAATTTTAGATTTGTTGTTTTTTTGGTACATTTAACGGGTCACAGTTGCTCCAAATAAGTCTTTAGATGCGTTTCTGATGTGAATCTTTGATAAAGGTTTTTAACCTGAGGTCCTGTTCGATCCACATCTTTAAGGAGGGCAATGTGTCCCCTGATGCCCAAAATCTGCTTGTACGTGGCTGTACTATTCAAATAACTATGTGAATTTGCCTTCCTCTGCTCACTGCCGTTTAAACAAGCTTGTGCAGCCCAAGTCTCTTGTTCCCTTGGAAACACTGTCAGACTTTAAACTTGGGTGGAGGATAGTCTCAGATATACAATTACATGTCAAGACAGTAGCCCCTTTTCTGCCTTTTTTTCTTTTGGCATTCACCTATTTGTCCAACAATGATTTTAGTAATACCAAAAAAAAGAAATATAGGGTAACCGCAACACACCACCAACAGATATGTGCTCACTTACCACTCATTTCCACCGGGTGTGTGTGCGCTATGTTGCGGCTGCGTCGCGGCCTTCGCTGCTATTGACGGCTGTTTTAGCCAATGGTTTGTGCTGCTGAACTATGATAACATTACGTCATTAACCGGTCAGGCCATGTTTTTAACATTTATGAAGTTTATCCTGGCCGTGGAGAATCACAAGATTCTCTAATTCTCCTGTGATTTCGTGATCAGCTAGGCGGGCGCTCCACGTCTGACACGCTCCTGGTTTCGATTGACACTCCACAGAGATCACAACAAAACTGTTGCGCAGTTGTAACGTGGTGCACAAGCACCCACTGGAAATAAGGGGTTAGTTGCACGAATGATCAGCAGTTCCTGTGTGGCTAAAATGTGTAAATACAAACTTCATAGTGCAGAATCTTTCTTGTTCTTTTTCTCTGAAGCCTTTTCATGATGGGAAATAAACTTATTAAAGTAAAAAATACAAAAATCAGTGAGTAACATCTGGACATACACAAGCTACTTTCACCCAGTTGTTATTCTCTGCTGGTATTTACAAAACTTTGAAAAGAGCACAGTGGCTTGATGCGATGGAGCCCAATTATGGGATGCCTATTAAACCCATTGATTTCTTTTCAGGCTCCATGTGCCAGTCCTGATGTGGGTGTGCTGAGCTGGGATCAGCTCCCCCAAAAGACTCTGGAATGGAAAGCCTTGTTTCAGCCTCTCTGCACCAAATTAGACTGTGTCCTTGTGTGAAGGGGGGTTGTTTGTTTTTGTCGAGTTTCTCTTTGTCGAGAGGTCGAAGGAGCAGGCTAAGGATTGTCCCACACAGCCCTTTGTCACGCGTTATTTATGAGTATTCTGCAATAGATGGGTACTGCAAAAGCCTGGGCTGTACAGTTGATATAGGGATACAAGACTGTTCCCGCACTGTAAAATAGCATTTTAGCTTGGGTCAAAACAGAAGCAGGTCTGGCAGCAACTGTAAAAAGAGGAATTTATGGGAAAATATAATGAAAGGGAGCTGGTGTAGATAAGCTGTTCGAGTTTGTGTGATGGTTAAATACAAAAACTAAAAAAAATATATAATATCGGCAAAAGACAGTCTGGCACGACAGATGCTGACTGGATGTTTATTTTTGCCTCTCTGCAGAGAAAGTGGTGGAATAAATCAGTGTCACACATAGAACCAGCGTGGAACATGTGATGGTCAGTGACAGTGTGAGTGATGACGGCATTATTAAGCTATAAACTGCACTTCCAATTTGACAACAGTAGTAGTAGTATGTATGCTTCCTGGAAAGACTTTTTTTCAGGCATGTAAGGAAGCTGTATGTCAAACTGTGGCATATGTGCAGGATGTGCTAAAAGGGGAAACAATTTTCCTTCTATGTCTTCTTGTGTCTAATGTCTATGTGTAATAAAAGCATCAGCTCTGATAAAGATTACAAGGTAATAACAGCAAAACTTAATTATGCTGGTATAATAAACAGACTTTGTGTTAACGTCTGCATGATTGTAAAAATAAAACTTTTTTTTATTTTAAATGACTTCCACAGGTTGGTTAATTGAACGTGGAGAGAAATGCCTCCAATCAAAGGTAGATTGCTTCATGCATCTGGTAATTAATGAAAATTGTACAAAAAATTGAATGTATTAACATGTGTAATTCAGTCTGAGCTGCAATTAAAACAGTGTCATAAAAACTATTGCCATTTAATTAGGCCAGGCCCAGGCTCCCCAGAAAAAGGTGTAACAGGTGAATTTTTCCTCATTAGAAAAAAACAAGACAGACAAAAAAAAAAAGATATATAAAAAATAAAAAACAATGCAGTGGAATCCATGGATGTAAATTGTAATATGGCATATGCTGCAAACACATGCACATTTTTTGTCATTAAACAATAAAAATTAATAAAGTCAAATTCAACTGATTTCCAGAAGCCTATGGCAAGTTTCTAAGAAAATGAGGGAAAGAAAAAACCTAAAACTAAACAGGGTATTAGGGTTGAAATGAATTTATTTTTTTCTGTCTGCTTCTCCAGGATAAAAACACCATAATCTGGCCTTTTAATTCAAGATAAACCCAGAGCAGATCCCATGGGATGACTCCCTCTGTGTGCTGGCCTTAAACTGAAGTCCCAGAAAACCCACTGCTGTATCTTCAGAGAGGCCAGGTGGCTTGATAAAACAAACGAGGCTCACAAGGGTGTGGACAGACAGAGAAATAAAGCATATTGGGCTCCACGTTGGGAAGGTGATAATTGACAGAAATATTTCATGTGAACAGGTTAGAGCAGCAAATTTTCATTAAAAAAGGGAAAAAAGAGAGAGCGTGCGAAAGGCCCAGAGAATAAAGATAATTATTTTTGATAAGGTGGAAATGGAAAAAGGGTAAGTTGATAAGGGCAGGCAGGGTGCCTGAACGCTGTTGACACTGATATACCTCTGCATGGACAAATACTTTCCTGCAGAGGAAAGGTTGAACTGCAGGAAGTGTATAGCTCTCTATAAACATTCTGTATTTTCCCTCAATAATCTTGCACTGTTTCTCAAAAACCAGACATTTTTTCTATTAGTAGGTTATGAATAGCCAATAGCTGAAACTGACGAGAGAGAAGATTAAAACTGCAAAAATGAAAAGACAATCAAAAAGTGAGGAATGAGGGCAACGGACTCCGTCAGAGCCATCATTAACCCCGGTATCACGAATATCTGAAAAAGTTGGAAGAAATGGTTAGAGAAGTGAAACAAGAAGTGATAGATCCAGAAAAGTGATAGTGGTACAGGGTAGAGACCTGAAAGAGGTGAATGTGGTTTAACAGAAAATATAAAGTGCCTTTTAAAATGTGCTTTGCAACTTATATTGATTTTCCTGTTGAGTGTGATATGGAGCCAATTCATACTTATTTTATACAATATGTTTAGGATCTAGTGCCAAGAATCTGTTGGTTATAATTTAGCTTCTCCCTACAATACTAATTTTATTTATTGATTACTTTTAAAGCTCTAATGAGCATTAGTAGTCTTTATTGATATTGACAAAATGACAAAAAAAAGGGGCAGAAAGATGGATGATATTCAGGAAGGTGGATTCGAAGCTGGGTGAAACAACTGCACACGCTTAGTGATCCAGTCAAGTAACCAAGCAACACATCCCACTATAACTATTAATTTTTAGAGTAGACAGTGAAGATGCAAAGAACTAGAAATAAGTTTAAGGAGTGCTGGAACATTGTGGTGGAAGTGATGCTAGATACATGACATGAACATAACAGAGCTTCAGCAATGCAATTCAAAAAAAATCCTTGAATGCAAGAACCTGCGGATAAACTTTTCAGACAGAAAGAAAGACAGTTTTATTTACAGGTCTGAAAAATGTGTAGTCAGAACTGTGAAAGAAGCTTAATGTTGTGACTGCACATATTTTAAATAAATGATGGCTCACTTTTTGTCTTAGCAGATATAGGGTCATTTATTCTCACCTCTTGTTTTTCCTCTCTTGTGTGCCTGTCAAAACACTCTCTGCACTGTGGGATGAGGTTAAAAATAGTCGAAAACCAAGCTGGCAAGCATCTCCTTTTTTCTTTTTTTTAGACACGGTAGGAGCAGACTCATCACAGCAGCTTTAGATTCTCTGAAGGAGGGGGGATAAAAACACATCATAGCACTGTACACACTCCTTTAGAGACTCAAGACTTTAGACAGCAATGCTGTCAAAAAAAAAATCAATTTACAGTGTAGCAAGGTCAAGCTCCAGTCACCTGCAAAAAACAGAGCTGAAGAAAAGGGTCAAATGTTCAACAATGGCTCAATATCAATTACTTGCAGCCACACCTGTGATTTACAGGTGTCCAAATGTTATGGGATTTTAGAAGAGAAAGAAAATAAAATTAAAAAAAAAAAATATTAAACCACAACTTTAGAAAACATAGGATGTGAAAAAACTGAACTTTTCACTGCAATGGGAGAGTGAGTTGCTCTGATTTCCCCCACTTCCTCATGCCAAGCTGCTTTACCACCTCAAGACCCGGAATGATGCGTTAAAGTCAGCCTGCGGGCTTCATCCATCATGATGCAGTTGTAATCAAATGGCAGAATTATGAAAAATGGAGCCTGTCATAATAGTGTGCCTTGGTGTGCGGGATGCTGCCGACTGTCAGAGTGAGAGAACACTACCACTTCATCAAAAACATTCCTCTGCTAAGACTAATACTCAATGCAAGATTAAATTACTGGTTAAAATGCTAATTTTCTTGCAGCGCATTTCCTAACCTGAAGGCTCTCCATATGAGTGACGGAGAATTAGATCCAGAGAGGATGAAGTGTGGTAAACAGCTTTACCTTGTGACTGGCCTTGTTGAGACCACGACTATAAATCACTGATGCTCTTTTTTTATCTGTTCTCCTCAGCATCTGTTATCTGCCTCTCGTCAGTCTGCTGAGCTTAGCTCATTTATGAATTCAAGCATGCCTCCCAATGAAATTATCACAAAAATAATCTCAAATGTAATAAGATATCAAAGCTACTGTATATACAGAGCTGGGCAATTCCTGCAAGCTTGAACATGTTCCCTTGATTAATTAGTTTAATGTTATGCTGGCTTGTCATTTGAGACTGCCCACTGTAATTTATAAATGCAGTTTGAGCCTTCGAGGTGTGTTTTGCATTGTGCAAAACCATTTTGTACAAGTTCTGTCTAATGTCTATACAAGTATTTTACACTGCATTAAACACTATGTTGTTTGGCCTCTGAAACACAGAAGTACATTTAGTGTTTGATTATATTGTCTAACTAGTTGTAAAAAGGACAAATTTTGTTTTTAAAATTAAAAGTTAAAAAAAAAAAATATAATAATAAAAGTAGATAAAAGTAGTTAAATATCACAATCCATGGTAAAGAGAAGCACCTAAACTCAGATCCAGAGAGGGTGTAGGCGGGCCAGTGTCAAAACACAACCAGCCCTGCAGAAACAGGGAAGAATATAAAAGGGTAACTACAAGTCAACAAGCGATGGAAACCATCTGGTAAAACGGAGCTGACATTGATGATGATGATGACGTGGAAAAGAGCAAAGAAAACCGTAGGGCATTTAAACTGGTTGGCATGATTGCAGATGAGTAGTGATAACAGGAAACATATGGTGAGATAGGACATCTGAATATAATGGCAGAAAATTACAGAAAAATTTAAATATACTAAAACCAAAAGAAAGTCCACAGGAACTTTGAGAGAATTGTCCTAATTCCATAAAGCTGAGCAATCATAACATGGCAATAGGCAGCTAACGCTACTGCTAAATTTATCAAGAGATTGTTAAGCATCATAGAGCTTGTTGGCTCCAGTTGAAAGATTTAAAGGGGTATTGTAGAAAGTGGTAGAGAGACAGCTCAGCAGCGGCTGTACTTCCTGAGGAGGCTGAGGAAGTTCGGCTTGTCACCAAATATCCTCAGAAACTTCTACAGCTGCGATGTTGAGTCCATCCAGACCAGCTGCATCACCTTGTGGTACGGCAGCTCTACTGTCACGGACCGCAAACAGCTGCAGAGAGTTGTGAAGACTGCATCCAAGATCACCATGACTCCACTGCCTTCTCTGCAGAGCATCTACCAGGACAGAGTCCAGAGGAGAGCTGCCTCCATCATCAAAGACCCCACCTACTCCCAACATGGACTATTAACTCTCCTCCCCTCAGGCAGGAGATACAGGAGTCTTTTTTTTTATCTTATTTTTATCTTCTATCTAGTTTTTTGTAAGTTGCTTTTCTTTTATTTTATAATCTCTATGGCATTCAGTGCGGACGGCAAAGTAAGAATTTCATTGTTCGGGGAAAGTTGTTTTGTTACTGGGCAAATGACAAACACTTTGAATATTGAATCTTAAAATCTACAGGGTTAAATGAGAATTTGTTTTTCAAGATGTAGAGGTAAACTTGATGCGCCTCTATGTCACAAGACTATTTTGAAATCCTTACAACCCCATCCCTCCAGATGCAAAAAGACAGGCATAGACACCACGCCCACCGACGCAAATGTGCAGGTGTAAACTTGTTATTTCATGTAGATTCACTATTTTCAGACTTTGAGACTTTTATGGAGCTTTTGAGAAAATATTTCTGCAATGGAATGAATTTGTGCTTTAAAGGGGTCATTAGTCAGTCATTATCTGTACCGCTTATTCCATTACGGGTCGCGGGGTAAGCTGGAGCCTATCCCAGCATTGTTTCAGGTGAGAGGCAGGGTACACCCTGGACAGGTCACCAGTCCATCACAGGGCCAACATAGATAGAGACAAACAACCATTCATGCACACACTCATTCCTAGAGAGAATTTGGAGTCACCAATTAACCTAACATGCATGTCTTTGGACAGTGGGAGGAAGCCGGAGAACCCGGAGGGAACCCATGCATACATGGATAGAACATGCAAACTCCACACAGAAAGGCCACCAGCCCCCCCACATTTAAGCTTTTAAGGAGTGTAAAAGTAAAACCTGACTTATTCTTTACCTGTTGATCCTCATCTGGAGACAGACAGCAGCTCAAATCATGGCAGCGGCAAGTTACAGCAGAACATCCGGCAGCTGCCACAACCTACCGGGGCAGCTGAAACAGGCCAGCGCAACAGCTAATAGCTCAGACTGATACAGTTCAGGACCTCCTGAGTCTTTGTTACGTCCCCAGGCCTGTGGCCGCCTGTCACACTCCCAAAGTTTGACCCTCTCCTCCTTTCAGATGCTGGCTCAGGTTCCTCCCAGCTAGATGCAAGGTTGAGACTGAGACTAGCAAAACTGCAGTTGGAAAGCCAGCGCAGCTTGCAGCTTGAGATCTGCCGGCACATGCGCCGATTAGAGCTGGAAGCTCAAAGCCCTTCCATGGCCATTGCCTCTGCTTGCCCTAGCGGGACACAGAGTGCTTCGTCCCTCATTAGTCCCTTTGATATCACTAAATATATACCTTTTGTACCTGCATTTGGGGATGCGGATGTTGACTGTTA
>JBAMHW010000020.1:4520796-4534515 GCA_037177495.1 Rhadinocentrus ornatus | reverse complement strand
ACCCAACGTGGGGTTGGTGGGTTTTTTTTTTTTTTTGGGTGGGGGGGGGCCTTTTTTAGTCTTGAGGTCCCCCCCCCCCCCCCCCCCCAGCCAGTGAATACTATCTAAAACTTTGAAGTTTTTAGTTAGAGTTGAAGAGAGTTGAAGAAAGGAAAAAGAAAAGAAAGTAATGAGCCTCACGTGAAGAATTAAGAAAATCCTTGGATTAACATTTAACATTTTAATGTTAAATGTTGTTGTTTGTCTTCGTTTATTCGTCTTTGTTTTAACCAGGAAGCATTGCTATGCAACCAACATAAACCTTTTGTTTTACAGCACGAGATTTACCCAGCTTTGCTGATTTTTTTAAAATCACTTTTACTGCTTGAGTGAACTTTTGGAAGACAGCCCAAAGTTCTACTCTCAGAGCCAGATAAAACCAGAAGCGTTTTGGTTTTATGAACAAACTCAACGAAGCGGCTCTGATTTGATTCCAAAGACTGCTGGAATCCTCTGTTTCACTGCACCAGCAATTACCATCTCTCCGTGCCTGAGAGAATCAAGGCCACGGTCATTTTGGATGCGGAATCAAGACTGGTTCTGGACGGGCTGTCTTCTGCAGAGCATGGAAGGACTTCGGGGACCTTCCACCTTGATTTCCATCTGCCAGCTTCGCAGTACTGGACCTCCCAATCATCCTGCGCCAAAAGTAAGACTGAGCCAAGCTCCATCTGGTTCTAGCTGGTGTCTTTTAAAGCCTTTAATTAGATCCCCTTTTCTCGTTCTTTAAAGTCTCATCCGATCTCATTAAATGCAATTCTAAATTGGCTACATTTAAATCCTTAAACAAATTCCCTCTCAACCTTCCGTTATAGTTTTGACCGAAGATAACTAAGTTCCACTCCCTAATTTAGTTAATTTTCCCATACTCCAAATCAAATATATTACAATATATACATATGTTTATTTTGGTCTCATTTCATTATTCTTCTGACTTTGTTCTATTATTCATTGATATTTTACATTTTCTTATATTTCACCGCTGTTTGCTATTAATTACTTATTGGTGGCTAATAAATCATTTACATGGTTGTAATTCGGCATTTTGTAGTTATTTTGGAAAGAGTCATTGTCCCTTCAGATGAGAATTTACGACTTTAGAAATGAGACATTGATTTAAATATGTTTCTTGAGTAAATTGTACACTCATGGTTTCACTTCTAGGCTGTGGAATAATATCAAAAGAAGGGTGGTGCCCCCCATCGAAGAAAGATTAAATTAATTAAGTCAAATTAATTTAATATTAATTTCTAATATTAATATTTCATATTAATATCGAGGTATTACACAACAAAGATTAAGGTTTAGATTTATGAATCCCCAAATGGAAAACTGGGCTGCCATAAACATTCACATACAATATAAATAAAAAACAAACAGCTAAGACACACAAACTATACTCTGCTATAGACCTTTGCAACAATAGTGCCACAACACATCTTTAAAATACCATAATTACAATAATAATTATCAACACCAAATTCATACAAAGTGCTACAAGAAATGTGGACATTGGAGAAAAAACCTGACTGCAGGTCCTAACTAGGCATGACATCAAGAGGAAGCTGGAAGGTGACACAACCTCAAAAGGGCTGGACACAACTTGAAAATAAGCTGGAGAGGAAGCATAAAGGCCCATTTATGCTCGATGCAAATGGCAGAGATACAGAGGGCGGATGTGCAGACGAACAGAAATTTTGTCTATGTTCTGCAATGTTTATGCGCAAATTGGCGCGTTTTCAGGGATATTGTAGATCCATCGCTTGACATAGCAAACGGAGCAGTACCACCAGAAACTCTGGAGTCAGTGCAGTATAGCTGATGTGCGACCAGTGAAAGGAACAAACCAGAAAAGAAGAAGAAAATGAAAAGGAGGAGGAAGATAGGGAGGAAGAAGAAGACGACAACAACTGTAGAGATGGTGAAAGCATTTGAAGTAAGGCTGTGTGTGTGTTGGGCGGTTGCAAGCAACTTTATAGCGGTGAATTACCGCAAATAACTGGGGTCAGAACGTGGTAGTGGACTCTGAACTCAGCACTGCCCACTAGTGAATGAATTGACTTCATTGCCAAAGACGCATGGAAGTATGAAACCGGGAAAGGGTGGAGTGCTCTCTCTGGGTCTGCAATAGGGTCCTGCCCTAAGTGGAGGAGTTCACGTATCTCTGGGTCTTGTTCACGAGTGAGGGAAGGATGGAGCGGGAGATCGACAGGCGGATCGGGGCCGCGTCTGCAGCAATGAATCGCGAATAGAAGTGGCCGAAATGAGTTTTCTCCGCAGGGCGGCCGGGCTCTCTCTTAGAGATGGGGTGAGAAGCTTGGTGATCCGGGAGGGGCTCAACATAGAGTCGCTGCTCCTCCGCATCGAGAGGAGCCAGATGAGGTGGCTCGGGCATCTGGTCAGGATGCCTCCTGGCATCACCTCCCTGGTGGTAATCACCTCCCTGGTGATGTGTTCCAAGCACGTCCCACCGGAAAGAGGCCCCGTGGAAGACCCAGGACACGCTGGATGGACCACATCTCTTTGCTGGCCTGGGAATGCTTCGGGATCCCTCCTGATGAGCTGGTGAATGTGGCCGGGAGAGGGAAGTCTGGGTTACCCTGCTTAGGAAGCTGTCCCCGCGACCTGACTCTGGATAAGTGGCAAAAAATGGATGGATGGATGGAAGTATAAAGGGTGGCGACATATGACAACGCTTGAAATGGACATACAGTATTTATTACGTGTGGAACGGAGTATCAATGGGCCTTTAGGCTCCGGAGCAGAGAGTCATGCAGCAATGCCAGTTAGAGTAGATTTCATCTCGAGAAGAGACAACAGGCCAGCGGGGCCAGCAGAGGAACCAGGATCAGATTAATGTAGACGTGTAGGAGTAGCGCAGCAGGCAGAGTAGTAATCCTGAGCACTGGAGGTACTTTCAAGAGCCAACAGCAGAATTAAATGCTCCACATAACCCAGATCAACAGGTGCAAGAAAGTTATGGGAATAAGACCGATGTCCTCACCCGAGGAACAGGAGACATGCTAAAAAGCAGAGATAGCCAGAGATATGATGTTAAAATCCAGCTGCATGAGCAAGGGTGATAACAGCAGCAAAGTGCAAATAAAAGCAGGCAATGTCCAGTGATCATGTTAGATGTAGCAGTAGCCACGGTAGTGGCAGCAAGCATGAAGCAAATGTTACCGGCCCCAGACCTTGGAAAAATCTGGACTAGCAGCAAGAGGCACACAGGCTAGGGTGCACTGTGTAGCCATTACAAACTGTGACTCACAGAGAGGAAACTGTTTTTAGCGTATTGTCCAGGCCACAGCTCATTTATTCTGAGCTGCATTTTCAATAAACAAATACATTTAGACAATGTCAAAGTGCTCATTACTTACAAAAGAAACCAAGACTTTCACAGATAAAAATAAAGAAAAAACTAAACTATTTAAACTGAAAGTGCATATAACGTCGTTAAGGTATCTTTATAAAATAAATACCAATTGTCGTTAAAGAAATTAAAATAACTAAAAAGACAAGAATATTAGATTTACTCACAAACACAAATCAATGTGATGATTACTAAATATACTACAACCTACTTTCACTCTTTCAGTCCTACCAGTACGGCAGAATAGCAATGGTGAACAATATGGCGGTGAGCCCGAAAAGAAAGCACATTTGTAAAAACCTCTCTTATCCTCAGAACACGCTACTAGCTGATTAACATTTTAACAGCATATTAAACACATTTTCAAACAACAGGAATGGTTTATGTCAGTGAAATACACTTTTAAAATCACTGTTCATCTGGCATAGCTACTTGCAGACATGCTAGGTACCGGATAACACAGACCAAAGTTAAGTACAAAGCAACAATATGAATCACACATTTCAGAAGTCTCTTAAAATGTCAACAACATGCACTCTGGACATTATACCATCTGGCTTTTTAAAAACAGTTTTTACCTCAGTAGAAAGTGATCTCCCTGAGGCAGATTATAGAAGCACCGCAGCTGCTCGAGTTGTCTTCCTGACCTGGCTCAGAGATGTTGCTTAATTAAATGTTTTTATTTAATAAAGTTGTGATGCTACTTCAATCTTAAAAACAACTTGTCAGAGGTGAAGCTTAGTATAAACTCAAGGGCTTCAAAATGTCCCATGAGAAACCTGATCCAGTGTGCTCTCATGGATCTCAATCACTAATTGCATCACTCCTAACACCAAGACATCACGTATTTATCAACCCTTTTTGTCCCTCCTGTGATAGACTGGTGACATGTCCAGGGTGGACCCTGCCTCTCGCCTGCTAATTGCTGGGATAGGCTCCAGCTTCCTTATGACCCTGAAATGGAATAAGCAGTATGGAAAATGGGTGGATGGAGCTTTTGTCCTGTCTTCCTACAACAACATGGTGTCACATAGAATCTTTTCTACTTGTTATAACTGCTTTACAGTGCCACTTAAATGATTAACTGGACATTTTCAGTGGATGACAGGTAGCTGGAGCATTCTTTGATCAAAGAAGGAAAGGTGTTTTACATCATTAGCCATTATCCGGAGAAGGTGTGTGTGCAAATGCTCTGCACCAGTCATATCCTGGTCCTAGAGGCTGGGAGAAATGCCAGGGGGAGAAATGGCAGCACTGCAGGGCAGCAGCTGGTAGCACATGCAACAATGCATGTGATTTCACCTGGACACTTAACACTGGCAGTTAACCTGCCAAGGCTGGCTCACTCGAGTATCTACAGTTGCCGGGAAGTGCAAAACAATGTTACAAAGAGTGAAACAGTTGTAGATTTTCCGAATACATAGCAACCCTTTTACATTTACGTCATAGAAATCATGTTCACATGCGAAAACTAAAGAACAATGATGAAACACTTTAAATCAAGGGCTAAACAAATATACATTTCAGAAAAAACACCTGTAGAAAATGTGACTTTTACCATCCTTGATGCAAACTAACGTGTAACTTTAAGACACTTTTACAAAGTTCTGATTACATTGCTGAAACACTTTTACCTACAACAAACCAACTTTGCATTGTTTTTTTCAAATTTTATCAACACTTTTACAAGTTCAGGAAACACAATTACAACTAAATGACCTGGTGTTTCAACAAAATCTGTGACCCATTAGAATCTGCCAGGGGCGATAGCTTACATTTCTCTGCATGTACATCTTAGAGACAAGCAAAGTTTTGATAAACCTTGTATTGAAGTCTAATTTCTTTATAATTCAGGTACAGTAACATCACACATTTTTATGGCAGAAACGGTGACCTTTGTCACCCCTTTAATCTGAACTCGTCTAATATAATATGACTCTTACATAGCCAGGATCACAGAGGTATAACCATAACCTCTTTTTTCACTGTAAAATATTTTGGGTATTGGCTAGTAGTAACTTGAAAATGTTTTTTTTTTTAAGTTTTACCTTAAATATTAATGTTGTTCCATTAAAAGTAAAAAAAATGTCTTTCTTTTTAGTGTGGAAACTACATATTTATTTGCAGGAATTTGACAGAGCATAAAATTAAACTCCATGCAAACTGATTCTTAGAAAATGCTCTATAGAAGGAAGGGCAGGAAGAAGGACATTTTCTGCCATGAGACAAAAGTCTGACTGCCAGGTACAACAACTATGTTATCACAAATGTTCAGTGGGTGACACAACGATTAAAATTTTTGTCAATTTGTGGTTAATTTTAGGCCATAAAATGGTTTAGTGAGGGTCAAGAAACATCGTGGTAAAGGCTTAAATGCATTATTTATGTTATGTAATTGTAAGCACTGTTTTGACATTTGACATGGAGTTGAACTGATAACCAGTAGATGTAGATGCTTATTTCTTTTAGGGTAATTAATGCCTGCATAAATTACTTACTGCATAGTGCCTTTTTGTAATGGAGAAAGGTTGAATAGTGGCAATACCTACTCTGCAGTCGGTTATGAAGTTAAAATGTTAAACAAATGGCTTGAACTTCTTTGTTACTAAATTAAATCCCTTAATGTTTTAAAGATTTGCTTTATAACAGCCTCATTTCCTAAAGGGGCATCTCTATTCCAGTAAGGGCAGATGTTCATGTAGCTCCTCTGGTCATTAAAACAAGTGTGCAGGCTTGCAAAATTCTACAAAGTCAGCCAGATATCACCAGGGATGAGTGTAAAAATTTATTGCCCCCACCCCACCTTCCCCTTGATGCAGAGAGTGGAATTCCTTTTGTGTGCCCGCATATATTAGGCTTAAACACACTGACACAACTAGTGTAGCACAGGGGAACACCAGCTGTGCCCCGCAATCTGCTCTGCCAGAGTATTTAAACCCCAAAAAAATCTAGGAGAAAAACAGCAGGCTAAGCAGGGGAGTTTACAGCTTGTTTGAGTCTGCATGTCTATTGGAACATTTTGCTATCTGTGTGCATGTGTTTCTATTTTTCTTTCACTACATTATGAGTTTAGACACAGTCGCCAGGGGCATCCAACACTACACACCGCATCTGTAGCCTTCAGTAGCATGCAACTGCGGCGCACTTTCATCACCGACATTTAAATGAAAAGCATACCAGCAGCCTCGAGGCTATGCACTGTACGTGTCTGCTGTGCATGTCACAACAATTAAAATCCTACCTGAACAATTCTTGATACCATTTCACAAAAAATTTGCCCAAAATCCATAAAATTATCACCTTTTGGTGCACACTGTAGTGAGATGATAAGAACTTTTGACATATGTGGGGTCTGTGATGGGAAGGAAACTAAATATTATAACACCAATTCTGAGGAATAACAATCAAGCCTAAGCTGTCAGTGCTAGGCTTTTCAACTCTAAACTGAAAAAACAGCAGCACTCAAACTGGCTATGAGAGATCTGTAAGGTGTTGCATGAATAATTCAAGTAAAATCACTTAAACTTGCTTTTCTGTTTTTATGGACATTAACTGTATGTATTCGGCAAATAACATCACAACATTTGTTGTACAAACGCAGCCATATCCTGTCTGATTGCATTTAAATCAACAAGTCATGTAAAATTTAAATTTCTTCAAAGAGACTTTGGGAAACATTTCAAAGGCTTTGAGTTTGACAGCTGACACGGAAGAATAACAGCGGGAAATGCATAATGTGTACTATGCATGAGACATAAGCTTGCAAGAACACAAATTGCAATACTGTGAGTTTGATTTAATAACAGCAGCTTGGTACACAAGTGTTGCTGTCATCGTGGTCATTTTGTCATTACTATAGTGCCGTTTTCCCTTTTTCTGTATTTTATTTCAATAGGGTCATCACAGCAAGGTCAGAGTCAACTTTTATTTATGTGGAAATTGATTTTATGCAAACTACAAGGCGTGACCAGTAGACGGCATTCTCATTGTGAGAGCTTATCTCTTGTTTGTCAAACTACATCGTCTTTTCACCTGGTGTGTTGGTTGACAGGTTAATCTGTGGCGTGTGTGTGCCTTGATTAAACAAATCATGCATTCTGTATATGGCTGCAGGTATAAATCGTTTTGGTAATCCATGGGGAAAAAAAGTTAGACATGCACATTTGTGTATGTATGTATAAAAATGATGCAGTATGGAGGGGATAGTTTGTTTTTTAAGAGCTCACTTGATTTCAAGAGACTAAATGAGGCATAAACCAAAATAGTTTAGGTTAATATCAAACTTGACCCATCTAAAAGCACATAGCATCCATTATAAACTTCTAGATTAGATGCACAGAATTGGAGTGCTGAATGTAATGATGTAGTAGCAGGTAAATGTAAATGGCTTTCTATTATCTCTGCACACGGGCCGTGTTTTATGTCCCATTTTGTTTGGCTTTGTGTAAATAAAATTAGGCAGAGACTGCTAGGCTAACTTTAATGAAAAGGGAAAGAGCATATACTTTAAAAAAAAAGCAATGTATTATTATCGGTGGGTCAGACTGACGATGGCTTTACACGTATTATTATCAATTATCAAGTTCATGAGGTCTAATCCACCATTTTGATTTTGTGGAAAACACTTTTAACACTTTGGTCTCACTCCAGAGTGGGTGAAAGCTACATTGGTCCACAGTGGCATGCCAAAGATGTTCATCAGAAAGGCTCAGAAATGGTAAAATTACTGCACAATCATTCCATACTTATTTCTTATTTTATTCACCGTCAATCAAAACTTGCTGCCAAACATGGTTGCCATTCAAAAGCACAGTGATCAACAAGGGAGAATCTAACTTTACAATAACTGCTGTCAGAAATAACATATTGACCTATTATTTGATGAGAAAAGCTGACATTTTGCCGACATCAGTCAGTAGTGGTACTGCACTTAAGGGCAATTCCATACTGGCTCTGCTTTTGACAGTGAGTGACTGCCATCATCTGTTATCGTCAGTGTTCTTGCCTTCATGTGTCTGGAAAAGTCTCAAGGATTAAACATGTCAACTTGTCACAAGTGAGTGTTGGCCTTGGTGGATGTTGGTTCTCCAACAATTGTGCAAATGATAAATATCCTTATATCAACAAAAAGTCAAATGACTATTGAAGATATTATGGCAGTTGAAGATATAGTACCTGTTCAAGATGTCATCACTTGGTCTTTTCATGTATCCATTGTCCTTAAGTGTCATTAAATATTTTTTTGAAAACTTAGTAAACAAAAAAAATCAAACGTAGAGCTTTTTCTGACCATTTGCCCATACCACAACTTTGTCTCGTGAGAGTTCATGCAAGCTTTTGACTAATGAGGTGCTCGCTGATTGGAAAGGGGCTGGCCCAGTGCATGCACATATTGAAATTCCACTAGTTAAAGTCCAATAAATGGCTTGAACTGGTATAAAGGCAGTGGTGAGCTGACAGGGGTTATACAAGGGTAAGATTCAACAAAAACTGAAAAATAACGTATATAGTAATCCCTCGTTAATCGCGGGAGTTACATTCTAAAAATAACCCACAATAAGTGAAATCTGCAAACTATTCAGCTTTATTTTTTACAATTATTATAGATGTTTTAAGACTGTAAAAAACCCTCACTACACACTTTATAGAATTTTTGCAAAATTGCACTAAAAAAATCCACAAAACTGTGAGGCTGCGAAAGGTGAAACACGTTGTATCGAGGGACCACTGTAATTCTGAATTATAGAAAACAGTATTTTACAGGGAATAAGAACTGGGTTAACAACTTAATGCTGTTTGTTAAGACCCCTTTTTAATCCTAGGGGAAGTCGGGTCAATAACAAAACCGGACAAACTTAAAGATATATAACAATAATTTATTACAACCCAGGTCCTTACAACAAAATGATCAATAATAAATAACAAAAGGTTTCCTATTTTTGGTTATATCTAATCCGGTACAAATAAGAAAACAATTAACAAAAGGTGTCCTCAAATGGAAGTCACCAATTACAATTAAATATAAAAGGTAAACAACTCCTTTTATGTACTTAAACTAATACTCATTAACTTTAACTTTACCTAGTCCAAACAAACCAAAATTCAACAAAAACGCTATTGAAACAAACCAAAATCCTACACAAAATGAACTCAAAAGGCTACTCACAAAAGGTGAGAGCCAAAGTTGGCAAGTTGTGGGCCAAATGGAACACAGCTGCCCCGATTGCTGTAGCTTCCTCCTATTTAAAGGCCTGACATCCTGCTGATTGATGAGGAAGTGATGAGACAGCCATCCAATCCTGGAGGACCAGAGGATGAACCCGGTGAGGACAAGCCTGAAGTATGGCAACCAACCACAGAGAAGGAGGGCACAGTCCGGTCTGCAACCAATCGCTGGGGTGCAACCATGCAGTATTATTTGCACAACCCATCGCTGGCATGCAACCAAGCAGCAATAAATGCATAACACAACCACAGGCCAAACGCCTGGGGATGTGACACTGTTCTGCTTATCAAGCCTAGAAAGTTGGTGTTAACAATTTCTATGGGTATCAGAACTTTTCTTTATTACTTGCAAAGCTTCTGTTTGCATTAAAACAGTGCTGGAGCACATTGTGTAACCATACCCATGGGAGCAGTTTTTAAATTTTAGTTGAGAAAGTAGTGCATTGCTATAAAAATTGCAAGAAAAAGGCAATTAACAATGGAAAAGAGACAGACCATCATAATACTTAAAAGCATAGATCTTTCTTAAAGTGAAATTGTGAACAAAGTTTTGGTGTCAGTCTCCTTCACCATTATAAAAGCACATAGAAACTGTGAAAATCTGACAGAGAGAGATCTGGTAGACCCAAAGCCACCACAGAATCGGAAAACATGTTTCTGAAAGTCAACAGCTTGTGTGATAGGCAGCTCACAGAACCATTTTTGTTTCCTTTAAAGAAAGAATGCCATGAGTGTTGAGCTATAATCTGACAATGGTGGCAAATCTGAATACATTAGGTTTATAAAATGGATTGAAAGATTTATTTGTTAACTTTGATTGTTTATGTGTTCTATAGTTGGATTTCAGAGCACAACAAAACTTTGGATTGCTTAAGTTAGAATTTAAAAAAAAGAAAATTTGTCTTGTTTTTGGCTTTTGACCAGCAACATTTGATCTTTCAACATATCATCAATGCCCTTATTATCAAATACACTTAAACATTTTGATCATTTAATTTGCCAGACTGTTTTTAGAAACAAAAGTCACAATTTGGTTGTTGATGTTCATGTTGGAAGTTTTTTTAAGACTTAATTAGTTCTTAATAATCAATCCCCAAATGATTTCAATCTATTTCAGGTTCTTCTGTAGAAGAAGATGATATAAAACATTGTAGGAAAGTAAATATTCTTCCAGTGGTACTAACATTCATTTATGTAGACAAATATGAAGACAGGAGGGAGAAATCTTCATGATGCATTTATTTAGGTTTTCAAGTATCTGTACTGGATTGGGTCAAAGATATTTACGTAAGCAATAAACAGCACACAATCCCAAGGGCCACTCTTAAAATATCAGGGGTGGGGCAGTATCAAATATGTGTCCTGATAAGAGAAAAATGACAACAAAAGTCAAAAACAGTCATTGACTCAGTCAGTCAATGGACTGAAAGAACAGGGCTAGGCGGATAGTTGGTAAACTAGCTAGTGGATACCAACAGACGCTATTTTGCGTCACCTAATAACATGGGTCCGAAGAAGGCAATGACAGCCAAAGAGGGCAACAACATTAGGAAGTCTTATTTCAAGAGATTTCTGTTGTGAAACTACAGCAAAAATCTATCATGGACGGTGGAGTAGGTGAAAGCTCTCCGGATTCAAAACACCAAGGACCGGCGTCTGGTGCACCTGGTGAAACGATAGTCACTAATGATATTAATATTACAGTGAGTGGACTATTAATCAACGACATCAGTGACCACCTACCAGTTTTTATACTTTATAACAGAAGAAACCACGGAAAGCAAAAAGTACAATAAAGACGTGTAAGGACAGAAGAAACTATAAATGCATTATGGAATGATTTACTGGCATTAAAATGGGAAAATATATATAATGAAAGTGATATTAAAATTTCATAAGAACATTCACAGCATTACATGATAAAAATTGTCCTATTATACAATATAATAGCTCACAAAGGGATTACAAAATGCTTGTAAAAAGAAAAATACATTATATCAAGAATTTATAAAACAAAGGACTAAAGAGACTGAAAATAAATATAAAAAATGTAAGAATGAGTTGACCACTATTATGAGGTCATGTGGGAAGGATTGCTATAGTAGAAAATTATATAATAACAAAAATCATATTAAAGGAATATGGGATATATTAAATAGTCTCATTAAAAGTGATGCTAAAAAACAAAGCTACCCTCAATATTTTATGTGCAACACAATTAAAAAGGAAACCTGGCAGAAAAAAATCCTGATCCATTGTTGCCTAATGTTTGGAATGATAATCTTATAACAAGAAATCCCAGTTCAATGTTCCTCACTGCAGTAGAAGAAAAAGAAATAATAGATATTTTAAATAAATGTAAATGCAAAACTTCTACTGATTCAAATGACATTGATGTAAAAATAGTAAAAAAAAAAAGGTTATTGAGGGGATTTCAAAACTGTTAACATACATCTGTAACTTATTATTCCAAACTGGTAAATTTTCTAACAAAATGAAAATAGCCAAAGTTGTGCCGTTGTACAAAACTGGGGATAAACACCACATTACAAATTACAGGCCTATTTCTTTACTTCCACAATTCTCCAAAATCTTAGTAAAATGATTCAGTAACAATTTAGACAAGTTAATAAACAAACACAAATTACTTTCTAAAAGTCAATTCTGTTTTAGAGCAAAGCGGTTAACATCGTTGGCATTGATAGAATCGATTGAGGAAATTACAAACGCTATTGATCACACATTGCATTTAGTTGGAATATTCATAGATCTTAAAAAAGCTTTTGATACAATTAATCATATCATACTAATCAATAAACTGGAACGCTATGGGATTAGCGGGGTAGTATTGCCCTGGGTGAAAAGCAATTTAAGTAATAGAAAACAATTTGTGAAGCTGGGGGAATATTCTTCGTCATGCTTGGACATCGCTTGTGGCGTCCCCCAGGGGTCGGTTTTAGGTCCGAAACTGTTTACACTTTATATTAACGATATATGCAAAGTTTCTGAAAAACTTAGGGGGTCAGCATGCTGTAAATCCTCCCCAGGGGTGAATTACAGCAGATTTATCTGCCGAGGACAATCACAACTGAAATGTGCAAACTGAAAATGTGGTTTGACAGTAATAAATTATCATTAAACTTAAGTAAAACTGAATTCATGTTATTCAGTAATAGCTAAATGAACACACAAGTACAGATGCGAGTAGATGGAGTGGACATCGAAAGAGTACATGAAAACATATTTTTTGGAGCAAAAAATTGATGATTAAATGAACTGGAAGTCACATATAATACATGTACAAAGGAAACTGTCAAAAAGTACCTCTGTTCTAAAGAAAGTAAAACACAGTCTGGACCACAAATCGCTCCACATTCTTTACTGATTTTACCATATTTACATTACTGTGCAGAAGTTTAGGGCAATCAAAATACAGAGATCATACAAATTTACTGTTCATAAAATTTAAAATATTAAAATCTACAGATCTAGAAAATTTTCAAACAGCTCAAATCATGTACAAAGCCACACTCAATTTACTTCCTGGAAATATTAAAATATTGTTTTTTAACAGAGATGGGGGTTATAATCTGAGGGGAGTACTTAATTTAAAACATAATTTTTCACGCAGAACATTAAAAAGTTCTTGTGTTTCCGTTTGTGTAGTAAGGTTGTGGAAAAGGTTGGGGGTGGATCTCAAACGGTGTCCAAGAGTGATCCAGTTTAAAAGGGGGTAAAAACACATTGTTATTGCACAGTACAGGGCAGAAGAAGGGCCTTAACAGACAATGTTCCAATAAATAAGTCACATGTGTATATATATATATACAGTGAGGAAAGTTAGTATTTGAACACCCTGCCATTTTGCAAGTTCTCCCACTTAGAAATCTTTGAGGGGTCTGAAACTTTCATCGTAGGTACATGTCCACTGTTAGAGACATAATTTTTTTTTAAAAAAGTCCTGAAATCACAATGTATGATTTTTTAACAATTTATTTGTATGAAACAGCTGCAAATAAGTATTTGAACCCCTGTCTATCAGCTAGAATTCTGACCCTCAAAGACCTGTTAGTCCGCCTTTA
>JBAMHW010000020.1:4484648-4495478 GCA_037177495.1 Rhadinocentrus ornatus | reverse complement strand
TATGAAGTATTTATTACTATTTATTCTGAACTTTTTAACCCTTATTTATTTAACACTTTTACTGAGGGCAGAACAATATATATTCTCATTATTATTATTTTTCATTTATGTAAAATAAGTAAAAGTCTGCCACAGTATTGGATCTCTCGTCTGGGTCTTTTTTCTGCTTTTGAGTCTACGTTATTGCCGTAGAATCGTCATCGTATGGAAAAAGGATGAAAATGAAACAATTTTTTACAATTCCTTTGCACATTACCTCTGCATCATTTTCAGAATACCAGTATTTTAAATACTGCTGACATAGAACATGACTATCTGTAGAACAATTCACTGTGAACAAACACTTTCTCTATTGAAATACACAAAATTTAGTTTTAAAGCAATTATAGAGAAAGAATTGTCTGAAGTTGTTACTGATGCATCACAGCTGCACGATCTGAAGTCTTTTCTAAGGTTGTTCAATGCTGCCAATAAGCTCTATGGAAATTCCCATCTTAGCATGTCATTGTTTAACCAAGATTGATGTTTAAATTTACCCTGAAGTGGCACAAACCATTGTCCCAAATGAAGTTGTTCCCATTCGTCCATGTCAGCCCCCCTCTTTTTTTCTTAAAAAAATGTCACAGTCAACAAACAAAGCTTCAATGTAGCATCTGGCCAGAGACAGTTTGGCAGTTTTCTGTGAGGTTTTAAGTGGTGACTTTAATGAAGATGCATCATGCCTGTTCCAGATTTATCTCCTATCGTATGGCCCAGCAGATGCTAATGTAGTGTAAAACCTCCACAGCAGAAGCCTTTCATTTCTACACACCGCTGCATCCCCATCAAGGCTAATACACTGTACATCTGAGCAGCAGGTCTGATTGCACCCCTCCAAGCTCTCAATGGGAGTTTACTAGGAGCCTGGATTACAATCAGGGAGGAATGTGTTTGTGTGTGCTGGCTTATCTGGAAAGGCTTTAGTGGCAGATGGTTATTATTTTATAAGCATTAGAGCAACTCAGTCATATTATCATGTGCAGTGCTTTTTTTTCCAGAAATAATCAATAGTCAACTCCAAACTTTAGCCCTAATATCTGAGAAAAATGTCACTTAAATTCACACTGTTTCCAGCCTCAGTATGTCATGCTACAGTTTTTTACATTTAATCACAGGAGCAAATTGTGGGGACAGTTTGTGGTGCTTAACATCAATCAAAATGCAGTTATACACACACAAAGAGAAAATGTACAAATCTGGAGACAGACAATTACGGAAGTATTACATGTAATTACATGTGATCTCCTCTGCAATGACACTTATATATATAGTTTAACAATAGTAGCTTAAAGAATGCTTTTAGTTAGAGTACCATTTTAAATCATGTTCAAATTTATTTGTGTAGTCATGTCTTTATATCTATTCATATATACTGTACATGTATACACTGCTAAAAACACAAATAAAGGGAAAACAACACATTTTAGGTCTTGACTAATTAAATAGTCCATTAAAAAATCTTTATTCATTACATAGTGAGATGTGTTAAGAACAAAGTAACATAAGAAAGATCAATGAAAATCAAAATCATTCACCCATGGAGGACTGGATTCAGAAACACAGACCACAGGCACAGGCCAACATTTGTGGAAATTCCTCATGACAATTCATAACAAGGTTCGGTACTGTGTGTGGCCTCTACGTGCCTGCATGTGCTCCCTAAAACATCTGGGCATGCTCCTAATGAGATGACGGATGTTCACCTGAGGGATCTTCTTCCAGACCTAGATCAGGGTATCAGTCAACCCCTGGGTACTCTGTGTCATGATGTGGTGGTGCTGGATGGAACCAGACCTAATGTCCCATAGATGCTCCATTGGATTCAGGTCCGGTGAACGGGCAGACCAGTCCAAAGTCTTAGTGCCTTTGTCATGCAGGAACTGCTGAAATACTCCAGCCACGAGTCGAGCAATGTCATGCATCAGAAGTAACCCAGGTCCCACTGCAGCAGTATATGGTCTGACAATGGATTTCATCCCGGTACCGAATGGCAGTCATGGGTACCTCTGGCTAGCACATGAAGCTTTTTGCAACTCTCCAAGGATATGCCTCCCCAGACTATCACTCGCCTACTGTCAAACCAGTCAAGCTGGCAGATGTTTCAGGCATTAGGGATGGAGAGATTGACTGATTTAAATCGGAGATTTGTAACGCAACTGCTCCGGTAGCTTCAGTGTGCATCAGATACAGCTGCCAGCTAAATGTGCAATGTACTTTTTTTTAGCATGTCCGCATCGGTAAAACCCATGGTTACACAGATTATTACATAGTTTATCTCCTCTGCACTTTTTCTTCGAGGCACCTTAAGTGCATCACTATCTTTTGGAGTTTGTTATTAAAACCTATGGGAGCTAGGTGGCGCAGTCATAGTTTGTAAACAGGAAACATGGAGGAATGCCAGACAACAGGTAAAAAGCGCTTAGAGAGCGGTGATCCAGATCACCCCCAAAATCTAATCACTTGTTCCTTATTCCAGTTCTGAGATTTACTGAAAATGTAATCGAAATTCCTCAATAACCTTTTGAGTTATGTTGCTAACAGACAGACAGACAGACCAACACCACCAAATACATGACAGACAGAGTACACAATTAGTAAAAAAGACCTGAGAAATAGACTTTTTGTGATTGGTCCTTGTGTTTGTTTTAATTAAGAGGCCAAAATCAAATTGCCTAAATAAATGTATAGGAAAAGAATTAGATTTAAAAACAAATGTAATGGAAAAACAACTATTTTTATTAAGAATTGAGTGTTTATTGGAAATAAATAAATCTTCTGTCTGTACCATATTCAATTGGATCTTCTTTTTAAGTTTAATGAATTGGGTTGCTTTATAGAAAACAAGTATCAAATACATCCTTCACAGGAAAAGAAAGATGACACAATAATTATGATGTTATTCAGAAACCAGTATTGTATTGCAATGTATCGGCAGGGGTTTTAACTTTATTGTTAATGTACTGTATCAACGATATTAACATTAGAGATTCACATCCCTAGCAGGCAGCAGAACGTTCTCCTTGGCATCTCCTGATTCTGTCACGTCTGTCACAATGTGCTCAATGTTGCTCTCATCCCTGAAGAGCAAAGTATGCCAATCCGGCTGCACGGTTGTGAGCACAGGCCTCACTTGTGGGCATCAGGCCCACATACCACCCTCTAAGAGTCTGTTTCTGTCATTTTAAGCAGAAAAATGCATATTAGTGTTATGCTGAGTTCTGGCAGTGCTCCTCCTGTTCCTGCTAGCACAAAGCTGCAGATATCGCACCTGCTGGTGGATTGTTGTCCTCCCACGGCCCCTTCCATGTCCTCTGGTGAAGACGATTCTTAGCTTTTGTCACTAATCATGTGACTTGATCGTCTGCGAAGTTTGTGGGTGGCAAAAAGATAAAGAAAGCAGGCGTACTGCTAACGACTCGGCTGCTATGGCCAGCTTTTCAGGTCAGGAAAAAATAAATAAATAAAAAAATAATGGTTCTTCCATGTTGTGCCTTTGGATGTTCCAATCGACATCCCAAGAATGGGATTTTATTTTACAGACTGATGCCGACACTGAAGTTTAAACAGGTTAAATGTGCTGCTGCCGTCAAAAGCGATAACTGGAAAAATTCAGATAGCTGTCAGCTGTGTAGCGAGCACTTTGTTGGTGGTAAGTTTATCAAAAATTTTGTTTTGTACACTTTCCAAGTCTATTTATGGTGGGCTGCTCTAAATTTGAATATATTAATTTACAAAAAAGACAATGTGTTACTAAAATGCAGCAAACTGCAGTGGTTTAATGTTATTGTGCCCTGGGAACAGACACTTGAGGTTAGTCTGTTGTTAACAGACATGTAATTAAGGCTAATTGTGTCTTCCCCTAGGTAAAAGACAACCTGTTGTCCTTAGTCTCGTCCCGTCCATCTTTGTGTTTGTCAGCAATCCTTAGAAAAGAAGGCAAAGGATGATCTGGAAAAGTTTGAAAGACGATAGTAATCAACAAAAAAAAAAGTACAAATTACATTAAAGTTTTTTAAAATTGTCTTGTTCATTTATTTCATTCTTGAACAAACATTCTTCTACATGCAACAAGAAATGGAAGCAAAAATGTCCATGTGTGACGGTGAGGACATTCAAATAAGTTGTTCATAAGTAATGTTTTTTTTATGTGAAGCAGCAAATGAACAAAACATTCTCAATTTTCTCACAGTGTAAGTGTGACCACGGTGGAATTGGTTGGATATTCAATAAATACAACATACACCGTGGATCACCACGGTGACGACAGTTTTGAGTGTTAATGAAAAGTTGGAAGTTTTCTCACAGTAATTGTAACGTTAACTCCTAAATATATCATCGGAACATTCCTAATCTTTACATCGCATTACCGTTATCTGCATCTGTTGTTTTCTTACTTGGCTTTGACATGAAGAGTTTGTTTGGGGTGCTCTCCACAGCTGTAGGTCTGAAACCCATCCTGCCATGAAATATTTATAAGCCTCTAATCTGACTTATATGCTTTTAATTCTGCCCCTATAAAGTGTGATTGTTGATTGACTAGGTAGTATGTCAAGGTAAAATAAATCGGGTAGCAATATCTCCGTCAGTTGGATGTTTTGGAGATTTTTAACTAGGAATTTGGAAAATCATACGGATTTTGAGCACCAACACTTTACTATTTAAGTGCTGATCTGGTTTGGAAAGTGTGGAGTCCTTTAGTACCATCAAAGAGCCATCAAACAGAGAAACTGTTAACAGTCACTCGATAGCGGAAGCAGGTTTCCAGCTAGCCTTTTGCCACCCATTGTGGCAGCATGAACGAACAATGTGACACCACTGAGAATGGTCTATACGGGCCTGTCTCCTGGTATCTCCTCGATGCTCTCAACACTGTGCATGTAGGCACAGCAAACCTTCTTCCTACTGCCCGGATACATGTGCCATTCTTGATGAGCTGCACTCCCTGAGCAACTTCAGTAGGTCGCAGACTCCGCCTCATGTTACCTCTTGTGGTGAGTGCAAAATAAAAATGACTTTTAAACTATCTAACAGCAATGTAAGATCATTATCTCAAGTGCAGCTACATTAACTCTTGAAACACTGTTTCAAGTTCAGTTCTCTCATGACTACATTTTACTTAGCTATAGAATATATATTTTATTGGTATCAATGAGGAACCTATAGTAGCAGTTGTTGCAGGAAAAACTGCATCAACCTGAAGCCTTATGTTGAAGTCAGTAATCTGCAGATATTCCAACAAGTCTGCAGGAGTTCCCACTATAGGCCATTGAAAGCCTGATAGTATCTCACGCCTGATTTCAGAGCTAATTTAAGCCTCACATGCAATATCATTTGGCAGTAACACAGAGGTAGCGCAGTAGCATTCTCAAAGGAATCCTTCAGTCCTCTCTTCCATATGCTCCACTTTTAGCCAATTTATATGTAGTGTCCTCTTTAACCTCTGTGTTATCTAAAATTCACAGGCATGAAGGACAGAGGAAGAAACGAAATGTTTATTGAGTTGTAAATATTATAAATGGAATCATGATGTGGCGCCCCCGCCTTGCAAGGTTTTCCAATTACAGAAGGGTATTAAGACTCCTTTGTCAGGTCAAACCCTGCATGTCTAGCTCTATGATTGCTCTGGTGGTGAAAAAAAAAAAAAAAAGTAAGTGTTTTGCACAGGAGACATGAATTCATTGGGAGAAATTGTCCAGCTATGTGTTCCCCTGAGCACACACACAGTCATTCTTGTTGACTAAATATGCTTGTTACAGTTAAAACAGGTTGTTAAGTCTTTATGAGAAGTATCCTTGTGATGTCCTCATTTGTCTCACTTCTCATTAGAGTTAATTCTGCCTTTTTGTAATTTCTTTCCATCCTGTTAAATATGGCTTTTATTTACAGTAGAACTGTGTTTTGCACACACTTGAGCAGCTTTATGGCGTTGGCTGAATGTATACGTAAATACTACATTACATGCCGACATGTATTTAATTATTGATGAAGAGACATGCAGGCAAGCTTACACATGTGTGTGGATAATCATGCATAGATTCTCTGCTCAGCTTGCGTGCATCACACTGTGTACTGATGCAAGGAGAGTGGGCATGTTGCACAAGCAGACTTTTATGAGCTTGTGTAAGAATGAATTAGACCAGGCATAACAAGCCGCAGTTTGGAGGTGAATGAACCACATCTGTTGAAACAAAACAAGTGAATTAAAGGATACGACCACAATATGTCATGAACATGCCACTTTTAATCTCCAGTAAAATAGCAAATGCAGACTTCCAAAATTGGAAACAACTAAATGTTTACTGCATTGAAATTATCCTTCCTGAAAATAACAACTGAGATGTGGGAAACACATAAATAGTAACTGATAAGGCCGATGAGATGTTTGTTGTAATTGCCTTCAAACTATAAAAATCTTAACCAGAGCAACCTACAGAAATATATTAGTGTAGTACTACATGACATTAACAAAGAAACAAACTGCATCTCCAAATATTGTTGAGTAACATGGTGAGGTCAGTCTGGGTTGATGCATTTGATGTTCCTTGAAAGAGGAAAGCCAGACCTCAATATCATAGTACATACTTTTTACCTCTTGGTGGGAAAAAGAACTTATGCCACCTGTTTGTTTTTTTTGTTGCTTCTCTACAAGCAACAATATCAAATATTTTTATCTGTTTGATAAAAAAGGGTAACAAAAAAAAAGAGAGAATGATTCTGTTTTTACTGTGTGAGGTCAAATTTAAAATTTCCCAGTTGTCAAGAAAGGCAGCATTTCCATATTTTTTAAGGGGAGACAGAGAACCAAGAGAGATACAAAGTCCCTAAAGTTCATCCTCCAGAAACTAGGATGTTGTCAAAATATTTCCCATCATTCTCATGCAGATGGACATATTTTCCTGCATAAGTTACAAAGGGTCTGTAAATAACCCCTACGTCCGCAGCTGAAACTATCCCCCGCAATTAAAAAACTACCTAATGGACTATATGTTTATCCAGTATTGCAAGATACTGTAACTTACCAGTTCTAGAAATCTACAACCTAGTGATTGCATGAAGAACTGCTGGTGAAATCTCATACGGATGCATCATCAAGGCAACTTTGCTCTTTGTAATGTGCAATGTTATATTAATTTTGTACATAGGTCCAAATCATGATATTTTCTAGTGAAAGCCAGACATTTTTTGTGAGAACCTGAACACAAAACAAAACATGAAACAGCTACACGGGTGGAAAACTTTGTAGTAAAAAGGCAGTCTTTGTTTCCTATACTGATGCAGTTTAACCTTTTAATACCATATTTATCCTGTTTGATACATACCGATTTATGGTAAACACTTGGCTCAAAAACCCTGTCATACTTGTTTAATGTCCCCTGGTGGATATAATAATGATACAATAATGTGCCACAATAATTCAGACATTTTACACAGTAAGAAACTGTCAACATACAGAAAATAAATATTTTTGTGGACAAACAGACCTATTATAGGTTTTCTTGCAAGACTCGGCAGTTTGCAATTCCTAAACCTAACTAAAGGTTTGTGTTATCTAACCATAACCATGTAGAGTTAGACCTCATTTAAACTGCATGTAGACACAAACAATGCTCACGTGGGTCATTTTTAAATATGTTGATAAATGACCTAAGATATGGGTTAGAGCACCTTCTGCCACAATCACAGCATGACAGGAAAGGAAGGTTTTATTTCTGCACGTGACATACTAATAACAGAAGGCTTTTTTGTACAGTATGATTCAGTAGCTCAGTCCAGCCTTTATCCAACTTCAAGAGCTCATAATTCCTTTACATTTTGGCACCCAGTTAATGTTGTGTCAGCTGAAACTTACACTTCTGACTTCTGCAAGTAGATTTCTAAAACCTGCTGACAAAACTACACGTTGAAAAAAAGCCTATATCGCCTGTAGCTTTACCTAATAGACAGACAGCAAGCCTGATGATAACACGGATTTGCTGTGTGTTGAGAAACGAAAAACCAGAAATGAAAATCCTAACAACTGAGTCTATTTCTATTTTGTCAGCTTTACAACATTGGATATGACTAACAGACTATGACTTGATTCTTCAGTCAGCATAATTTCAAGGCCGCTACTATGCATTCCAGCCAAATATTCTCTTAAATAGATGTGTGTGTTGGGTGAAATGGTAAAATAAGATGGTAAAATGAAACAGGATATATGTGAATAATGAAAAATAGAATATAACTATTTGTAATATATAGTTCATTTTCTGGTATGAAAAAGTCTGAGTCCAACTCCTTTATAGCATATATTAAATGCAAATTTTAATCATTACATTGCATGAGTCAGGACATCATTTACAACCTAACTTTCTGAGTTGCAAGAAAAGCAAACGTTCATTCATGTTGTGCCTCTTTACAAGAAAAAGTAACTTTTTTGCCTGTGAAACAAGCTGTTACCCACAGTGTCGCTAAATATAACGTAACCAAATTTGAACAAATATAGAGAAATATTTTAATGAGAAAGAAACTCAGTAGAGAAGGTGTTTTTAAAACTGAGTTGCTGATTAAATATTTTTTGAATCAGATAATTGGCTATGGCCTGAATACACGGCTTCACTGTCCTAGTTGCAGCTAATTTGCAGCTGATTTTAGAGCACAGAATAAGTTATCCTAACCAGCTAAAACACATACTGCATTAAAAGAGTTATATGGTAATAAGCTACGAGCTTTAAAGAACAAACAGTACACAGAAGCTATGTTGTTTCTGTTTTCATGATCCGAAACATTTTCCTTTTTCACATTGTCAAACAGAACAGAAATTGAGCAATTCTTTTTTTGTAGACCATCTGCTCTTTTTGTATTTGTGAAAACAAGCTCTCTATGCAAGAAACAAGTGGGCACTAAAGAAGAAAGTTCAATTTCAATGAAATTGGGTGAAAAAGTAGCTGTTAATTTACAAAAACATGTCATATCGATTGTGTGTCTCTCCTCAACTCAACCTGTAATTTATTTAAAGAAAAAGGAGAAATAGATATATTCTTTTTTTTTCATTTATTTTTTATGTTCTATTTTTTTTCCATTTGTTTTTCCTTGCTGTTAACCTGGGTTTTCTATCTTGGTATGAAAAATGCATGTTTATCCCAAGTGCAACTCAAAATAATAAAATATTGTATTATATGTAGGCAGGTGTAAATGCAATGTTTGACAGGATGACGACATTTGTTATAAGATAAAATAAGAAGTAAAAGACCCTATGTGCAAACATCATCTTCACCTCCTTCTTTCAGCTTGAACAAAAACTGCTGAATATATACGGTGGTGCAAAAAGTGTTTGCTACGGAAGAGGATTAGGGCCACTGAAAAAAAAACAAAAAACAGAATTCTGACTTTTTTCTCAGAATTCTGAGATTAAAGTCAGAATTAAATTTTTTGTTTTCTTCAGTGGCCCTAATCCTCTTCTGTAGTTTGCCCTCTTCCTGATACATTTTTTTATTTTTTTTTATTTTTTGCATGTTTGTCACACGTGCAAACATTTTATGTTTTAGATCCTGAAACAAATTTAAACATTTTTTTAAAAGAGAACACAAATAAACATAAAATGCATTTTTTAAATGAAGGTTTCTATTACTGTGTGAAAAAGTATCCCCCTCTTAAAACATAACTTAAGTCTGTTTTTTTTTACACTTGAGTTCAATTTCTCTAGCCACACACAGGCCTGACCGGTTCCCATACCAGAAATCACTGAAATAGGACTTATGTAGGTGTTTTGTGAATCTGGATAATCCGTTTGGAAAATGGCCTGGTCTCCGGACACGCACAGTGTCATATACGTGGAGCATTGCTACTCTTGCACCAACCTTTCTGTCTGTGTATTCTTTGCTCTTTTGTGGCTTTTGTTTTACTGTCTCTCCCACTTGTGTGTGTATCTTTGTGCTATGTGAGATAGGGAGTATATGTAGTTTTGTGCACATCTTCCTCGTTCCTTAGTAACTCAAATGGTGTAGCTCCTGTCGTAGCATGTGTGGCACTATGGTTCTGCAAGAACTCTGCTACAGTTTGTTTCCATGGTTTGTGCATTTCAACTACCTTGAAACTTCAGGTCTTTACCCACGGCTGCGAGTGTATGGCTCTTACTGATGCAGCAGAGGCAGTAGCAGCAGTGTTGTCAGAAAGGATGTCGGTGTTACATAGTCAGGCTTCAATTTGTAAAGCAAGTACAGTAGCCTTCATTCAAGTATTTGCCCTCAGTTCCAGCAACAGTATGTCTCCTATTTGTGTATTGGCAACTTGCTCTACCAGTTGATCATAAATCATCTGAGCCTCCATGAACCCAAACTCACAAGCAGCAGCAAGCTTACGTAGTAAAGCCAGAATCTCATTGACTGACTCACGGGGTCTCTATGTCCTTTGTCGAAATTTGTGACGTTCTGTAATCACATTTACTTCAGTAACATAGTGATTCTTCAGTCCCTTCACTGCAGAGGCGTAAGATGTACATGTATCAGCAAAGTATAAAACAGTCTCTGTCCTTTAGTGCCAAGCGCATGGTTTCCTGGCATCAGGTTAGCTATCCCTGGTAGCTCCAATAACTAGCACGTAGTTGTCAAACATCTTCAACCACATAGTGACGACTATAACAGGGTTGCCTAGGCAGGGCATAGAGCGCCCTCTGCGGATGTAGACAATAATGTTTACACCTTGTCAGTCATTATCAAGTTATTCCTACTTTCATCCAGGAGGAAACTAACATAGAGCCATCTTTGGAACCAGTTGAGATGTTAGAACATTTTACACCAGTAGACCAGGCCG
>JBAMHW010000020.1:4450240-4461186 GCA_037177495.1 Rhadinocentrus ornatus | reverse complement strand
TGTCTCTGGTACACTCTGGTTGTTATTGTGATACATCTTGCAGTTGTTGGTTATATATTTAATTATTTTATTTTATTTTTTGGGGGGAGCTTGAAATGACGGCTTAGTTTAAATGTAAAAGCTGTAGGGGATTCCCTGTTGTGTTTCTGTGAAGGTGTATCAGTTGGTTGTTTGGTGTTGGGTTGGATTAAAGGGTTGTTGCTTCTATCCACTATATCTTTGTCTCTACTGCATTTTTTTCCATTCTCTTTTTGCTTCTATCCATTTCTGTGTTTTTTCTTTTTCTTTTTTTTTTCTTCTTTTTTTTCTGTCCTCTCCTGTCGTGTCCAGCAAGATTATTCAAATTTAATAATACTAAATAAATAAGTTAAACAAATATATTTAAACAAATTAATAGATATTTTTAAAAAAAAGCTCCTCTTGGCAGAGCAAATTTGTTCCGCATAACACAGTAGCCAGACCATCATTTTGTTTGCTACAATGCTGGACAGTAAATATACAAAAATATGTTAAGGGATCATACAAGATGCTGCATTTATTGCTGAGGCAGAGGTGGTGCTGCTGCCTTCATTGGATTTTGCCTCCATGTTTCGCAAGTTGATGCAACTCTGTGGTGGGTGGTGTTGCCAGGTTTAGTGGTTTTTATCCATATATTAAGGCCTGTTTACAATGTGTTTTGCCGGGATTTTGCCTGGAAGGCTCCATGGAAATCTGGCACTCTCTTGAACAAACATTGAGAGAATGTCTTTAACAAACGGCAGAATAAGGGCGCTTACAATAACGTTCATCAGACAGAAATACAGTGCGTTCAGTTCACGTTCACCCAAAATATGAACAAGCTCATGAGTTCGTGTGTAACATTACCAGACAAAAACATTCATTTAGTTGGAGTCTGGAGCAGAAAGTGCTGCAAACCGTCACTTTGACCTCCACCTGGCCATTAATATCAGTTGTTTGCCTCGCTCTCATCTAGCTGGCCTCCATGTACGGCAGTTACTACAGTATTTCAATGGCGCTTGGATTCTGGAGTAACCGCTGCTGCATTATGAGGCTCACCATGGTTCTCCCTAGCTCCTCCAAAATCAAGCTAGCTTGTGGGTTGCAGTTGGCACCCCAGGTAGACAGGTGCTAGAATGTACTGGAGCCCAGGAGTTGATTAGATTATTAAACAGCCACCTCTCTCTCCCCCACTGTATAATCTTCAACCTCTGACCTCAAAGAGCTGCTGTCAGAGCTGATGGAGGCAGTGGGGTAAAGTGGGGGCTACCCTGCAATCTAAGCAACAATACTGGTATTTCCTCATATTTAAAAGATGCAGTAAAAAGTAAAAAAAAACCTGTAATATTATACTTTTGTTTTGTTGTTGTTTATTTAGAGTGTGTAATAGAAAAACAGCATAGAACTGTCTCTATTTGTATTTTCAGTGATGACAAAATTACATGCACAAAGGTGCGTATGTTGCTTCGGTTTGTGATTAGCTGTTTGTGGATTTCTGGAGCTTCTCGCGGAACTTTTGTGATAACCACAGAAGATAATCTGGAACACACCACCATACCACCTTCAGTCATACCGTAAATCAAGCTTTAGACATGGCAGCCTAACTTAACTAGATCCTCAGAGCGGTGCCATAATGCATTAAAAATCATGGGATCTACTGGATGTTAAAAAAGCTGTTAAAGCATGTAACAGTAGGGAAGACCGGGGACAGTTGGAACAATTTTGACATTTCTGTCTCTAACTTCGAGCTCTTTTAACCCAGTGTGTTCAAACGTCTATGCAAACTAGCTAGTTTCTACTAATAAATAGCATAGTGTGCAGCACAAACAGAAAATGTATGGCTTGATTTCAAACACAAGGAATAAAATGTAGCAACTGACCCCATAATCAGTACAGATAGGATTTAGGATGGATGCTGGATTTGCCGTTGATGGGGAGGCACTTCACTAGTCCACTTGAGTAAAATGCAGTGTGAAAGCAAACTAGACCAAAGGTGTGAAGTTATTACAATATTACAAATAACCTGCTTGAAAAACAGCTAAACAGACAAATAATTAACATGATATATGTTTGACAAGTTAAACTACAAAGCAAGCCATGTAGTCAAAGAAAATCAGTTGGGCAAAAAAAATTACATTCTTACCTCGAAATTATATTTTCCCTCATAAATTTAGCTGTTCCCCTCAAGGCAATACTTTTTCACATGCAGACTAAGGACTAAACTTAACATGTGCAGAGTGAATGATTCCTAACTTCTCCCTGATTGGTGCAATTGCAAGTGTTACAACTGTCCCGGGTCTTCCCTACATCTGCCCAGAAATTATTTCTGTGACTCTCTAAAGGTTTATATTGATATTTTGTGCTATAACTCATGTTTCATTTTTGCACTGGAATTTCTTTCAATGCAAAGACACTGCAATTAAACTTCAAACATCCTTTAAACATCCTTATTTCCACGTATCCCATAAGTAACCTGTTGAGGAAATTACACAACCAATAACAAACTACTGCTGGGCAAAATATAAGATTAATCTGTTCATTTTTTTAAAAAATATATATATAATAGAAAACATCCTGTGGATTTCTCCGCTTTACACAAGCTCTGAACGGCATCTGTGCAGCCTGAGAAGTTTTCCTCTCAGTAATGAAAGAGAATAAAACAACTGCAAACAAGAGCAATTACTAACTGGCTTCCCAGTTGGGGGTTGGCATGGCAACAATCAAGCAATGCTTTCTGTGCTCTTTACAGGCATTATCGGCACAGCTGGGATGCATCTTTGATCAGTTAGACGCTTGAAGGAAACTGTGGCTGCAGTGAACTCTGTTAAGTGCAATAAAACAAAGTCTCTACTTTTTTTTATAGTTTTTTTTCTAGATAATTTTGCAATTATAGTATGAAGTACATACACTTAAAAATGTATCAGAAGCTCACAGTCACAATATATCATTGCACTCACAATCTTCCTTCTACTATTCAGGATTTGTCTCACAAAATGATCAGCAGTATGTATTAAAAAGCTCTTTGTGATACTCTGAAGTGTTGTTGTGAAAATTAACATTCTGTTTTTTTAATTTTTCAAGTGATCCCCAATAACACCATCAAGATTCCAGGGGAACAATAACAGAAAATGGAGCAAGGAAGACTTTTTTTTTTTTTTTTTTACCTGCAACATAACTACAGTTACTTGCATATTTCTGCCTGTCATTTAAAACTGAGTGTCTGGAAGCAGGATAATTGGAATAATCCCGCTGCCCATTTTTAAATTAAATTTTGTCGTTCTCAGTGAGAGGGGCATGTGTGTGCGCTCATCTCTCAGAAGCAAATCCTCGTTTGAATAACTTACCCCCAAGGCTTGATAGATGGGTTACAGATATTAGATTTCCATCACTTCAGACTCTGGAGTTTCTGCCACAGGATGACTAAATAATTGAAGACTTCCTCCATTCAAAAAAAAAAAATCCTGATACAAGCTTGAGAAAAATATTGCTTCCTCAAATTTACCAGTCAATATTTCAAAAGCCAGAATGAGTCTGTCCTCCGCAGCATGTCTATTTGTCAGCAGCTATCTCAAAAACAACTTACTTTTACAGCAGTGCATATATTCTAAGTATGTTTCACTTTTCTTTTATATTTGACAAGTAATTTGTCACCTCATTTAAAATTCTTAAATGATCCTTTTTTCTTTTTTTTTTAGGTTTTACTGACTCTTTATGACTTTTTACTGACTTTAATTGCTCCATTGGAAATTACCACATTTGTCAAATTAGATCATAAAGTTGAAATACTTTTTGTAGAAGTTTTATTTCTTTACTTTAGTTTGTGTTTTATCATTGTCGTTCTGCCATTCTCAAAGTCAAATCTGATCTTCAGAAATAGTTTCTGACTTATGGAGTGAAAACATGGGCAGTTCAATGACGGGGTTTAGGAAATGGGCTTTTCTCAGTGGTCACCTTACAACACCATTTCAGTTTAACCTTTCACCAAAAAAATAAATAAATAAAATCTTGTATACATACATCACTTTGCATTGAAATAAAGATGAATTCACATTTAAAAAAAATTATTATAAATTTAATCTTCGACCCCTCGAAAACACAGTTACGCCCTTGCATCAAACACGAGTTTGCGTCCTGCTCCGCATGTGGTATCCACGGACATGTAGGAGATAATCTGTCTGCAAACCGCCAGAGTGGAATAGCTGAGCCCCCCAACTTTCTCCGCAGGTGATCTTGTAACACACAAACCTAAAGTTAAATAAAATAAGTAATTAATGAAATGTCTGTTCAAGGTGCCAGACGATTGCGGTTTAATACATCAGTTAATCGCTTGCTGAAATCACACACTTGTGAGATTTGTTGGAGCATTTCCTTAAATTTGTTTCAATTAGAGTAAACACAAGATCGTTTTATGAACAGTTGGGATATAAACAACTTTTAGAGACTCTCCATTCCAGGGGTTACAGTTTTATGTGATATCACAGCAATGACGCTAGTCAGTTAATCCACGTCACATCCTCACTTTTAAAGTGGGGAAATTACAAATAGGCTACAATGACAATTGTTACTTGTGTGCATTTGAGGAGGCAGATGATGTAAAGAATGATGGGTCAGAGTCTGTACCATTATTTTTATTTATTCTTTGTGTAACTTCCAATGCAGTTGCATTAGATGTCACACATTAAAATAACGTGTTTTCAGTAGGTATGTTAAAGGGTTAGATATGTGAAACTTTACTAATGTAATCAATTTATTTTTATCTCTGATTATGATCAAACTAAATATGAAAAATACTGTGAAACTCGTTCATTTTCTATGCTGCTTAGTCCAATTTGGGGTCGTGGGGGGCTGGATCCTCTACTCGCAATTAGAAGCAGAGAGGCAGGGTAGACCCTGGACAAGTCTCCAGTTCATCATAGGGCCAACACAAAGAGACAATTCTTTTATTTCTGTTTTGTTTTGAATTGAAATTCAATTAAATTGGTTTTTCAGACAACTTTTCAAGTTCACTCCATGTAAAATGTTCTAAAACCACCTCTGCAAACAGATTGTATGTAAGGGGAGTAGAGTCTGACATCTGGAGATGTTGTGATGTTCTGTAAAGTTTTGTCCTTCGCATCTACCGACAAGCACCCAGCCCACCCACTGAGATGCAGCATGACAGGATGGTTTTTATGGCTGCACATGTAACCTGGGTTAAAAATAAATAAATACTGGTTTACTAGCATATATAACTAACTTGATAAGGGAGAAAATTACTTCATTAATTTTGTTTGTTTTGTTTTATTCGTGGAAAATTCTTAGGGCACTCAAAGGTAGATAGAGACAATGAGTGCACTCCAAAAATCCTTTAGACCATGCAGATTCTTGACTTTTGAACTCAGACAGATAAGGACTCCTCTGACATGAAATAACTTGACTTTGACTGACTTTAAGTGTGCTTGAACTGAGAGACAACTCAAGAAAAGGGGACTTTTATTTGTTTAAAGGGACCATTCGTTTTTAATTTTCATGTAAATGTTATTTCTTTGTAATGCTGCATGATTTTCTGTTTGCAAACTAAAATTTAAAACTTTGAAACTGGTGGTCTTGCTGTGGTTAATGCACTCAAATCCTTGCTCCTTACGAACCTGGAGAAGCATGTACTTTCCAGGAGTGGGTTACACATAGTAGAAAGCAACCAACAATTCTTGGTTCATTTTGTTGTGCTGTTGGGTCTTCCTGTTAGTTACAGTTGTAATGGCATTCCAGGAGAGGCTGTAGGAGGAGAGTTACCAAGAATCTAAAGGTATGTACCCTTTTTTAACAGTTACTATTAGTAAAATATTGATACCTCTGATACAGGCTACTAATGTTCAATGTTAATTGATTTTCATGTGAAAATATTGCTATTTTAGTAATTTGGGGTAAACATGTAGCTTGTAACTAACTGAAATGTAGTGGGTTGTAACTATTCTCTGGATCGTAATTATACCCCATTGGAAGGAACCACTTTTTCTTCCCTCTGCCATCGTCATATGTGAAATAAGACGCTCACCACCTGATGACTCACTCAATCTGAAGCACAGTACCGTGTGGAGCTGAACATCAACAGTGCTGTATGATGTGTGTGGGAAGACAGAGATATTGTAGCAACACAACAAACCACCCTAAACATCTGGGAATCACTCATAACACAGAATATAATGAGGTTATGATGAGGCGATCCAAAAAGGATTTGAGGAGGATAGACACTGCTAAGGCAAGACAGATGTCACTCTTGGAGTCTTCTCATGCTGCAGGCGGGTACTACTATTCAGGTAGAAGGAGAAAATGTGGATTTTTTTTTTTTTATTTGTCTGCAAGGTTTTTGTGTTCATGAACAAACAACAAGAGTTCCCTTCATTCTTAAAACAAAGGCATCCTAATTTGTTCAGATGTGTAGTAATAAAAATGGCCATGAAATGAATAATGAAATGAGGAAATGCTGCAATAAAGCTGTGTAAGTTTCAGTTGGAATGTTATGTGTGTCCCTAAGATCACCCTACATCAATTAAACAGGCCTAGATTTAGTCAGGTAAACATGTTTGCAGAGGCTGGGTGGCATTAAAATATTCAGTAATGGGAATAAAACAGCCAAAGTAGGTTTTTAAAAAATAAAAATCCAGCTGAAAAATATTCCATAGACAGGATGGATAGATAATAACATCATTCTCATTTGTTTTGACTGACAGTTAACTGAATAATTTCAGTTGGGTTGACAAACACATCCAATTACTGTGGCGTTTATTTATTTTATTTTGTATTTTACAAGTAATTTTTGTGGAGACAGCCAACCACTGTTGAGTTTGCACGTTTCACTCATTCAAGTTATTTATTTATACATCACATTTCATGCAGGAGGGTGCACAGTCTTCTTTGCACAAGTGAAAACAAACATATATTTGAAGATAAATTTGAACAATACACTCATACACGGCAGAAAAAAAAATGGTTGAACTAATAGAAGAAACATTTTCAAATACAGACACAAGCTTCAAATACATTACTGCCACTAGTGTTTCTTGTAAGTTTTGACACAAATTAGGCAACACGGCTCTATTGTGGTTGGTGACGTCTCCTTTCAGACACAATTACTCACATAATTAACCATTTCTGTTCTTCATCTCTCTAATTTAAGGGGCGAATGAAGCAACTCTGCAGGGACTTCTCAAGATATGACTCACTTCACTTCTTTATCTTCAAAATCAGAGTTATTAGACCGCCTGACCTCCCTTAGTTATTTTCTTTATCACCGTGACTGCTGTAGAGTAATTAGCAGAGCTGTTCATTAATTACACCCAAATCCATAAGTAGACATCAGAGCACTTCCTGAGCAGGTAACAATATCTGTCAACTGAATCCAATTTTTCCAGCTCACACGACGTTCATGATTTGTTTAATCAAGACATCACAGACAATTTGTCTGGCAAGCTTCGTCCCTCGGCCACCTACAAGCTTTTCTCAGGGAGGAAAATTAGAGTATCCGTCAGCTGTCCCTAAGGGTCCTGCCTTTGGGAGATGTAGCATCCTCCCCCTCTGTTGACACCCCTAGTGCCTGCCTCACTTGTCACTGTAATTAGTTTAGTTTTGCTACCATTGTGCTCAGCAGTCTGCTTTATTGTTGCATCATTCCACAGTGTTGTATTAAAGCAGGCTGGGTTTAGAAGCCCTGGCATGATAAAAGCAAGCATTCTCCTGAAGCATTGATTTCTCCTTCTCTCAACAGCTTGTAATATGCAAGCATAATTTCTGTTTCCAGCACTCCACAAAATAGCAATTACAGCCCAGTGTTCCACTGCTAAATAGTGGATGGACTATATTAATCAGCTAAATAATCTGGTATGTGGGATCAGTGCAGATGAAAAAAGATGATAAAGGAGCTTTGGCCATCATGGAAAAAGGGCGAGGAAATCTAAGAGCTCATCAACATTAGCAGCAGGTTTTTTCCATTGGTGTATCTGGTGTGCAAAAGATTTAAGAATGAACCATGCTGCAAACACAGGCAGTGCTTATTAGAAATGAATGAAATACATTGGCTATTTGTCACTGTATGGGCAACCATTGGCGCTGACTCCAGGGCTCAGCAGCATATAAGGCCGACAAGGCTTCGAGACCAAATCTGATGAAATATAAGACAGCCTGTATTGGAGGTTCGACAATGAATTGCTAATCTTCATACGCTGGCTTGAGAGGATATTTACAAAAAAATGGCAAAAATCTCTGTGAAGAAATGAAAAACTGGAGCTCATAATAGGGTTGAAATTATTTAAAAAATTACCCAAGCTCACAAAGTCCGAAATTTATTTGTTTTTTCACAGCAGGAGTCTTTGTTTTGTCTTAAGCCGCCTTGTTCTCCAAACCCTAATAATTCCTAAGCCTTACAACGTCATTTTTAAGGCATAAACCTAACAAGCCCAATGTAAACTGTGAAAAAAGCAGAGTGGAAAGGAAGCAAAATAAAGAAGTAAAAAACTAAAAAATACAGCCCTTTTCACACAGCTGCTGCACTATATTGGCGGCTTGTCTCCCATGTGGACCAGGCTCCCCAAGGGAATGCACATTAACACCTTCCAGTTGGGTCCTTAGGCAAGACCCTTAATGCTACTGCCTAGAAATTGTAAGTCGGTTTGGATAATAGCGTCAGCTAAATGACCGTAATGTAATATAATATTAGCAGAGAAAGGATGTTTTCTTACCTCCCTGTTCTTTGATCAATCCTGACTGATCAAATTCGGGTGACAGTGCAACAGTCTATCCTTAAAAAAGCAACAAAAACCCAGTATCATGGAATTAGCTTGTTGTCATGAACATTGTGGGTTGGAGCGCTGTGAAAAAAAAAAAAAAATCACATCAATCCACCTCTGAATAGCTTCACTGCAGGCTAAATGCATCCATTTTTAAAGCAAAATCAGTATTCAGGTTAGAGCATTAAAGATTACCTTTACAGATCAGCGCTGTCTAACCAATCCAAAAAGATATCATGCGATTGCCATGTGCCTTAGGGAGTTTATTTATTAAACTGAAGATTAATGCAGACAAAATAAGGAAGGATCATTATAAAAGCAATGGGTGGTACACTTTTTTCAAACATGCTGTTTCCAGTCATTCTTGCTAGTTATCATGTTAGGTGCACAGCAGAGATCTAGGCTCCATGCTGTCTTGCCCAGCTAAAGATTACATTTTAAAAGTTTAATATTTTTTTTCAATCATATTTTTTTTATTTCACTCTCAGCCCTGCAAAGCTCCTTTGCAGCATTTCATCAACCTGTGCCTCTTAGCCTTTTCAATCCACAGCTTTTGGTTTGCTCTGGCTCCAGCCTGCTGCACTCAAACGAGTATCATATCCTGTGACTGCAATAACAACAGTAATGAACTGACAAGCAGGTGGTAGCTGCTCTCTGACTACTCCTATGGTCTAAACTGAATCACACCAGCACATAATGGCTTTTACTCCCAAAGCCCCCATGTTACAGATACCACACACATGTTGTGGGTTCATTTATAACCAAGGACAGCCTTTTAGTAATCAGATAGTGGTTCAATAAATGCTGAACTGCTGACTCCCTTGAGGAAGGCTTCTGAAGGGCGATTTACCACCTCAGTGCTGATGTGATGTCTATCCTCTGTTGGCTCTGTGGAAGGAGGAGGTGCCAGGGTCCCCTGCTGCTCTCTTTCTGTGTAAATGTGAGTATACAGGCCTTTTGAGAAGTGGTAGGCACTAGGCAGTGTTTGACATAACAGACTGATAGGCCCAGAATCCCCTTTGGCTTCTACGAAAAAAAAAAAAATTAAATAAAAGTAGCAAACAAGTATTGATGCAGCCTGGCTCTTTCTGCTGCGACAACACAACTTCCTCATTTAACACAAGGGAGCAAGATGTATGATAGCTTGCTTTTGGTAATAATTTCCTACAAATAAATGTATGTCCCTTTCTAATGACTATCAGTAGCTACAAACAATAAATTTACTGTTTGGGGTGAAAATCACAATGACAAATATTTGTAACATTAAAAAAACAAACAAGAACAAAGACAATTCATAAAACAAAAGGAATTTCGAGAAACTATTACATATTTTTTAAGGTTTTAGTGAAAAGAAGCAAAGCAGAAATAAGATTTTGCATAACACCACAACAAAGCAGAAAACATGGAGAAACAAAGCTACAGAAGTAAAAGAAAAAAAAGATGTTACAGGAAACAACAAAACAAAATGTGCTTTAAAGAAAATACTGGAAAACAAAACAAAAAACAAATATAGAAAGAAAATCATAATTAAAAGTTACAAAACATCCTAAGTGGAAAGAGTTGAAGACTAGAGAAAGAACAATATTCAGTTGATGAATCCACTATATAATAAACATAAAATGTTGTTATTGAAAAAAAGAAAAAATAATAATACTTTATTTGTCCCATAAACTATGACATTATAGCAGCCAAAAAAAAATTACATTAGTAGAAAACAATGGCACACATCCCAGTTGGCAGAGATTAGAAATGTGGCAGCTGTTAGTAGACAGAGTATAAAGTTAGTAGACTTTGTATAACGTTTACTGTCAGGGACCAAGAAGTAAAGCAACGTGGACACAGAAATTTTAAAACCTGGGTTTTTATTGACCCAAAATAATACAAAAATCCAAAAGAATGATTAAACCAGCCAGCTGATAAAAGAGGTTAACTAAATTTAACAATACTTGTGTAACTTAAACAAATTAAATTCAACTGAGGAAAAACTGACCTACCACAATGACACAATGAGGGTAACTTATAGTGGTTCGGCCAAACCAAATAACACACACAGGGGAAAACAAAATGGATGACAATAACTAGACAAAGGGCGTGTCCCTTCTATACTTCGAACACTACATTTAAGTGCTTAGTGCACTGACACAGAAATTTCAGTAAAAACTCAGTGCACTGAAAGTACCCGGATGC
>JBAMHW010000020.1:4424695-4439341 GCA_037177495.1 Rhadinocentrus ornatus | reverse complement strand
TTGACCTCCTGAACTAGAGATCCAAGTTTAGTTAAGCTATGTATATTTTATTTTACATACAAAGCACTTTATTTTCACTATTACCAGTTGCAAGTTTATTTTCGTACCTGAAATATGTCACCTACTAACCTTCTAAGTACGTGTGACTGTGTGAAAATAATTCTTTTGTTGCATTGTTTAAATTTCACTAAAATTTGTATGAGGTTAGGTGGCAGTGGATTGTCTTATTTGATCATTAAAATGTATATTTAAAAAACTTATAAGGTGTACGGGGATGATCACAAACAAATATTCAGATTACTCTTCACACTGATTATGAAATTGCTTGTTTCACATCATGAAATATTTGGTGGGTTCTGCTGAGCCAAACATGGCTCTACATGTGGGCTAAAAAAGTTTGGGAACCCTTAATAAGGTTGGACAGTCTTATCATTTTAAGATGAGTCAACTTTTTTCATTTTCTTTTAAATTTATTATTGTAATCTGGCATAGAAACAATTAACATAAAAATGAAACAACCTGAACCTAATTAGTACTGAACCTTTTGGTGAGTGGGGGAGTGAAAAGCACTGAACTAGTGGCTTTTAGTTTTGTGTTCATTGCTGTTAAATTTGATTTGAATTTAAAATAGATTGATGGGCTTTTGATGATTACTTACCCATATGTGGGTGCATGGATTTGTGGTTGTGCACACATAGGTGTGAGCATATGTGTGCAGTATATGATTAGAGGCGGCCTGGGTGAGTGAATGTCTCCCGGTCTGACTTTTTTTCCCAACTGGCAACTGGAGAACGCTGTGCGATGTGGTTTATGAATACGTTGTGAAAACTTCATGGAAGAAAAAGCTAAACATACCCACGTTTGTAGTGACCACCTCTTAGCCTAACACTTGGCAAGGTACCACTTATTATGGCTAGTGTCAAGCTTGTTAAGCAGGCTAATTTAGACTCAGCAATTTCGGCTGTGATGAGTCAGACAAGGCTAAAAATAGTTTGGTATCAGGCTTTGTTTAGGAGCAAAAGGTGCCCTCGAAATAGTTCAGCGTTAGCTGAGTAGTGGCAGGTGGAGCGGTGGGAGGTAACTTCGAACTTTGTGTTCTTTGTTTTGCTGACTAAGAGTCTTGTTTTTTTTATCTTTGTTTGGTAAAAGGTGAAGTCATTTTCGCTTCTCTTTCAGTTGTGTTAGTTAAAGTTAAAGTTGTTAATTAGAGTTGTTAAAGTTAGATTGTGTTGGGCTAGGTTAGTTTTGTAATTGTATGAAGAGTTTTGTATAAGCATAGCTTTTGGAGCTGCTTCACTTTTTGTTAACTTGAATTTGTAGGCCAGTTTTTCGTTCACCCATTTGATTATTCCTGGTTTTGTTTTCAACTGGCTGATTTTAAGTTAGACCATAGCAGCGCTATTGTGTTTTACTTTGAGCAGCTTTGCTAACCCCAGCACTTATTAATACCACTGTTTGTTTGTTCTTCATTACCTCTTATTACAATAAATCTAATTGCTTACTTTATTGACAGTTCTCGTCTTTTGTTACACCCTTTCATACCTCTGTATTGGGTCATAACACCTCTAATTGATTAAATAAGTTTTATTTTATTCGAGTTACGTAATGTAATAAAAGGAAGACAAGAACTGTACCAAGATGGCCGCCTAATCGGTTTTTCTAGTGGCCAGCAGCATTGGATGCATTGTTGACATATATGTCAATGGGTGTAACCGCATATAACCAGAGCACCATCACATCTCTGATTACATAACAAGCATTCCCTTTAATCATGATGTGGCATGCTAGTTTGAAGACTATCGTTTTGAAACCTCAAGTCTGGCAGGTATTCATCACTTTTTGGAGACCAGCAAAAAATTTTAAATAATAAAATTAAAGCAACAAAACAAAACAAAACAAAAAACGACAACAATGTGGCAGAGCTTATTAAAATGATCACTTATCCAGCATCATGTGACTATTAATCATCAGCATGAACATTTTAGTTAATATTTGTATTATTACTTCTATCCTTACCAAACTGATTGAGCTTATTGTGTATAATGTACATTTTGGAGCATGTGACTCTTTCAGCTACTTGCTGACTAAAAGAAAAGATTCATACTTTCGGCATTATACTATTATAACAACCACAAATAGATTTCTTATACCATGGTGCCTGTTATAAGTAGAAAAATAGAGAGAGAAGGGTGTCTCTCTCTGTTTTCATCTCTGGTTCTGCAGCAGTGTGAATGAAAATGTAAAGGTTTGTTTGGTGTCTTGTATTTGGCTTCTTCTCTCCTCCCCTCTTCTGCTGTTGTACAACTCAAGTGGGTATTTTTAACATCCTATTCTGTAAAGCAGTTGTGAGTTTGGGCCTGTTATTTAACGCTGATTATACACAAGGCTGGACTTATCAGTGGGTTTTAAATCTGACCCGATACTCAGGGATGAAATATGACATTTTAGTCTAGCATGCAAGGGGCTCCCTCACATAGGTCCTGGACTATTATCCCAATGTTTACTGCTGCTCTGACCACCAACAATTGTGAGAAATCCTTCTAGAGTTTGTGCAAAAGCTTATTGCACGTATTTCATGGTGGCTTCCAACACAGCTCATATGTAGGCCACTCTGCAAAGGAAAAAAAACCCTTAACATCACAGAGAACAACATTTTACAGGACTTTGTGTATTCCATCTCACCCCCCAGCGACATGCAGTAAAGGCATCAATCTGGAAAGTCATGTGGTAACTCTATCAAGACATCATGCATGGCTCAGCAGTCTGACGCTTAATAGATTAGCCATCAATCACATTTCCATGTCACTCCCTGTCACATGTGAGTTTCTAACCTCTCTAACAGGCTGAGACTGTAGCAAAGCACACACACTGTGATAATAATGTTGTAGTGTGTAATGAAGGCTGAACAGTATCCACTAAATGCAGACTTCTTCCTTCACAAGGGTTCTTCATGTCATTCAAAGGATGCTTCTCCTTGAGGTGAGAATAGTTTCCACAGACTGAGCAATTTCCTTCACATAAGAAACGTAAAGAATTTAATAGTAAGCAATCCATCAAGTGAACAAAGACTCTTTACAAACACGTTCAATTTCAAGGAGAGTAATGAGAGTACTGAACGACTTTACAAGAATAATTAAATTCATAGCTAACAGATTAAAATTGAGGTTTTTCTGCCTGTGAACGATTAGCGTCTTTTCTATATGGATGCAAATGCAATCGCAACATCTGTTTTCACCTGTCACAGTGAGAAAAGCACAGGTGTTGCTAACAAACATAAACAATGACTTCCAGTCAGCTAGAATGCACAATACCATAACAGCTTACTGGAACCGAGCCATCAGTCATTTAATTATTTACACGAGGGCTTTTCTTACTGTTACAAGTCAAAAAAGGTCAGTGTAAAAGGTCCTGAAGTAAGAGTGATCACAAACAGATTGGACAACGACACCTTTACAAACAAAAATAAAGGTTTTGCTGAGAGACAGGAAAGAACAGGTCAACACAGCAGGAGTGACACATTGACTTTATACATTTTAAATCTTAAATTGGACGTTCTGTATAACTATGCTGACAAGTCAGTAATTGTGCCCCTAAAATATGAAATTAATTAAATTTGCAGCAAATAAACAAAGTACTGTGTTTGACAGAATATTTATTGGTGCCATCCAAGAAAAGAAAAATAGAATTTCTAAGAATGTAATGTGAAACTTTTATTGATCTAACAATATATTCTCCATGTTAAACTTTGGATTCTAATACAAACCATGTTTATATGTTGTAAAATTAAGACAGATTGTTTGAGTTTACATAGTCATTGACACTCATAAACACTTATCAGGGTCAAGCATTAATTATAACTTAATTAATTTATGTAAATTAGCCATTTCTCTGATCTGCTGACCACAAACCATTTCTCCTAATACATTACGCCTTGTTTTACGTTCTAACAATTGAACGTATCATCTTATTATGGACAAATAATTCAAATTATATAATGTTATAAGAAGATATAGTTAAAATAGTAAGAAACACGAAACCTTGTTTGATTTAAGGGCCTGTTTTGCTTCTCCTGGGATAGTTTTTTGAGAAAACCGTTTTTAACATATTGACACACATCTACATCAGGTCACTGCAGCGACTAATTTCCGTCTTTATTCAACAGCTGAGCAAAATAAGTGTGAACTTTCTTTGGGCATCTATTCACATCTATCACCTATTAATGCATTTAACAGTCCAAGATACTGGAGAGATGTAGCTTAGCTATTTCTGTATCAATGGCAGCAATACGCTTATAAAAATATTAGAAATTTATATTTAAAAAGAGTCTGTTGCAGGTAGTGTATTTATTCGAATATTGTTTTTCCTGGAGTGGTGTTGAAAGTAATTTGCTTTACATTTAAGCGCTTTGTTTTCTTTAGCCAGTGTCGTGCAGGTGGACTCCAACACACCCAGACTGGTCTTCATTTCATTTAGAGATGTCCCCATGAGCTGGATAGTCTGCTCGTGACGGTTCGTTGTTTCACAGTCGCAAAAAGCTGCGTATCTTTTATCTGTATCTTTTAGAGTAAGCTGTGCGCTGTTAGACTAATGATCGTGGAGACTACTTTCCGTTAACATGTCCTTCTCCTGATTACTTTTAGGACTTCGTGCATCTGCTGAATTAGATGGAGCTGACTTCTCATTGTTCTTGCCCAAATTGACTTGGTTCCTGTGGTCAGTCCACTTCGTTTGAATATGGAAATAATGTGGTGTTTAATTTTGCCAGGATTTTAAGAGAGCTCTCCAAGTCTGAGTCTTTTTTTGAGAATGTGCATTATTATGATCTTTTCTACATGTCTGAAACTGACGATGGAAGTAAACTCCACTGCCCTCTAGTGGATGTATTGTCTAACAGCCATGCCAATGTAAAGCACACATGGGAGTGTGTGGGCTGTGATGTTTGACATGGATATACCTATTTACATATGTAAAGGAAGAATAAATGAGGTTTGCCACTTTTGTATACTCTAAGGAACAGCAATTAAATTATTTTCACAAAAGTACTACAACCTTCTGAAATATGAACATAACACAAACACAGTAACTCTGTTTTCAACCATAAAATTCCCCAGATTGTGAATAAAAACATTGACCACCGAGTTGTTTGTCTTCATAAGTTTAAGGTTGAACAATAAAACATGATGTGCTTGTTTAGAGGCTCTTGGTAAATGCGTTGAAGTGGTGATGGTCTTTGGACCCAAAGAGAAATGATTAAAGGTCACCACAGAGCTTCAGTCTATACACCTAAAAACCACCAACCAGGCCAGAAATCTGGGTGTAGTGATGGACTCAGACCTTAACTTTGAGAAACACATTAAGGGAATCACAAAGTCAGCCTACTATCACCTTAAGAATATATCAAGGGTAAAAGATCTGATGTCTCAGCAAGACTTGGAAAAACTAGTCCAGGCTTTCATCTTTAGTCGGCTTGATTATTCTAACAGTGTTTATACAGGTCTACATTAAAAATCAGTTAGACAACTGCAGCTGATTGAGAACTCAGCTGCTCGAGTCCTCACTAAGACCGAAAAGGTGGATCACATCAGTCCAGCTCTGAGGTCTTTACACAGGCTGCCGGTCCATCAGAGGAACTTTAAAGTTCTGCTGCTGGTCTATAAAGCTCTGAATGGTTTAGGACCAAAATACAACAGTGACCTCTTGACCCAGTATGATCCTACCAGAATCCTAAAGTCATCAGGATCCAGCTTCTTATCAGTTCCCAGAGTCAGAACCAGACATGAAGTAGCTGCATTCAGCTTCTATGCTCCACATGTCTGGAATAAACTCCCGGAAAGCCTTAGATCTGCTGAAACACTTTAAATCCAGGTTAAAGACCCACCAGTTCTCTACTGCATTTCATTAGTTTGTATTTAGAAGTCCAGATCTGGATCTTGTTCTTTTAAGCTGGACTTTTAACTTTGTTTCTTACATTTTATCTATTTTAGTTGAGCTTTTACTTTCTGTTTTTATTTAATTAATTTCTTTAATCTTTTTTTTACTAATGCACCTGTATTGCTTTCTGCACCCTGCTGTAATGTTTTATATAAAGCTCTTTGAATTGTCTTGTACATGAAATGTGCTATACAAATAAATTTGCCTTGCCTTGTTATGATGGTTGATAAACCATAAAACCAATTAAGTACCAAAATAAAATAAAAAAAAAGAAAAGGTTATTTTGGTAACCGGACAAGAGTGTGCAGCATTTTTGTGTTTTATTTAATTGGCCATTTTGGAAACATTCCAACACAATTAATTTGTTACTATAGATTAAGATTTATTCTTAGTTGCATGATGCAGACAGGTATGCACCCTAATCATGCTATACCTTCCTACCAGAGTTTCAGGAGAGTTTTGCAACACAAACTGCAGTTATATGCCTCAGACTCCTCGTGTCAAAGCAGAACAGGAATGCTGTGAGAAAAGAAAAGAAGACTGAGGTAGAAAATCGAGCAGTTCTGCGTGTTTTGAGGATTATTGATATAATTAAGGCTTTAGATGAGCACAAACATAGCAGGGGGCATGATTAATCGGACAAAGCTCTGTAATAGTAAATGGGAATATAAATGGAAAGCAACTCACAAACAAACCTGCATCGAAATATTGTCTTTAATAATTCTGTTTAGAATAGAGTCAATAGATGGAACTTTGCTGCAGATGAATAAAAGTGGATTACTTTCAGGTAAAGATAAACAGACTTTACTCTCCTGCTTTGCTATGCTAATCAATAACTTTAGTCTTTATTAAAGCTAAATAGGGCCATCCAGTAAATTTATTGGTGTTTGTGTGTGAGAGTGTGGGTGAGCTGGGGGTATCAGCAATAAGATGGAGGTGAGACTCATTGAGAGATGCAAACAGCTGCTGAGACCTTCCCATGGACCAGGACCCTCTGTCTCCCTAGCATTCCCCACCTCGGCACCAGAAGCAGAAACACACGTTTGCATGGGTGAAAAAGCCCCCTAGCCTGAGGACCTGTAGTGCAGACTCACAGAGATGTGTTTACTCAACAATGAGAGGGAGAACAGGAGTTGGGAGTGGGGGAGTCAGGGATTGATGACAAGGTGGAGGAGGTTGGAGGGTAGGAGAAGAAAAGAGGCAGCAGAGGACAGGCAGGGCAAAAGAACGAGTGCAGCTTCAAGGGCTTTTCACACCTTATCACTCTGTTCTCTGCACGTAGGAGGGATCATTTCCCTTGCATGTAATCAGGGCATCTCATCCGCATGCGATTCTAATAAAGCTTTGTGTGTGTTTGTTTGTGTGTGTATGCTTGCAAGCATACATATGTGCTGGTGTTGTTTGTTTTTTCGGGGGGGGGGCATTGGATGCACAGCACAAATCCTTTCATTAGCTTTGTTCAGGTAGCCTGGTTACCTCCTCTGCATTCTGCTGTTGTGGTATTGAAACCACACTCTGAACCCAAACATCTACATCTCTCAGCAGCAGAGAAAGTGAGGAAACTGTTATCTCTGTCTGCCCCCTAGTGAGCACAGTGAGAGGAGATACAGCCTCTTCTTTCCTTCACTGTATTGTACATGACAGCCCAATCTCTCCTGCATCCGAGTATTAATAGTTTGATTACTGTTGTTTAGCTGCACCTTTAACCTGGATTAGCAACAGGTCACCTTCTCTATTTGGACGAGGCATATTTAAACTCAGATTTGTTGCTGCCAGGTGAATCAGATCTGAGTAAATTGTAAGGCAGAGGCTCTGGCGTGGAGTATTTCATTACTCAAAAGTGCATTATCCTGATGATCACATTAGTGTGATCCAACCCTCCAGAGTTTTCTTCATTTGTTGCAATTATTTCTTTGTCAGGTGGAGCTTGAGCATGCTGCAAACACAGTCAATGGAGCCTCTCATTCACTCTAACAAGATGTTGCTCAATAAGCTAAGCCCTGTAGCTTGTTTACTTTGGCTATACCTCTCCGTTCAAAAGTGATGTATAACACCAGCTCTCAACCACTTGCACCAAACACAATAAAGCCTTTGTGCATTTTGAAGTGAAAAATGTTCAAAATAAAAGAAAGAGATAAACTTGGTGCAGGTGGCTAGGGTCCAGGGAAGCAACTCAGTAACATCTCTTCTTCTTTAGAAAAGGAGGGTATACTTTTGAGACCTCTCACAGAAAGTTTAATTTATGTATTTATTTATTTTTGACCAAATTACAACTTGAAAGAGCTTTACATGACTTACTCTGGGGCAGAGGCAAGAGGTGGCCATCATCACTACCTCCTAGAGATTGGCCATCCCACACAACCAAAGCTGGAGCTGGAGTTTCATCTAGAATTGTATCAATGAATTGAAGCAATGAAAATAAGCATTACAAATCATTTCCACCTTTTTTTAAAATGGCTAAAGGATAAAAGACCTGTAAAGTCATTTGTAAGTGGCACAAACATGATGTAGCAATGGAGGACATTCAGAAAACAAAGTATCTAATTGTACCTTTAGCGAAACAAAGGATTGTCGGTTGGGTGGTGTGCAAGATGGCTCACAGAGGCACAATTTTTGGCACAACAGCAGTACCTTTTGAGGGTACCAGCCGAGCGGCAATTCTTGGTTCCCCTAAAGGTACAATGAGATACTTTTACGTATTTTCTAAGTATGCACCTGCAGCATGTCAAGATAAAAGAAGAAAGCCAGAAAAGGTTGTGGGTATGAGGTGAAACACTAACTGGGTGTTGTTCTCACTGGAAAGAAATTGATCCAATGACTCCTCCAGTGACATCACTGTTTTACCTGCACATTTTAAGCTCCCTTAGAACCCCGGTCAAGTAGGGGCAAAAATAACACTGCCTGTTACCCGGTGTTACCCCCTCATGGAAAACCTAAAAACTGAGTTAAGTCGAGTCGAGCCAATTAGGTCATTAGAAACAAGTTTTAACCCTTTAATGTTTGCGTTAAGAAAAAAGCCACAGAAGAGTAAGAATTGGTGGATGGTTGAAGTCATAGTTGTTAATATAATAATAGTAGTGATCAAACTTTAAACTTTTAGTAGTTATCAAAACTTTAAAAAGTAATGGGATAACATATATTTACTTCCAAGTGATAGAGATGGCTCAGGGTGGTTTATTTCCACAAAGATTTTAGTAAGATGCATTATAGTCACTTAAAATATAGATCTACCAAACAGTAAAGCAGAACATTTAAGGGTTAAACGTATATAACAGGAAGTGAAACAGGCAAAAGAAATCAATAGATAATAAAAAAAAATACCTAAGATTTAGCTGAGCAATGCATTTCTGTAATTATCTTCTGTACTTTTTCTAATAGTTTTTTTCTTAACTTTTTCAAATTCAAATTTAAAAAAAATGAAGAAAACAGCAAAAGTGTAATGTCAGTGTATGGGTGATTAAACTAAATAAAAACCAGATCAGATATATGACAACATTCAGCCTGAGAACAGAGTTCCTGCTTGTGTTTGCACTTGTACATCATGCACTTTATATTCTACAGCAATGTGCTATGCAGTAAAACCAGTAATGACTCATCAGTTTCTGTGCCACTCCATTGGGAGTAATGCTTTAGACCTGGCCACCCCCTTGCAAAACCTCTGGTTCCGCCACTGCGCACGCCAAACTTATGTGTTCCCATTATTCAAGATCAAAGACAAAAGACATCCGCAGCTGCACAGAAATAAGGAGCCTCACCAAATCACCACCAGATTCAAATGAAGAGTAAAGTTTGACTTGTTAGTTGTGGGAGCTCAATCAAACAGTGTCACTCTGCCTGCCGCTCAGGTGTGAAATAACAGCACAATGAGAGGAAAGTTTGAGCGAGAGGCTTTTTTATGAGCCATTCAGCTGGCAGCTCTGTACCCTGCGCTATGCTGGCACACACACTTCTTTCCAGTCAGTACGCTGTGAGAATAGGCGAGTCTCTGCTTCTTTGGATTCCTCTCACCGGCAACAGTCTCACGATTGTCAATTTCATGCTTGATTAGTTGTCATTACTCTGAGAGACAAAAAAAAAAAGAAAAGAAGAGGTGGAGTAGAGAAATGCATTTCAGGATTAAAATGGAGAGCGAGACCTCCCTAAAGAGTCGGATTTAGTCTGTGCGGGGTTGAGCTGAGAATAAGAGAATTTTGCTCACACCGATTTTCCTGTAGCCTTATCTCCACTGCTTAACACTGGAGAACATTTGGAGCTAATTGATGCTGAATATGGATACAAAGAGAGATAAAATAGATTAAGAAAGAAGTATTTGGATTATGCTCATCACTGCTTGGCTTTCAAATTTTTTAGCTGAAGAAAACTAAGAGAAAGAGAACATGTTGCTCTTTGGCACTGCTAGGTTCAGTGTTAGCAAAATTTTATTTAGGAGAGCCCTGAAGCAAAATAAGGTCATCAATTTCCTGCAGCCTCCACACTGTTGTCTCCATAAAAAAGAATCACAGTGACTATGCATAATTTAATAATTCTGATATATGATAAAGATTCTGATGTCTTCCCTCCCACTGGAAAGATGGCTGGGCAGCTTTCAAAGCACTCTTGAATGTCAGCTCGACTCGTGACAAGGGGAAAGATTTGCTATTTGAATTCACAAAGAGCAAAGGATTCCAATGTGAAGCCAAGGCAGGCTAAGAATAAACATGCACCCGTATTGCACATATACAGCGGAGCTTTCCGACCGCCCAGACTTTGTATTCATTCGACTAAAACTGCTGCTTCCCTTTGCCCAGTGACATTTAGCTTTCCTTTGAGTTTAGTTCTGCTTGTTAGGCCTGCGGAGCAGAGGGATCATAGTTTTATTGCTTTGTTAAAATGAAATCTTGCATCCCGCTTTGAGGAGCCTTCGAATCTATGCAGGCGCCTGGTCTAGAAACCCAGCTTTTAGAGCAGTGGAGTGTCAACCTCTGGCGTGAGCTCTTATATGCGCACACTGATGGCAGTCACTCTGCTGTATTTCCTCCACTATACAGCGTTGGCCCTATGTGTCCAACTGGGCCAAGTCCTTTGTTTTGCTCTGGCTGGTGTTGGAGCCCACCACCAGTTTCATCCACCACCCCTGGGTGACCACCATGGCAACTGCATCAATCTATTTTCCAATACCTGAGGCAGCAAGCATCTCTCTCCCCCTGGTGACCAAGCATCACCACAAACTCTGGCGATGCCAACAGTGTGGGTCTGGGAAAGCTAATGTCAGTAGAGAACAGCCAGCAGCAGGCTAGAGCAGCTGGACTGCCTCAGAGAGCCATACCACTGCAAGCCAGAGGGCACCAGGTGATTCATCCAACTGCATCCCATTCATGAGAGGGCTAATGAGGGGATGGGACCAGCTGCCTCTTGCTCAGTGTATTGCAGCTTCAGATATGCAATCAGGGAACCAAAGTGCCTGGGACAGGTGTGGCGTGAAGCTTTGTACGTTTTAGTTTGTTTTCTACCAGGGTAATAACTCTGCTTTCCCCTAAAGGCTGATTTCCTCTTCTCCATTAGGGGAGAAAAAAAACTTCTGTTTTGAGGTCCTGGCTAGATCACAAGCAGAGCTATCCACCTTTACAAAATTTCTAGTTCTTGGTTATTCACACAGCTCTGACTAATGCATTAAAGGTCCCATCTAGATCATTATAAGTCACCACACTATCTGCCTGTAAAGAGTCTCACTCTATCTTAACCAGGATGATGTAAAAGTTGAAAAAATAGCCTCTTCCACTTTGATCTCTTTCCTTTTTTTAAATTTGAATTTGATCCCCCTACTGCCAACCAGAAGACAGATTTACTCTTTAAATCTTGAGTGAAAAGAATCAAGTTTGACAGAACTCTTGACTTTTTTTTATTGTTGCTGCTCTTCCTACGCAGGGGCACCCACAGTCCTCCGTAACCACAAATGGTTACGATATTTTGTGTGACAGGCCACTATCAAGTTAAATTAATTTCAGCTTATGAAGAGCTCTCTCTTTTCTCTCCACACATTTGGCAAACAGTAAGTAACAGTATGTTTGGGGGGTTAAAATGTCAACGTGTGACAGGTGGGGAAACCTCAGAAAATTACTAAAAGTGCACACATGATGCAACGTATTCAGTCTTACTTAGCAATATGACACATCATATATTATTGAGTTTTTACCATCTCTGCTCAATGCTGGACAATGCAATTTACATTTCTGAAGACTGCATCAAGCAAGGATGCATATAGATCCAAGAAAAGTTTGAACAGATGTACAGAACAGAGGTGCAGGCCCCATTTTGTTCTATAGAAACGTGTATTCTCAGCCATCCTTCACCCATTATTATTCAAAGCTCAGTGTGAGACTGATGTGTTTTACTGTCATTTTGTCAAGCTTGTTTCTCTGCACTGCCAAGTTTTCACTGTGCAATTAAAAGTTTTCCTGCAAGTATAAAATCCACCTAAAAAGGATGGAAAGGTGTCAACCCAACATGTCTTTAAATTCAAGTCAAAATGTCTGAAAATTTGGAAAAGTTCTAGTGGTAAAATCACCTTTGTGATCATCACTCTGAATAGGAGTGATTAACTTCACTGCTTGGTGTCTGTATGTTTACGTAGGGAATTACAAAACGTCACTTATTTTTTCTTTTTATACTTTAAAAATCTGTTTAGGAATCTTTGCCAAAGATGTGCGACATGTAAAAAAGTCACAGTAGTCACAGGCTGAGCTTCATGCAGAATTTGGAAATAAAGAAAAACTATTAACTTGAATCATTTTTATATTCATAACAAATCAACTGAGAACTGATGCTACACAGCTATTAATGCATGTAATATTACTGTTGTGTTGTTCTTACTCGATTACAACCTGGCTGTTTACTTATACTGCACAAATGCAACCACTTCACTATTCATATAAGTAAAGACCAAAGACTTTAGAAAGAAAATTAAGTCTAATGGTTAGAAAAAGTACAGGTTTGCAGTTACAAAGGTGAAATAGACAACATACCAAGTACCTTGGAGTCTTGATTGATGAGGTTCTCTCACTTTTAAACCACGTATAGAAAAACTTGTAAAGAAACTAAAACTCAAACTGGGCTTTTTCTTCCATAATAAGTTGTGCTTTTTCCTTTTTTTAACTGTGCTAGATTATGAGGACCTCTAATATGAATGCTTCATCTACTTGTCTTCAAATGGTGGACATGATGTATCATGCATCTCTGCAGTTTATTACTAACTGTAAAGCCATGACGCATCACTGTGTCTTGTACTCACGAGTAGGATGGCCCTCTCTGGCCACTAGGTGGCAGGATCATTGGTGCACATTTATTCACAAAGCTATGCTTGGACTACTGCCTCCCAATGCTTGTGCTTTAATCACACAGAGAAGTGTTGATTCTTACTCCTTACATCAAATATTCTCTGTTCCTTTTGCTCACACAGAGCTCGGGAAGAAAGCCTTTGTTCATGCAGCTCCTTGTGCTTGGAACATGTTGCAGAAAGGCTGGAAATTGACTGAGCTATTGCCCTTAAATGCCTTCAAAACCAAGCTGAAAGCATCAGAAACTACCTCAATAACTTGCAGTTGTTTTTCATGACTTGTTTTATAATGATGTTGTTTGAATGTTGTAACTGTGTGTTAAAGTTTTACTGCCTCTTGGCCAGGACTCCCTTGGATAATAGGGTTTTAATCTCAATGGGACTTTCCTGGTTAAATAAATAAATGAAAACATTTGTGTAGTAAGATTTTTATTTTGGCATTGTTCATTTTTTAGTTTTCCCTGGTGTTGATGTTGTTTAGTAATTGCTTGAGGCTGCTGTTGTTAGTTTCCATGTACTTAACTACAACAAAACTACAACACTCTGGGAAGTTTTTAATGTTGAGACTGTCTAGAATAAGGGTTTGCCAGCCAAAAGGTGTTGTATTTTACATAACTTTAAAATCTTGAAATCGTTCAAAGATATGAATATAGCCCTGAACTTCAAAATACTTTTCAATCAGGGTGAACCAACACTGGACACATTTAAAGATAAAAGAACATACATAAAGAAAACATGTACACAAAATACTTGCTTACAAAAAACAATTTGCACCTTCACTCTGGGAGAAATAATGTACTTTGCATACCTTCAGGGCGGAAACAGCTCCTGTAGTGAGTCTGTTTTAATGAAACAGAATGGATCACCTGTGTCTTAGCTCAGCACTATTACAGTCCAAGCCACAGTGGCACGGGCTGTGTTCCAGTTTTTGTTCCAGTTTTCCATGGTAGCAAACCTGCAACTGACCCATTCACTACACACCAGAAATGAGTGGTACGAGTGGCTTCGTAAATCCAGTAATCAGAGTGCTGATGGATGTCCACAGAAGATATCAATTCATAACTGTCTCAAATAGCAGAGAAATGTTCTGGAAATTTAATGTAATAATCAATAAACACACAAATTAATTCTATTATTTATTTATTTTTTTCATTTAAGAAACATCAGGAACCTAATGAGGGGGAAAAAAATAAAATAAAATATAACCTCAAAGTGGACTATTTTTTGAGCTCCCTCTTCTGTTACTATTGTTAGCTATTACTTGAACTATTTGTGAGACCTATTTGTTGTTTGCTAGTCCCACATCACCTGAGTTTTGTAACCTGTTGCATGTAGTGTAAGTGCAATACGTGAAGAACAAGAAGAGTTGCAGGACCTGTGCAATTGTTTCATAAATATGAGCA
>JBAMHW010000020.1:4406398-4418148 GCA_037177495.1 Rhadinocentrus ornatus | reverse complement strand
CTCTAACAAAACTGATGGTGTTCCCAACTGGGCGAAGGCTCTTGCTGTGGCTGATTCCACTGCAGAGAGCATCCGCTAAAATTTATTTAAAATGCTTTATTAATACTTGAAGGAAAATTAGAAGATAATTAGAAAATAACCCACAACATTAAAAAACACATTTAACCATATGGTATCAGCACATCCCTACAGTGTCAGCTTCCCCAGCAGGACCTCAGGGATAGCTAAAATATCCTCAGACAACAATCTGATGACATCTGTAAGAAGCAAGCTTATTCAACAAAACCCCACCATATGGCTTAAAAGTTGCCACTGGGACAAACAGAGGGGTCCTCCATACACCCCTGCTCAGAGCTGTTTTGGAGACCCGGAGGTCCTACTAAATATGAGTGTTATGGTTGTCCTGTGTATGTCCAGTGTTGCCAGCTGTACTCCACACAAACTGCAGTGTGATTAAAATCTGTATTCTGTATTCAACTGAAAATCAAGTTAAAATATCCATGGTTCTTAAACTGTGAAAAAAGCCTTGCAAGAATGGACAGATTTGTATGTCTCATGGTAAAGAAAATAAAGCATGCGAGACCAAGACTCTGATCAGATTTCCAAAGCAGACTGGTGCAAGACAAAATAGTGTGGAAACAAAACTTTAACTGCATATATATGACATTTATTCAGTGGAAAATATGGTTTTGTGCTGGTTTCCATTCCTCCTACAGACCATTCAGATCACGAATGCCAAATTCAAAGATTCAGGAGAGTAACTGGCAGTGGAGCCACACTGTGCTCGCTGTACTGAGGGGGTGAGCGGCCTTGGAAAAAATGTTTCTGTAACTCAACAGGGCTATGAAAAAGTTTTACATTGTTCTGATTATATTCCTGAATAAAAGTGATACTTATTGGTTGTTGCAATTAATTGTTTGTGAAAAACTTCTGCTTGGGTGTGTGTGAGGATTTGTAAAGCTTGTTAGTTATTTGATTATTAAACTGAAAACACTTGCAAAATAAATAGTAGGCTTTGTAAAATTATCAATATATTGCTTGAATTCTAGTTTGTGTTTTCTGCAAGTGATTGAAAGCTGTTTTGGAGGATTTTAAATACATTTGTGGATGTGAATAGCAAAAGACAAGTAGAAAAATCATGAAAAGATATGTGTTACTGAGTATTACATCTGTTGGTCATATGTGTTATTAAAGTCTTACCACATATGGCACATCTTACTCTGTCATTCACAGGTTGTGCTCATGTTAGGATGGTAGAATGAAAAGCATAAAATGAAGTGTAGGAAATAAACAGATGTAAGTACTGAATGTAGGCACCACTTTTAATTACATTTATTTGCATATTGAAAGATGCAGCTGTGCTGTGCGCAAAGAGATAGCAAACGCTCACTGGTTGGTTTTCATATCCTCCTCTCTGTTAATAACAGAAAGGCTGCTATTTCTTGATTAAAATTGCTACTTTGAACAAAAGCTGGAGCATTATTTCATCTTAGTTGTCTAAGTGTATGAAATTTAGCATTATTATTTAGAACGAGCATTGATACAGGGTGTTGAGCTGATTGCAAAAGATTTTCTGTGACAGCCAAAGCAGAGAAGGAATTCTGAGGTACCACTGTCCTTCTAAAAGAACAAAACAGTCAAAGAGTGCCCTTTAGTACCTAAGGCCAGGTGGGGTGTTATACCAGCACTGCTCTTAAAACCAATGCCCATTTACAAAATACAATATATTGTTTGTGATAGCAGTAGAATGTTTGTTTGTTTCTTTAGGCTCACAATTATTGAGAAACAAGTACAGTGAGCATTACGGAGAGGCTGTGTGGGATCTTGGTAATCATAATTTTAAAGACGTTTCCAAAAGAAAGGATTGTTATGCAAGATTAAGCAGCAAAAGCATTATTGTAACTTTAAAATTTTCTTTTATATAACTTTTAGCTTCTAACATGGTGATATTAATGAGCAATCGTGATATATTATAATCATAATTCGTTTAAATAAATCAGTTACTGCATTAATTTTTCTTCGGTGACATTGTTGTGCATGTTGAATAAAATCATAATACATTACATGGCTTATCAAAAGAATGTGGTAATGGAAATCATCAAACTCTGCTGCTACACACAGAGGTACAATCATTATGAAAGGAGTGATACACTTTAGGGATTTATTTATCAGGACATAAACAAATAAGCATTTGAATATAACTTCTCACAATTTAGTAAATACAAGCTAATATGATCAACATTTGATAACCCGTTATACTGTGTTATTAGTCATTTAACAATTAGAGGTGTTGAATTTAATCATTTCAACAGTGCGCTGTGATGTGGATGTGGACAAATCTGCATCGATGTAGCAACAGAACACAACTGATTATGTAAGGGATAACGCCCAACGAGGTGTCCATTATCCGAAATTAATGGACAGCGCAGAGGCAACGAATAAATTCATCAAAAATGGGTTTATTCCATTTTGGAATAGGACTGTAACATAAAATGCGGAAAAAGTGAAGCGCTAGTGGATACTTTGCGGATGCACTGTAAACGTGAGGCCATCTGTCTGACAACCATTGCTTGGTTAAAATTGAGTCGTGCAGCAACGCATGGCAGATTTCTTTCTACAGTACATTTCCTGTACCAGACAACTCAGAGTGCTCTACATAAAACGTTAAAAGCAAAGTGCAGAAGAAACATTAAAAGGTACATTCAGAAGCAGGACAATAATCCTCAAACTGACTAAGTGAATGTCTACAAACCTCAATGAATTAAAGCAACATTTTAAAGAACTGACCAAAATTCCTCTATGATGATTGTTGAATTGAAAGAGGGTATTTTTTCCACAGTTTTATGCAAATTCCACACAAAACCTAACCTTCAACCACGTGGACAGACACATTCACTCTGTACAATGGGACCAATAAGCAGATGCAGGGTTTTGAATCAAAATTCAGTACAAAGATGCTCTCATTGGAATAAAGAGTTGGAGAAATGTTAACCTCAATGAAATGTCTGTTTCTTTGCAGTGGACATAAGTAGTATCCCCATTAAAATGCTTATAAAGAATGGGATCTGTGTACATGTTACTGTAGGGATGCAAGTTCTTAGTGTTTATGCTGTGATGTAATGTTTCTAAAAGAAGTGCCACATTTCCAATATATGGGCAACCCCTAGACCTGCATAAAGGTAATTAATTAGTGATTTGCCTATCCATCCGTCAATTCCAGCAGCTACTAGGTGAGTCGCAGGGTACACCTTGAACCAATCTATCTCAGGACCAAAACCTGCCTAAACTCAAAAAATTAGGAACAGGCATTGACAGAGTAAGACATACCAGCAACTTCAGAAATTTAATTTCAGTCTCTTTATCACTTGAAATATATGTTTGAATATTTTATTGACGACTGTCTATAACATCAGATTCCACTTATAGAATCCCCTTGTGTCGCATTGGGTGCTGCAGATCTGGAAACTGCCCAGTACAATCATACAATCACCACCGAGCTGAAACACTGGAGCGACTGGGGATTAAACTCTTCGCTCAAGGACACTCATAGCCAGTGAGAGAAGGGAGAGCATTAGTCACTTTCCTCCTCTCAGTCACATAACTGCTTATCAAAAGTTTATGCTGCCTCATACTTCCTTCCATTTATTTCCACTCCAAATGGCTTAGCAGAAGAAAGTGATGCCATACATCAGCATTGCTCAGAAATCCCTGTAGGAGGGCCAAGCCCTGGCCCTATGCCCCCTCTGTCACCTACCACTGCGTCCTGAGCCTCCCCATCAATGGAAACCTTTTCCAGAGCCAGCAGGGGGGTGTCAGATCTCCGGTAACCTGGATTCAACGTAGGTTGGGCTGGATGCCCTGATGTAGGCAGCCATGTGTGAGATAATGTAAGGAGGCCCAGCAGGGAGCAGGACTGCATGCAGAGATTGTTGCTTTTGTTTGAGGGGGTGTTAAGCGGAGGAAGTGGAAAGACCTCAGACAATAGATGAGAGGGCTTTTCAGAATGCTTCCTCTGGGAAACGGCCCTAGTTTAGGTATAAAAAAATGGACTCAGATAATTTCATACTGAAAGGTTTTAGATGTAAGCCCTAAAGAGCACACAATATTACTCATGTACGGAATGGAAAAGGTAATTATTTCCCAGGAGAAGTCAGAAACAGTTATAACACACAGTGTGTTCAATTTTCAAAAAGTCAGTATTTCATTGTTTAATGCTTTTTACTTACAGGAACAGTTCAGCTAGTGAAGTGTGACTCATCTGCTGGTGGTCTCAGTAAGTGACAGTTTCCAATACTGGTTTCAAGAATTTAGGCGACACTGTACTTCTGAAAGAGGGGAAATGTGTCCAGAGGTTTGCATACAGCAGAGGAGATTATACATACAGCAGTGATCGATTTAGGATAGGTTTTTTCTTACTTCGTATTATCTTACATTGAAATTAAATCCGGTGGTTGCAGGTGGATGTTATTAAGCAAAAACATTGACAATTGAAACACCTGCTTTTTTTGGTCTCAGTTGTACCATTAATTTTAGTGCCTCTGTTATTTATGCATAATGCCTTTACAAAAGGAAAGTTCACACCGATTCCAGTCAGATCTGAACATTTATTCCAATAACCATGGCATCAGGTGTAGAGGAACTTTTGCTATTCACTTATTTTCACATGCCGCTCCACTATTTGAGTCGCCAATTTTAATAGCATAGTCTTTAGTAGGTCTTTATGCTCCTGGCACAACATTTTTCATCTTGAAGAGATACACTTGACCCAAACTCTTGGTAAGTTGATCAGTGGGTTGAGACCGGAGATACAAGTTATTTGACAACAACGAGGATTATCAACTCGTCAACTGATGCCTTATAGCTACAACACAGTTTGAAAAAAGTATTACAATAGACAGGGTGTCCTGGCCATATGAGGAAAATTGGGTTTTTGAGATAATCTCTAAAAACAGATACAGCCATAAGGAAGAGGAGATGGAGCACGTAAAGTCAGCTATCAAGTACATGACTGTGTGGTTTGATAAGAGCTTGAAGAAATTGCACAAATTTCACAGTTCCCAGAGTGGCATCTAAAATAAGAAGTTTCAGTGTTATGAAATGAAGAGCAGTGTCCTAGGACATTGTGCTGCCAGAATGCCTGGTGGCTTCGCTGCTCGACTCAGATGCAGCAACGGGGTCATGCGCAGCTGCTTTTAGCTTTATATACAGGATTCCTAGAGATAAAACAAGTTAAGTGACTGATCGTACACGGTTGCCTATTTTGTTCTCTGTGTTGGCCTTGTAATGGGATAGGCTCCAGCCCCTAAATGACTATGATTTTGACAAATGGGAGGATGGAATTTGAATAAATGAATAAAAGCTATGCATCATAATGCAGTATATTTTGAGCAGGCTTTAGGGCAGTGCTCCTTGGCTGTGGCGTCATGATTGACACACTAAGTGGATTTGGCCCAGAGCTTCGAGCCTCGGGTTACAAGCACAGACTGGCTAGAAGATACGTGGCTAGTGTGTCTCTGCTGTAACAGACAGCTTCATGAAGTGCATCCTAACATTTTGTTGCTATGGGGTAGAAAAACACAAACCAGTATTTGTTTATAGAAAACTACATTTTGAACTCTGTGATATTACGCAACTCTTCTCCAGAGAGCGCCCTCTGCTCTCACCCATGACATTTTGGTAGAATACTTCCTTCAGTTAGTTTTGTGACAGGTAGTTTAAAGTCTGAACCTGCAATCACAAACTCTTCATATAATATAATGGGAGCCATGCATCCATCTGCATTCTTGCTCAGTATAATTCGACTTTAAAAACATTTGTGTTTAGCGGGATTTTACAACTACATACAAGAGAAACTAGGGTCTAGTTAAATAAATTTAAGGTGGCACTCATCTTGATAAAGCAAATGACATAATCTGATTTTCTTCAGATGCAATTTCTTTGTTATGTACTTACCTTACACTTAGCTGAATCCAGTTACGTACATGCATTTGCCTCATTTAGGTAATAGGTTTATTTTATGGTGCATTTTCTGAGTGGTTAAGTTGCTCATCAGCCATATTTAAAGAACATATAAAGCCAGGAAAGATCCAGAAGGAATTGAAAAGAGTGTTGAAGAGAGATTTTCATACATCAGATGGATGTTAAGTTCTTCTTATGGTTAAACCATAAAAATTAATACAACTTTGATATATGTCATGCTTGTAAACCAAGACAAATGCCAAAGCTTTACCTCTGGGGCAAACCATCACAGAGGTATTTCTTTTCACTCTGTTTGTTGCATGCTTTGTGCAGCTCTGGTCCCAAGGAGGATACAATGTTTATGAACCAGATATTGCAAAGTGTGCTAAATTGATTTCTGTCTGCAATCCGAGAAGTGAAATAGAGCTCCAAGCTCCAAGAAAGAAGTCAAAAACAGTGATTTAAAGGTCAGAATCAACAGCACAGTTCCTTGGGTAAAGAAGATGCTGACAGGCACATCCTGGTGGGAGACAGCTGGAGTGTCTGTGGAATTATTCAAACCAACGCCTTCCACTCTTAATCTTACTGTGCTTGTATATAGATGGCTCAGAGGATGAATGCTGTGCAGAGGATGCTAAAACACCAGTAAGCTATTCTTCTGATTGCAAATGGATGGCTTTAACCCTATCTGTGTGTAAAGCATCCATTCAGGTATCTCTTTACGTTTACAAGAATCCTATTTATCTTGACCTCATTCCAGTCCATGCAGGTGACAGGTAATTTGAATAAGGATGCAATATTAATCTTTTTCTGTCTGGATAAATGTCCACCCAAGACTGAAAAGGGATGTGTGAGGTGTGGATTTTGCTCCACTGTGAATGATACTTATTTATCTATTTGGAGGGAGTAAGGTCTGTCAGAGAGAAGGAATTAAATGGGCAACAGGAAGAGTTGTTAGATGGGAGGGAAAGGGGAGGACAGCCATACTGTAAAGAGGGAGTTTAACTACTGATTGCTCATATATTCTGGCCTGAATGTTATGCATTGAGTTTTGCATCTGGCCTGATGCAGGGCCCCTCTGCGACGGCGATGCTTCAGTAATTCACATTGATAAAACTCTGATGCAGAGAGGCATCCAGATCATGTTACTGTCAAAACAGAAGTCTTGTACTTGAAGAGATATAGCAGAAGATACATTAAAAAGTCACATTTTGTTTATTTATTTCAGAGGGGGAGTGGGTCTCTTTTCCTTTGGTTAAGTATTTCAGTTTTTTGTGCATGAGTATGAATTAAAATTGGAGTCAAAATCTATGTAAGCTAATGCTTGCAAATGATTCCAGAGTATGTAGCTATAAATCAGTTTGGTCACCCTCTGAACTGAATCTGCTTGGCTTTGTGCATGTGCAGAAAAAATGGGGAACAAAAAATCAAGTTAAACAAAGACACTAAGAAATAAGAAATGTTTTTGAGTACACTTGTTTACACATTCAAGCAGAAAAAGCAGACTCATTGATCAAATCTTACTGGAGGGCCCCCTCAGGATTGGACTGGTAATTAGACATTAAATGCCATCAGCCTTTCTGTTTTCTCTCTTCTACCTGCTGTTTAGTAATTTTTTGTTTGTTGTTTTGGGCGTTTCTTAGCTTTGAAGTTGACAAACTGCTGCTCGGAATTCGATTTTTCTTGGGCAGCAAGCATGGGGAGTTGCACGTCATATTAATATCTGCATTTCCCTAAGGTCGGGAGCATAGCACAAATGCAAAAGTTGACCTGTCTCTTAACCTCAAACTGATTGGATGTTGACATGCCAGTCTAAAAAAAACCTATCCAATCAGAGGTCAAATGGTTCCACATCAACTCTACTGCAGTGCCTGATTTAAATAGTATTAATATTGGATTAATTTGTGAATATTTACTCTAAAAACTTAGTTTAAGCCCATACTAGCTGCCTTGCATGTTGTAATTTTAGACCAATCAGCTGACAGGAGGAAGGTCTTACAGAGACAGTAGCTAAAACAGCATTTCAGGCAAAAGTGGCTTAGATGTGCAGCATTATAGAAAAAATGTGTGCTTTTTGGTCATTAGAGCATATTAACCTTATCTAGTTGTTACCTTATATAAAATGGTTAAGATGTTTGTTAACATTACTAACTAACTCCTAAGTCTGCTATTTCTGCTATGGTGTTTGTGTAAACTTGAGTGTTTTGCCAAGAAATCAATCACTTTATGTTTTCATTGATTCATCAAACCTATAGAATAGATAGAAATCAACATATAGAAGTATATATACTTATTGAATTGCTGTACTTTGTACAAAAACTTCTATTGGCAGTCAGAAGACAAATCAGTTTATTTAGTTAAAATGTTCCATAAATCAGGCTACATATAATATTTTGACACCCCATTTGTAAGAACCTTAAGAAGTATACAGGAACAAATGTTTTTTATCATGTAATCATGAAAAATGTAGACTCGTATAACAACCTTTCTGAGATTTTATGATAAAATATGGAAATGAGGCTTTGGAACAGGTTCAAAAAAAATATTGGGTTAAATACTGATGAATGGGTGGTTGCTACATTAAAGGGCTTTTCCTAATTTGTTCATCTACATTATTCACATTGCTAAACTTGCACATTTGTTGGGGAATTTCTCCATCTGCTGATTTGTGTCATGAGACAGTTCCACCCTGTCTCTCTGGCAGTCCTCACACATCCTGGTCTCACTCGGCTTCTTGAACAACTTGACTAACTTTTTTGAATAAATTCATCTTTGATCCTTTGAACCCTTTATAGCTTGAGTGGGTTTAAATAAGCTCTCTAGTTTGTATTGATGGTGTTCTGAATTTATATGGGACGTGTAAAATCCGTGCATGTAGACTGCCATTCTCTGCCCCTGACCATGCAACAGAATGAGCAGCCCCAGGTAGGGTCTCCCAAGAAAAATTGCTCTCGGATGAGAGGCCATACAGTAACCCTCATGGTGTGTACATCAAGCACTCCAGATACCTTGGCTAGACTCCTTGTGGGCAAGGCCTGTTTGATGATCGTGTCTGGCCCATGTTTCAGATATCTGGTTCAGGCGTGGCCATCAAGACAAGCCAGAAATTAGACACTGTGTAGTTCCTAAAGTTTTGTTTTTGCTTCATAGAGGGTCGAAATAAAATAACTTTGGTCAAGTACATTGATTATAAAAGTAAAGCAGGAAGCTGTCCATCATGTGTGTTGCTTACGTTTTAGGGTCAAAGTACAGGGGAGAAGATTGTTGATAAGTGCCCGGTGGTCATGCTCTTTCCGATGGAGTCTGTGCAGACACAGCCATCACATTGAAGAACCTTTCAGTGGTTTAGCAATAAGCAGGGGGTGCTTTTGTTTGTGATCACAGACCCTGTGTGCTTGGCTACCATGATGAGATTTTTTAAAGTGCATCTATACACCCTACTTTTTGCGCATCTCCAACCACTGCTGAATTTAAAAAATTCCTGCAACTGCAAGGGTTTTGGTCAGAGGAGTGGAGAGTGGGCGGGATGGGATACACAGGCAGAAATGATTGACAGACAGCAGCTCACATCCCTTAATGTGTATTGGTGGGCGTGGGTTTCAATGCCTGCAATGTTAGGACCCATCTATCTGCATTTAGAGGGTGGGGCTGTGGGGTTTTTGGAATTTTCTTGTGACATAGATAACTAAGTTATGTTAAAACATGACCTGGTTTTACTCTGTAGGGCATTATAAGCCATTCACAATATTTAGTTTTTAAAAGAAAAATCTAATTTTATTAACAGTATATGTGATTTTCATCACAGTTAAGTTATACTGTGTTATTTAAAGCTCAAAAAACACATTTTTGGGTGCACTATCCCTTTCATATAGGATTCTGCTTTAAAGACGTGAGAATTGCCATTGTTCGGTTTTTAAACAGTTCATGACAAATGAGATGTGGATCAGACTAAAATTTCAGACACTGAAGTTTAGGTGTGTAAAATTAACATTAAGTGGACTTTTCCTCAAGTATATAGTGCTTTATCAGGTTATCGTACTTTAAAGAGGCCCATAATTAACAAAATGCATTAGTGACAAAAACTATAAACCAACTTTTGGAGAAATGTTTACACTGGTAATAAATCAGAGGAAAAATCATGGTAATTTTCATCCCATCTTAACAAACCAGTTTCTTTTTGTAACTGAAGGAGTCAATTTTTTTATATACATATAAGAATAATGCAGGTGTTTCTGCAATGCTTTCACTTTTCACAGCCAGAGGATACAGCTTTCATTTATATACATTTATCAGCGCCCATGCTTTGAAACTAAATTTAGTTCACCTTTGCTGCTCTTATGGTGGAAAGGTTGCTTGAAAAAGAAGCATATAAATCAGCTGGCAGTCTGTCAAAAAACACATACAGTATTCATTAATTTATGTTGAGGATATTGTTGCTCTGCTGCAGGGCCAAAGACTAGTCTTCCAAAAATGTACTGTTGGGATGCTTTCCAACAACTCTCACATCCTGCAGATAATTTGACGAAGCACGCGTTCTACGTAGTAACTCCCTTCCAGCAAAGGTCATTAGCCACATGTGTGTAGCCTGCTGACACCTCCTCATATTTATGAGGTTAACTGCTTTATTGACTGTTAGCACTGACCTCTGAGACTGTCATGGAGAAGAGCAACCTGCCGCTTGGCTATTACATCCCCTGTTTTTCACATTTTAAAGACCAAAGGCCAAGGCGCAGTGAACACAGGAGGAGGTGCTCCAACACAATGGGTGATGAGTTGTGTAGCAGTGTGGCTGACCTTGTGAGTTGTTCATTTTGCAAGTGCTGCTGTTAACATGTGGCCATTTGCAGTAAAAGCGCTAGTGATGCTAATTATGATTACCTCATTGATGGAGTATTAAAATTGTGCTCTAGAAAATGTCACCTCCCATCCAGGTGAACTGTTATGGAGGCGTTCCAGCACCTCAGCGTGTCACTGCTTCACACAGATCATCCCGTGTTATTATTAGGCTCCAATGCTATCATAAAGAGGTTGAGGTCCTGCTGAGCACCTTATGTGACTGCTTATGTCAGAAGGACGGGGTCCCACACAGTTCATCGAGTAGCCATGGCAACGACACTTGAGTGTGGCACATGTAGGCAGGTGAAGGAGCTTCAGCTTTGCTACAAAGGCTAATTTTACATTGTTAGGAAAGTAAACAGGCAACAGATGTTTTATTTCTGTTGTAGATGTAAAGAGGGAGGGGGTTAACATCTTTGTTGCTGCCATAATGTATCAGAAGTGGGCCGCTGAGATGGAGAATGTGTTTGTGGAGGAACATGTGTCAAAAATTCAACAGACATTTCAGTAAATGCTGTTATTTCCGTTATAACCAATACCAAAGTGTTGGGAAGCACAAGCACTGTTAAAAAAACGTGTCCCATAATTCAGAGAGGGATTAAATAATACAGTCATGTGAAAAAGGCAAGCAACTTGTCTCTCAGTTTTAGGGTTTTAGTTATCAGGACAACTTTGAAAACACATTGACTTTTACCAGGTGTAAAAGTAGGTAAATGCAACCTCAGATGAACAACAGTGCACGATATATACCATGTCATCATTTATTTGAAGAAATTCAACCAGAGAAACTGCAGAAAACAATAAGAGCTACATCGCAGACTCCAGAGGCCTCAGTTAGCATGTTTGAAATTAAACTTTTCTTTTCTTTTCTTTTCTTTTCTTTTTCTTTTCTTTTCTTTTCTTTTCTTTTCTTTTCTTTTCTTTTCTTTTCTTTTCTTTTCTTTTCTTTTCTTTTC
>JBAMHW010000020.1:4379426-4406289 GCA_037177495.1 Rhadinocentrus ornatus | reverse complement strand
TTTTCTTTTCTTTTCTTTTCTTTTCTTTTCTTTTCTTTTCTTTTCTTTTCTTTTCTTTTCTTTTCTTTTCTTTTCTAAATAATAACAGTGTAATAAGTCATGTTTTTCTAATCTGTTTAAAATTATTATGTCCAAAAATGTACAACCTTAGAATTAAAAGAGTACATACTCACAACTCACAACACAACTTTTGAATTTGTACTTTTACATTTTTTTTGCCATGGCACAGTGAACATATGATGTGAGTAAAAGTGAGAATTCTGTGATGAAGCATGTGAAAGCCTTCTCAGCTTGGTGTGTTTTCCATCTCAGGTGAGGCAGATTTGTGGGTGCAGGGGGGTGCCACTGCAGAACCTGGAATTGCCATGACAACTGCTTCCAGGGTTTGACTTTTGAACTATCCCCTTTCTGTGCCAGTATCGGTGCTTTGCACAGACTTTTGGACTTTACAGCTCAGTCAAATTAGATAAGAATGAAAGATACTTTTTATGATCATGATCCCAAACTGGCTTATAGAATCTGTCCCTCTAATTTTAATTCCTTTCGTGCTAAATGCTGTTTTTGATTAGACTGATTTGTCCAGTGGGAAAGCAGTCCCACTGAGTCTAATGGAGCATAGTTGAAACGTTCCCACCTTAACCTCACTTTAATTGGTCAGACTGGTGTCTTAGCAACAGTGCCTTCCCCTCCAGACCTTCAGAGGAGTGTGGAAGTGTGTACAGAAGGCTATAGAGTGCACTTTTTGCTGAAAAAGAAGGTGAGGCTGTTGGACAAGGTTAGCAATGCAGAGTTTTCCCAATGAGTGCACCAATGAATCAACATTAGAACGATAATTCTGACAGGTTTCCCACTCATGTGATTTTTTTCTTCCATTTATAATTGATCTTAAATCCATTATTATAATGACACACAAAGCAAAACATCAAGACATACCTTTATGTAGAATTAAAGCCTTTAACATGCCCGTTTTAGTTATCAGCCATGTCATTTGGTCCCATATACAAAGGACACATATATAATGGTTGAATAGGCTTTACTTTATGTGGCCTATTTCAAATTTAAGTGTGGTAAAACTCTGCCACATTGACATTGAGCAACCACATTAATTCCATTTGAAACACAATACAATATATGCCTAAAGAAGCACTGTGGTTTCCTTTGTCTGTCAAGAATGCCTATAAGATCTGGTAGCAATCCTGATTACTGCAGTGCTATCAGACCATTATTGTGGTGCAGGGTGTGGCTTTGATGCTGCTATGGAAACTGCACAACAGCATCCAAGACACTTCTAGAGAAAGTGGAGACACTAGAACAAGGTGAGCCATACCCAAACAAATCCTTCTGTCAGAGGCTGCACAATAGATGTATAGATTTGTCTCAGAGACACACTGACAACTAACACTTTAGAACAGAGGCAACAGGTAAAACGAAAGCAAAGAGAAAACATGAGATGTATTAGTAAATGACCACATGCACTCTGAAAAAAATATGTGGCATTATATGTGAACATGTCATAACATATTTTATTAAATTTGAACTTTTGTGACACTAGAATGACACAAGTTTCAAGTTAACATATAAAAGTGCTTGTAGCAGCTTTGCAATGAAATCTGCTTTCTGCTTGTCTGGATTCCTGTGATGAAGAACAACCAAACATCATTCCTCATCTGTACTGCTGTCAGAAGATGTCCCAAATTGTTTGGCAGGGGTGCAACGGTTGTTGGTGTCTGATTTACTCCCCTTTGATTTTAGCAAATCTTAAAGTCTTCCCTTTTTGCATTTACTGCACGCATGGAAATTTAAACCCCACATGAGCTGCTTCTGATAAAAAGGTAACTTGTCTGCGAGAGACATTTAAAGTTAATGTCCTCCAGTTAATTAAAGAAAAACACACACACATACAGGCTAATTGCATATTGTTTAAGATATTATAATTTTAATGCAGCAAAAAATATCCTATATTTGCTGATGACAAGCTGAGCTGTGTAACTTTAGTCTCATAAGGCAAGAGATAGTGAGCAATCTGTATTATGCTTTCTAGAGGTACAAGTCTTTACGTGGGTCTCCACTGCCCTCTAGATGATCTGAGCGGAACGAAATGTTCTGGAATGATGAAACAGCTTGCTGTTCATTTATAGTTTGTTGCAGTCATGGACAACTCAAAAATAGACTGTTTTCTATTACAGAAAAATGTGACATTATTAATCTAATATACTTTAGTACAAATATAAACAACTACCTAATATATTTGCCAGCCACTTTACCAATGCAGTGGGTTGAAATGTAAAATATGTAAATGCATACAAAACAATGGGATGTTCAAATCAAAGTGCATATTAAGGTTTTTCATTGCCTACAGATGGCTGCTGAGGACCTTGCTGGGAGAGCTCAGCAAAGCAATATTAATCATAACGATGCTTCCTCCACTCCCAGTGTCTTTGAGCAGGCGTGCATGCGGCTTCAACAGCAAGTGGAAGATGGGAGGTGGTGGTGAAGCATCACATGCTCCATATGCTTCTCTCTATGCTTCCATTATGCAGCATTCTCTTCCACTGTGTTAGATAATGCTTCCATTATGCAGCATTCTCTTCCACTGTGTTAGATCATTATTTAAAAAATCTATGGTTCAGCCAGCACAGCATCAAAAGAGGCAGCAGAAGCAGCCCTGCCCTGCCCTGCAACAAGACTCATATGAAGGGGCAGTGATGAGGGGTGGAGGGGGCTGAACAGCTCTGGTGACGGTTACATAACAAATACGGTAACTGTAGTTGAAAAATAAAGAAAAAATAATAGCTGATGTAAAGGATAATTTAGTAGTTACTGAGTAGCTGAAATAAATAGTATGCTTTCCCAATTGTTTTTGGCTGGGCTTTTATCTTATAATTTATTATTATTATTATTATTATTGTTCTTCTTCTTCTTATTATTATTATTATTATTATTATTGTGTATTATTGTTGTTGTTGTTCTTGTTATTATTATTTATTTATTTATTATTATTAAGAGGGCGGAGGGGGACCAGTGAGCTCATCTTCTCTGAGCCTTTCGCAGCTGATTGGTGGAAGCCATCGGCCAATCACAATTCGCCTGCAAAGTGGCTTGGTGGTCAGTTTGGATCTTTTTTTGGTCGAAGTAACCTTTACGAACTATACGAATTTACCGTAAACGACACAGTATCACCGTCTATGTCCGAGCTTTATCTTTCGGTGACCTTCTGATCGGATTTAACCGCAGTTTATAAAACAGAAAGACAGATTTTTTTTTGTACAATTAGGCGTCCAAACGGGAGCTAACCATCGTTAGCATTCGGCTAGCATGACAGCCATAAGAACTGCCTGCATCCCAATCCTCCCTTCTGACAATGCCATCAGCAGGTAAGTTGCAACTCAATGACAGTGTAGTTCCTACATTGTCGTCTTTGTAGGAAATGAAAGTGGCGACTTTTGTTAGCGGACAAATAAGTTACGAGTTTAAGCAAAACTGTTGGTAATCTGTCTACAAACTGTTAGCTGGCTGGTAAATGGCGCAGGGTCAGGGTAAGAAGGCTATGCTAGCCTGAAGCTAGCAGTCTATCAGCTAGCTGTAGTAGGGCTGAGTAGCCTCTCCTTGTGCAAACACAGCTGGGTCGAAACAAGTGATTACCGTCAAAGGTTGTCTTGTGGCTGACCTCGTCGTGGACCCTGTTTATTGTTCATGTATGGTTGGAACAATGTTTTTCCTCATTTGCTGTCGTGTCCTGCTCTTCTGAGCACTTTGCTCCGTTTATGGAATTTAGTGCTTTGTAGTATCAAAACTTAATATTTTAATCGTCCAAACAAAGGTACTGGCGTTTATAGTAAATTCATATATTAGTTTTAACTGAAAAGGAGCAAACGTGAACACAATAGTCAATGCTGGTGTATGTTTATAGGATAACCAAATTCTGCTGTGAATCTGCATATTTCGGTTGTAAAAGAAAGAAAAATCAAATAGCCAAAACATGGCTTGTGTCTTGGGTTTCTTAATAATATTTGCACTTTACTTTTGAAATGTACCTCACTTAATGTTTTCATTAGTCTGTTTTTCGTAATACTCTGTTTTACAGGCCTGCATTACTGACTACAGATGTGAGCCTATTGCTCCCAAATGGATGATATTCACGTCTGCCTCCCACATCCTGAACATTCTCATATGCTTACAGGAATCCTCATCTACCCTCACAGGTTATTTGCATTTATAAATCAGTCTTGTTCAACAATGCATACAAAAGTATATGTAATTACTCTGGGTGTGGCCCTGCTTGTAACAGTTAAAAAATGGGTAGCTGATTTAAGATGGTGATGCTTTTATGGTGACCCAAACTTTAAATTTCTGTGCATCCATTTATCTCTCATCATTGTACTTCCTTGTAACTGGACACCGAAGTATAACTTCTATTGGCACCATCCCCATCGTCTGTCTAGAATATTTCAGATGCACCAATATACTATATGTAAGCACAACTGGTACAAAACATTTTTATCATGACTGCATAAGACATGAAATAGTTGTCGTTGCAGCATAGGAGCACATGTAATTAGATATCCATCATGCAGGATTTTGGAGCCTTAAATACCAAAATCTAGATTTGCAGATGTCACTTTTCTAGCTGTGATACTCACATCAACCTAATGTTAAGCCCCTCAGAAGGGTCAACTACAAAGCAGGTTCAACACAGCCACGATTTCTTCGTGTATGCCAGCATTTGTTATGACAGCTGTGCATTAAAAGACGGACTACAGAACTTTGGCAGGTTTTCTCAGCGATGCACCCCCTGCCAAAGGCTAACTCGGCATCCATCTTGAATCCGAAATGGCTTTAAATGGCTGATATGTTTAAATCCACTTGCTAGTGTGTGATGCGGTGCGCAAAGCAAAACTCAGCTGCGATCTCATGCGACGTCCCAGAAGAAAAAGTTGCACAGTGTGGTTTCTCATCCTCTGGACGCTGCTGGGCAGCGACGGCTCTTGAAATCCACATAATAAATGTCAATGTGCCATCAAAGGAGTCCAGACCGCGGCATTTTAAGGTCAGAAAGTTGTCTTCATGACTATATCAAAGCAAATTTTTATTGATAGACAATATTCAATTATATTGGACTAATTTAGTTCCTAACACAATAGGTCAGATATCGGCTGTATAGAACAGGCTTTTATACTTGTTAATGGGAACAGGTTATAGCCACTAAGCTTATTATGCCTCTCCAGGGCTTAACATGTCCGTGGTAATGCGACACTCAACCTTTATCTTGTTTTACTGTAGATGCAAAGCTTCTTTGATGGAGCAGTGTCAAAATGCAAATTGATATCACAATAAATTGCTATCACAACTTTTTATATGCGATGTAGTGAAGATAAAAATGTGTTTTGCATTTTGATTTCAGTTAAACTAGTTAAGAGTATCTGTATACAACATGCAGGCCTAATTATATTTTTGTTTTCCCCACTTTCATATTTTTCTAAACAGCTTTTCACTTGTCATGTGATGTCATTAACATTACTCTGGCTTCCTCTGCAGGCCTGTAAATAGGTTCCTGCCTGGGAAACACTGCTGTCAGATGCACTGCCTTGCTGCTTGTGCTTCTGACCTTGCATAGCTTATGCTTTATGCTACTGCTGTTCTTTTCAAGTTATTCATTTTAAGGGAGAAAACTAATTTTAATCACAAATGTTGGGCCACATGGACCAGTGATTCCCAACCCTGGTCCTCAAGGCACACTATCCTGCCTTGAGGAGTCATGGATAATCTCATGGTATTGTCTTATAAACTGAAATATGTGGCTTCAGTGGCAAAGGACAGATTATTATTTTTATTTTTTTTTTTTTATTTTTTATGTAGTTTTCTCATTCAAAAGCCAAAACATAGTACTTAGAGACAGAACATTAACAGATAACAGCCTGTGTGTGATTAACAGTGTCCTGTTTTGATTACAATTGAGTGTTGCATTGTTGCTTCATGTTAAAAAAAATTTGTAACACTTTCTCCATAAGTGCTCACAAAATGCAACTTATTGTTGGTAGTTTTGAGCCAGTGTTTTAATGCCAGATTTGGTGTAGGGCTCTTTAATCAAAAACAAATATGACTTTAAGCTGAAATCTAATTTTAACACACATGCTCATGTTTTTATCGTAAAAAATGTGAGCAGTCTGGTGCTGTATAACTGATGTTAGAGGCACTGTTGAAGCCATCTCTGATTGATCATTAACACAGAGAAAGAAAAAACAGCCAACAAACTATTTTTTTTCCTCACTGCTTTTGCACAGATTGTGCTCTGTGATGCCCTCTTTGAATTTTATCTACTTTAATGACAGGTCAACAGTAGGTCCAGCTAATTGCACCCGTAGTCCAAATGCGCAAGACACTGCAATAAAGAAGTTAGAAAATAATAGTACAATTGAATATCTCTTAGTTTCCACCACTTATTACATTTTTGCACACTTTTCATGGACTCGTTTTGCATTGCAAAACATTGCTTTGTGTAAAGATTCTCCTATATAAATATGTACATTTGCATCTTTTTCATTCACATCAAAAGAACATAGAAATATTTTAATAGTCTCTTAAGGGATATTGCTTTGTAGCAGTTGCTCAATACTGGAAGTTGTAATGTCACACATGACATGACTGTTAACAGAAGAATACAAGAAAACACCCTGAAGGTGTCTGGGTCGATAGCGTTGCTCGCTGTGCCAGGATAACGCAGGGAGGAAAGCAGACAACCAAGATGGAGTGTGAAGATTCAGCGTGTAGTGTGAAAGTTTGCAGCTCAATGTTGGTGCTGCGAAAACATGCAAAATAACATGACCCGGGTGGCACAAGTTGATGATGAAAGCAGCAAATGCCCTTTCATTGCTACTCTTTGATTTGTTCTTATTTGCCCAAATGGCCTAAAAGCTTATGATAGTGATCTGGAATCAATTCCTATAGCCATGACTTTGTATAACTGCTCTCTTGCAGATGTCCTCTGGAATTTCTCATGAGTTCGTGGCCAGCTGTAAATCTTTACCTTTTTCTAATATTCACAACTATTTTTTGTTTTGAGTCATTTCCACTGCTGCCCACTCTCCTTTTGTTGTTTGCTATATATTTGAATGAGCACAGTGTTTGTGTGAAGAATTCTTGGCTGTGACAGCTTGTGAGCCTAATAGGCCTTGTACATTAGTATAAAAACTACTAGAAATCAGATGACAGTTGGAGTGAAATAATGTGGAGACCACAGGGTGGCGATATATGCAAAACATGAATTAATTTAGTAAATCATGTAAGCCTAATGTTTGGTTCCACATTATGTTCACTCATGATGAAAGTTGAAATTGTTGCCTGCTTTATAAGGTTAAATATCTCAATCATTTGCCTTTTAATATAACTCTTAAATGTTATGTTGAAGTACAATACTCAGCTGTTTTATCCAAATCTTTTATAATGTCATTTTGTGACACAATTAAATAAGTGTTTTTGCATGTCAACGTCATCCTGGCTAATCACGGGATGAGAACATCCCGAGCCTGGCAAGTTCACATCCCATCTTCAGCATCCAGCGCCTTTCCCCCACTGTGGGCTCACACACACCCCTCCCTCCAACCCTGAGGGTTTTCGCGAGCGCGCACGCGTGCAAAACTGCGTGGGAATGGCTGTTTGTGTGACTGAGGGGGTTGGGCCGTTTGGAGCGAGCGGTGAGCTGCATGAGTTTGTAATGTCCGCCATGTTGGCTATGGCGTATTGAACCGGGGAGGAACAGCGGAGCGTAGGAGCAAAAGAGACCGATAGAGAGCGACCGAGAACCGGGCCCGCCCGGCTCTGTTCGCGCTACTACGGACCTAAGCCCGCCTTCAATCGACCGGCTGACTGAGACCGTCACAGATTTATCCATGAGAACTCGAAACAGGGCTGCTATTACTCCTAGCAGAGCGAATAGATTTATGCTGCATCTTTTATAATAAAAATGAGTAAATTGTCGTTTCGGGCACGGGCGTTGGATGCTAGTAAGCCCCTGCCCGTCTTCCGCTGCGAGGATCTGCCGGACTTGCACGAATATGCATCGATCAACCGGGCAGTACCGCAGATGCCAACTGGGATGGAAAAGGAGGAGGAATCGGTATGTAATTTCATTGCTGCTCGCTGCTGGTGGATCACTTTGGCTGCATTCATATGAGAGGCGCCACTATGTTGCCTGCGCAGGCTTGTGCAAAATGGCCGCCATACCCGCCGTTTCGTGCACACGACGGATCTCGATGAATACTGAATGTTACTGAACTGTTCCAGCAGAGTGGGTATTAAAAGGTTGTAGTATTGCGATATTTTATTCGTTGGTCGTGTTTTCTCTAAAGGGTTTCCTGGAAACGGCGGCCGAATGCACAAAGAAGTCACGTGACATGCTTCGGCGCCTCCATTTTGTTGACTTTCTGGTCGGTAAAGGCGAGCGATACAGGCCTTGGACGTATTGTAGTTTCGGCGAATGAGCGCCAGAGGGAGTTGCATTGAGCTTGGTTTGACAGCTAGGTGTTGTTTCGACAGCTCTGCCATGTGTTCTGCTATGGCCGCCTGTTAACGGAAAATACACAGGGAGAAGGGCAGATCCTGCGCTCGAATTGTCATAACTCATAAGAAAGTAATGTGTAGTAAAAGCTCAGTGTCCTTTGGTATGGTTGTAACAGCCTCAGTGTTTACCAAGACACTTTGTTCGCCTTTTGGGTGTGTTGTACGTTTGATTACATGTGTAAAAATTGATTTAAACTATGAAGCGCAAAGATGTACACTTTCCATTGCAGAAAAGGCAGGTTTCTTTCAGTGAATGTTAATAAACTAAGTGCATTTGGTGCTCATACTTGAATTTAAGGAAGTTAGAAGGAATTACTATATTTACATTTGTCATGCAAAGTATTAGCTTGCGCTGCTTAATAGTGAAAGCTTCATTAATACATTTATATTCTTCTCTCAAAAAGCAGGTGGCAGACAAGACACTGCACAGTCTTTTCTGATGTGTTAAATACCCGTAACTTTTATGCCTCTGAGGTGCAGCCACAGATGGAAACACAAGAAAAGCACTGACACTGCACAGTCAGCAGAAATCCCGCCTGCCCCCCACCCTGCCTCACTTGCCTTCCCTCACACACTGTACACATACACAGTGTCATTACATAACAGCGTGACAGAAAAGATAAAGAGGACAGTTTTACTACAAGGCAGTGCATGGCTTAGATCCCTGACCTACATCCTGTTCATCAACAATGGAGTGTTGCTGTGCAGAGCAGACCAAGTGTGACCGCTCGTGGGACTTAAAATGATGTTGATATAAACAGTGAGTTTTCACCATGTGCGACATGCTAGCATTAATGGCATGAATGTGAAAATGTTTCTTGCATTTATGTAGGTTAATTCTGGGAGAATTTGACTGTATATGAAGGAATTTGGTTTTCTGTCATCCTCTTACCAGCATAGCATTCATAGCTTCAAACTCAGTTAATTAACCTCTACATGCATAATTTGTGCCATCAATATTTTCAGAGGAGCTGAATGTCTGATGTTTTAACCACATAAAAGTTCTACAGTGCTCATTTGTTGCTCTGTTTTTAATATGTTATACATTTAAGAGTCAGGTTAGTGTGCTTGAGTGTATGTGCGTATCTAATAGTGATATTTGCACCTGACTGTGTAGATATGCATCATTCATAAGGAGCAGGTGTATATCATGCCATGAGGCACAAAATATAAATGGGTAATGAAAGTCTTGCTAAAAACTGCAAATGTTTATTCTAGGAAGGACACTAAAATTTATCAGCTTGTTGGATAAATACTACTTAAACAAATACAGTGGAAAATCACAGTAATTCTGCTCAGCTCTACTGGTTATGTAATGGAAATGTATTTTAAGTTGTGTGAACTTGGCATAGCAAACACTTGTCTTGATTTAACACATTACTGTAAAAGTTGTGAAGCATTATGGAGAAACAGGACTTTTTGCATTTTGTGATAGTTCATATAAGGCAGCATTGATTCTCCTGTAACATCACTTACTGGCTTTTAATGCATGCAAAGGAATACAGAGTATGTGCTCAGTTTAGTGTTTTATTGCATTTATTGCAGAGTTTAATGGGATTTTTAGCTATTTACTCCATTTGTTGTACAGATCGCCATCCTCAACACTTTCTTGCCTTTCATTGGTTGTCATAAGCCTAAAACACCTGCAGGATGCCACACTTTTGTTGCCATGGTAACTTATTAGCATCATGTCTTGGCAGCATTTAATGGATGGGACATGAGGTGCTGTGAAAAAAAGTTTTCACGTTTTCCCCTGTCTGCATTCGTGGCCGAGACAAAGACAGAACTGCTGTTGCGAAGTGTTTTTGCACATTGTGAAGATTTTCTATTACAGCACTGTAGAAACTCCTCTTGGCTTCTTACTCTTGCTTCACGGCATATTTTTATATTTACTAAGGACAAAAAGGAAATGCGTTCTTTTTTCTGGCATCTTTTATTTGTATACAATAATGAAGGCACCATTAATACTGAGTAGTAAGCATGATGTGATGGAGCAGATTTTGCCATTTGCTTTGCATCTTTCAGAAAATTTAGCTTGCTTGAGATACCAAAACATATTTTTAACAGCATGGGTTTGATCTAAGACTCCTTGAATATCCTTTGCGCCCAACAGAAAAATGTGGTGCATTATGAAAGAAGTTAAATGTGATCATTAAGAAAATGTATACAAAAATACAACTTGTATAACTTTGACAAAATTGGGAAAATGTCCTTAAAAACTGAAAATGTTACACACTCCAGAATCAGGTCCTGATATTGTCCTGAGTTGGCCTGTCTCCCACATCCAGGATAACTAGAGATTATCTGTATAAAATGTGATCTCACTACAGGAGATAATCTGACATGTTGCTTGGATTGACACGGTTTAGGGTTTGCAGAACATGATGCAGAAGGGTTGCTGCTGAAATCTGTTTTGGTTTGCAGCAAATTAAGTGAAAAGCTATTTATACATGTAGCCAGATAAAAAGGTAGAAGCAGCAAATTCAGGTTGCACTCACAGGAGCAGCAAAGTTTTCAGTCATACATGATCTCTGTGGACATTACTCACAAGAAACTGGCAGGTTTAGTCTAGTCCAGGGGTCTGCAACCATTACAGTCCAAAGAGCCATTTTTTCCCTCAGCCCAGCTAAATAAAACTCATTTAGAGCTGCAAATCTTGCAACTTTTTGGGGAAAAAGAAACAACTTATAATTTTTTTAATAAGTATCTACTCTAGGAAATGTGTCATTTTTGAAGGACCACACTTTTATTTTTAGGTTTTAAATACAGAAAAGAAACTTTTGGAAAAAGAGAATAGAAAGACTTTATTCTATGGGTTGTAGATATTTGTGTAAAAAAATGTAAAAAAAAAACCCATAATTTCCAACCTTATAACAGAAAAATACATTAAAAAAAATAATACTGGTGCTTTTAATGTCATTATGTTGTGGAAATTTAATGCAATTCCATTAAAAATTCAGAAATTGCTAAAAAGAAAAGAAACAAACTTTTTTTATTTGTATATAAAAGCAGTTCTTTAGCATTTTTACCCATGTATTACTTGCCATTGTGGAAGGCTGGTTGCAGACCCCTGGTCTAGTCTAACAGATTCTGATATTTACCTTCTGATAAACGCCTATATGATACTGCATGTCAAATTTGAAGTTTGAAATGGTTGCAGTTAGTCTCAAAATATACTATTTGTGGTCTTCCCTTCATATGTCATTCACAAAAGCTCCTAATCTCCACTTACCCAGTTCCTCACCAGAGGAAATCCTAAGTTGTGAGGATCACAGCCGCAAAAGATCGGGATATCTAGGTCAGAGGAGGGTTAGGGCAGCCCTGCTGCAATGCCTGTGTTTTTACGTAGAAGCCTGGAAAAAGCAGCGCGTATTGAATTGGCTCTATATATGCACTATTTATGCACGTGGTTTGCCTTTTAAGTCAGCCAGCGGCTACTAAATGCAGTTAATTTCCAGTCTGGGTGCAGAGAAGAGATCAACATCTGTAACGTAGCTGGGAGCGACTGTGGTGCCAAGGACAGGCACTATACCAAAAAAGGTCCCCTGCTGTGACAAGTAAAGTGCTTTTCACGGTAGGGTTGCCTATTTTGACACAACACATGACCTTTTGTGGCTCCTTTTGGATGAAGGAGGGGCTTTTGTAACACTGCTGCTCATTTAAAAGAGTTAAGAACAATTTATCTCCATAAGTCTCCAGTAACACTCAGTCATTGGATTTGTCGGTAAAAAAAAAAAAAAAAAAGATGCTTGACTGGTCTGAATACTCACTAAATATGTTGTTCAAGTTGGCAACAGCGTTAGCAGAAGTGGCGTAGGGTCTATTTCCTATATTTGCCCAGATTCAAAAGCAGTAGAAGTGCATGTCAGTCAGAATAATTATTTAGTCTCGCACGGTTTTTGTGCTTGTTTGGAGCCAAAAGTGTAATCATAATTCAAAATATTGCATAACCCCAGCAGAAAACCGGTTCAGGGGTGGTACTTAACCAGTTCTACGTTGACTTGCTAAGAACTGGTTTGGCTTTTCCACATTCAGAGTGCCAAAGCAATGCCACACTGATGTTCAGATAACTCCAAACCAGGGTCCGAAATTAACACTCGCCAGGCACCAAATGTGAGAAAATTTTCCGTTTGGTGAGGAAATCTCAGAGGGCTATCCGCCAAATGTTTGTACCAAACTAGTCGTGTTTTTCAGTCTTTCTTTTGGTGTATTTTTTCATGTTCCTCTGCTGTCTGCATGTATGAATGACGCAGACGTACACAAACATACACTGACTCAAACACTCGCACGTGACACGACAACGCGCTCGCACAATTTCAGTTCTATTTGACGTTTAGCTCAGGCTAACTAAGTAGGAAAAATATGTGGAGATTTTTAGCAGGAGCCGGGCAGCTTTCCAGAAAAAAGCACGGTGAACTGGAGGATAAATCGGCAGTGCTTACAGCCCCAACCAGGAGGATGGTTTGGATATAGCGATGCCTTCTGGCTGCTTCACGGCCCGGTTCCACTCGCTTCTCACACGCTGACTAGGCGGTAACGCACCGGCACGTGCTGCACTGTCTGTTAGCCTCTTAGCTTAGCTGTTTTCAAACTGAACGGTGACGACTAGGCCTGCAATAAATCAATTAATTGCACAGTAAGAAAAAATTAGGTCGATAGGTTTGCCGGCTGCGATAGTTTTCTTTTTTTTTTTCGACTGAACGCTCTCATTTCTTGCGAAGTGATCTCTGTAGTGTCATAGTTGACATTGCGCTAAACCTCCGATTTTCATGCTGAATCATGTAAATAAGTCGAATGGAGAAAAATAGTTGCGAGCACATTGTCATTTATTGTATAGCTGCTCCCCACATGTAGGCAGAACACACACAAGTAGCCTACAACGTCAGTACAAAGCCCCCACTTCCTGGTCTACCGTAATAACCCCCGAAAAATAAACTTTTGTGTTGTTAAAGCACCAGTGGAAGAACATAAGCTTAGCGTTCCTCTCATTTTCTTTCTGATTGGTTAAATCATCTAAATACTGCCCAATGTACTGCACAGAGTAGCATTCACAATAGCTATTTGCAGCTACGTTTAATAACGGATTTGTTTTAATAAAGTCAGCTGCCGTTTATAGATCCTTATCTAAATAAGTCTGGAGCCTGTATAAATCCATGTTATATTACTGATTATTACCACCGTCTTCATTTGTAAACATTGGTCTACCAAGAGTGTTCACATAACACAAACCACTGTCATCCACAGTGTGAAATTCACAAAACATAGAGAGAGTCAAAAATTAATGGAACGGTGTTTAGAGCAGTGTCCAAAATTAACTTTTTGACTCACCGGCCAAGTTGGCCAGTAGATGAAAAAATCCACCGGCCAAACTTATTTTTTACTGGCCAAAATATTAAAATATTTTACACACACATACCTCCTAGGTACGTTATTTCTATAATGTGTTGTGTTGTATCCAAACTGAAAGTGGAGTCACAGCAACATTAAACAAAAGCAACAAGAAAAATGGTTTTCTTTGAAGTGTTAATGTATGAATTCATTAAGTAAAAACTAATTAGACTCCTCCCTCTCTTGGTGCTTTCACACAGTCTATAAAGTCTGGTCTCCTGCTAACAGTCCTTGTGCCACAGCATTACAGCCTTAGTGGGATCAGACTCCCTGATCTGCTTTTTATTTTAGTGTTTAAAAATTAACTTAGCAAAAATTGATAATATATAAGTTTAAAGCTTATTGATCTGATTCATAATCAATCAGTAATATTGAATAAATAACGTACCAATAATCATAAAAGCTTATTTAAAATAATGAACTTAACGGTTTAATATTATAAGCAATATTATTCTTTTTATCAGTTGATCGGTTGACAGCTGTTCGTCGTCTCGCGGAGTCACGTCACGCCCGTTATGCAGCTGTCGTCACGCTTCAGGTTAAAAACAGCTAAGCTAACAAACAGCGTGGCACGTGCCGGTGTGTTACCGCCTACAGTCGGCGCGGAATCGTGACGTGAAGCAGCCGTAAGGCTGGTATATATCCACACCATCACTTTTCATTGAACAGCCTGGTTGGGGCTGTAAGCCCTGCTGATTTATCCTCTAGTTCACCGTACTTTCTTCTGGAAAGCTGGCCGGCACCTCGCAATTTGGCGGATAGCCCTCAGAGATTTACTCGGCAAACGAAAAATTTTCTCTCATTCGTTGCCTGCCGAGTGTTGATTTCGGACCCTGAACACAGATGCACAATATATCCTGCTTGTAATCATTGTGCAGTGCCTTTTAATAAAACTGAATTGACTGTGTTCTCACCTCTTTTAGACAGGGAGATGGAGTAATGTATATTAAGCTAACTCAGCTATGTAGTATAAAACCTGTGTTTTTACATGTTTTAACTTGCTGAATACTGAGGGTGCTCAGATTTATTTTGTACAGTATTAGGTTCGCACAAAGTTGTTACAGGGTTGCCAATGGGCATGAATAAATTAAACTTAATTCTGGACAACTTAGTGCAGCAAACATAAACCACTGCAGTACTTCGTACAAACTGTATATGTAAGTTTACTTACCCACAGTCTTAATGTGGTTAGGTGAACTAAAAACATAACTGACTCTGTGATATATTAACTGTTGTGTGTTGGTTGTAGAGCAGGCATCACCAAATCAGGGCCTTTTGGGCCAGGTTTTTAATGTGCCCACGCTCCAACACACCTGACTCAAGTTAATGAATCATTTAGCAGAATTGCATGGGCTGTTGGAGCAGGGGCACATTGAACACCTGCAGGACACTGACCCAAGAGGTCCAGATTTGATGGTGTAGAGGTTGTATACTGCTGTGCTAGATAAATTTAACAGGGCCAGATGGTCAGGACCTGGGCTCATGTGTCCTTTCGTGCCAGCTTATATCTGTGATGTGGTTCTTCTGTATCTCCATACAAAGCTCTCCATGGGTCCGGGTTAAGGTCCTAATGACTTTAAACTCCCACAGTAGTGTAAACAGTTGATTTAGTTTTCAGGTAATGGAAAATCACTAAAAAAGCTACAACATTGAAATGATGCTCAATATTGCCAATAAATCTCATCCAGCCATGAATCCGTGGTTGTGAACTGTGAGTAAAGTGTGTAGGAGCTCTGTTAAAATACTTGCTAAAGCGAGATTTGGCTGCAAGTCAGTTTAACTGGATTGGTCATCTGTTGCATCAACTACAGAAGCCTACAAGGGTTGTATGGTGCAAATATTGCAGCATACATTGGAATAAGCTGTAGTATTTATTTTTTCTGTAGATCATAAACCTTGAAGTGTCATTGCTTGATGAAAAATAGCCGCTTTCCTAATGAGTCCAAGAGTCAAATTGCTGTCATTTGCTAAATTTGTTAGTGCTGCCAGGTTAGTTTTATCACTTGCTGTTACAGACATTTCAGATTTAATTCCACAATGTAGAATGTGTATCATTACTTCTGTTAAACATCAAGTCTAGATTTTTACCTAGACTAGCTTTGGGATTTGTTCAGCCTCAGGTGCACAAATTAAAACGAGTCACTGTTAAGTTAAGGATACCTCTGCAGTGTATAACAATAAATATACAGAAATAAAAACGTTCATTTCCCAGTTCCCCTACACCATTCTATGGATGAGTTTTTTGTGAGATTGCCTTACTATGTTCATATACAAGCCAGCATACATGACAAATGTATGTTCAATCTAGTTATACAAGCCCAAAGAAGTAATCTGAGATGAGTTTTAAAAGAGAGCTTAAAAAACAAACAAAAAAAAAAACTCAACGTTGTCAGAGTTTATTTTTAATCTCTCTTTCCTTTTCTCCTCCAGGAGCACCATCTCCAGAGGGCCATCTCGGCGCAGCAGGTCTATGGCGAGAAGCGGGACAACATGGTTATCCCCGTCCCCGAGGCAGAGTGCAACATCACGCACTACGAGTCCCTCTACCCCGGGGAGTTTAAAATGCCAAAGCAGCTTATTCACATACAGCGTGAGTAGCAGGCTGCTTGCAGCTGGATAATCTTCTTAGGCTGCGTTAGTGGTCTGTGGGCACGTGGTGATGTTGCTGTTTGAATGAAGTGGATGCTTTCTCTTGCTGCTTCAGAGATTTGTTGGCAAGATTGGCGTTTGTGGGAGGCACTGGCTACTGATTTAAAATGACAACTTGCACTAAAGGAGGTTGTCGTCTGCTTGTGTTCTGGTCTTTGGCAGGGCTGCAACAAGATAGTACTTTCACAGTATTTATTGATATGAAAATGTTAAAACTACACACATTTGCAGCATACATGGAAATACAGTACTGGAAGAAAAGAAAAGGAAAGCAGGTAGCAGACTCTTTTCATATGAATCCTCAACTTGTGCCATGTACTTCTAAAAACAAATGCCTTCATGTTTTTTATGGGTCACTGCAGCTCATAATGATCTGTAGAACATGAACATTTACAAGAAGATTACTGTACCATGGATATCTCATAGCTACTAGATCTTAAAATGACATAACATGCCCCATTCATCTAGAGAATGGCATTACAAACATAGCCCAGATGTTGATTGTAAATCTGTGAGAGCAAATCAGTTTGGCTCGGGATCCCACGTATCATTTCAAATTGCCTTCGGTTTTTACAGTTTATCAAGGAGTTCTGATATCATAGATCATACTTTTATTTTCCTCTATAGGGGTCACAGCAACTAATGGATTTGAGCATCTCTGTGGTTGGCCACTGCCAGAAATCTTAGCCAGCCAGGAAGGGCAACACCTCTAAGCCAAGGCTATGTTATTAACCAAGAGGCCGATTAAATGCTGCGATCAGATGCTTGTTTGTCCCAAAGCTCTGCTTTGTTAATAAAACATGCCTACTTTTCAGCAAGATTTTAAGTTAAGTTAAACACCACCGCCACTAAAAACGGAATCAGACACACTCTGGTGCAGAATTATGTCTGATTTTGACATTGTTGTGTGATGGTATTACTTAACCAATCACTAGCTACCGTACAAGACAGCAGTTCCTTTTTTTCCATTCTGCATCTGTCACTTTGGGACACATTATACGGACAATTAAGCTCTGCTGAGCTTAATGCGAAGGGTAAATCTTTTTCTTACTGGCATACACCAACCTATTTTCCTTTGTTTTGTTTTTAATTGGTTGTGTAGTCTGGGACGACCAAATTTACACCAAATATATCTGGCTTTAGCGAAAGGACACGCTTTTTGGCTAAGGCTGAAGCACTTAACTGGTTTGTCTTTGACATAATGTAGTCTGTTCTGTTGTTGCTGCTTGAACGATTCAATTTCCCTCCAGGGATTAATGAAGTTTTCTGATTTTGATAAATTCCTTTTTATCCCTCAGCTTTCAGTTTGGATACAGAGCTGCCAGACTACGACCTAGATTCAGAAGATGAGACGTTTGTGAATAAGCTGAAGAAGAAAATGGAAATCACTGCCCTGCAGTTTGAAGAAATGATCGATCGACTGGAGAAAGGCAGTGGGCAGCAGGTACTGGGGAAAGTACTAGTTTGCATGTGAAGACACTCAGCTTTGGTTTTACTGTTGATAGAGTAATTGCCCTCATTGTTGTGAATAAAACTTTCTAACCTATGTTTTATGTGATCCTCCATGTCCTCAAATTCCCTTGTCATGGAAAAGGCTTTCATTTACCTTTTGATTGTTAAAGACCTGCTCTGTAACCTTTCCACCTTAAAACTCTGCATTCCAGAATTTTTTGATGGCACAGTGACATCTATTATGTGCATTTCTGAAGTTGTCGCAGCTCAGCAGCGTCCCACAGCTGATTAACAGCACTGTGCAACTTTTCCATGCGGTAGTTTCAATTTGTCACGTGCTAGCAAGCAAATGTAAACAAACCGGTTGTTTTAAACGGGCAGCAAGGCTGATTCAGCAAAGAAAGGTTAGAAGACACTTTTGGAGGAAGAGAGAAAACAAAAGAAAGCCAGAGACAAAACATGAGTCAACATTAAGACTTAACAGGGCTCCAGACTAGCTTTTTAGTTGCCCCTAATGTAAATTTTTATGAGTGCAAGCAGAAAATTTAGGGGAGCACACCGAAATATTAACATTTCCTGTCATTTTCATAGTGATAAATATTTGAACAATAAATTAAGAAATTGCAATGTTTACAATTTACATTTTTTGTGCAGCAGTTGACATAACATTAAAAAAAAAAAAAGAAATCTTACTGGCCGCACTAATACAAAACAAGTAGACATAGAACTTGTCAAATCAGATTTGATGATTTGATATTCACTTTGTAGTCTAAGCAGAACGGCAACATCATCCCCCATAGGGCCCGCTCCTCGTTGGGAAGAGTAAGCTACGTTCATTCACGTCAGTCTCCAATAAGATAAGAAAAAGTCACTAGTTGTTTTTTTATTTAAAAAAAAAAAAAGTCGTTAGAGGGGGCTGAAAACTCGCTAAATATAGCTGTTGCTAAGTTGGCAGCACTGAGAAGTAATAAATTTCCCTAAACCCGGACACTACAGGTAGGATGCAGGATGGATGCTCAATTAGCCGGCGATTGGGGGGCATCTTTAAAAGAGCATTTAACCCATTTAAGGGTTGAGTAAATGTGAGGGGAGGGAAAGCCAAAAAATTTAAATAGCTTATTTTCTGTTTGCTCTTTATTTTTTGTTTGGTACTGGGGCTAGTTGATACTTGTTACCAGAATGTCCTGGCTCATAATCTAACCTTGTCTTGCTCATGTTGCTCTGCAGCTTGTTAGTCTCCAGGAGGCCAAACTGCTGTTGAAAGAGGACGATGAGCTAATCAAAGAGGTGTTTGACTACTGGAGCCGTAAGAGGAAAATCTGCAAGGTTGGCTGGCTCATCCCTAACGTCAAACAGGAGAAGAGGGATGGATCTAGCACCAGCGACCCTTACGTGGCCTTCCGCCGACGGACGGAGAAGATGCAGACCAGGAAGGTAATCACCGTTCCACATAGAACGATGGAGTTTAAGGCAAAAGAGGTTGTGCTTTCCTCCTATTTATATTTGCATATTCTGTTTTCTTTTAGACTTATGTGGTTAGGGAATGATTCCTGTTGTCTTCCTCATTGTGACAGTGTTTAACTTTACAAAAGTAATTTTCATCATCCTGAAATTAGAAGTTTAAAAAGCAACGGAAAGTATATTAGCTTTTTCTCTGGAAAAGTATCATTGTCACGGCATTTTCTGAGTCATCACTGTTCCATCGCCAGAATCGAAAGAACGACGAGGCGTCATATGAGAAGATGCTGAAGCTGCGCAGAGACCTGAGCCGAGCTGTCACCATCTTGGAGATGATCAAAAGGAGGGAGAAAAGCAAGAGGGAACTGCTGCACCTCACTCTGGAAATAGTAGAAAAGAGGTTAGAGAACCAGTTTATTAAAATTGGAAGGATTGACTGCATTGAGTCAACTTCCTTGCCTGGGAAGTAGCTGCTTTCAAGGAGATGTTTTCACTCGTATTTAGGCTGCAGTTTCATTGTTCATTCATTCATTGTTTGAGGCAATGTTGGGTAGAAGCTACGGCTATTTTCTGTTCTTGTAGGAAAGGTTTCTACTACGACTTTAGAACTATGTTACATGTGGAGCTTAGGATGGTTGCGATGAAGCAATCTGTCTGATTAGGCTTGTTTTCTTGTCAGTTTGAGCCAAAGCACGAAGCACTTTGAGTATAATAGTGAACCACATATTTTCTGTGAGCTCAAGCGTCACTGCTGCTGTTACTGGCACTGTTTCGCTTGCATCGCCAGTTCAGAGCGCACCTTGTTTATCCACAAGTGTGTAGAGTTTATTAGCTTATTGACTTTTACTGCCTGGAAGGGTCTCTCTGTAAGGTAGTATGCTAAACTATATGGTTGTGTTATGAAATATATTTATACAATTTATTCTTTCCCCGGCTCTTTTTTTTTGCCCACTCCACGGAGGTTTTGTAATCCATCCAAACGTGACATCAGGATGGAATGAATTTCCTCTGAAAGTAGCTGTCGGTGCAAGCTCAAATTGGACTCTTCTCATTGATGTGTTTTTGATTTGTTGTGACATTTCAATTTCCTCTTGTTATCCTGGCCTAGTTTCTGCCTGCACATTATGGCTAGTGTGCGCTCCCAGACTGGACCACTCTGTTCCCAGTAGATGGCTTCTACAAACCAATTATTATATTCTGCATGTAAAGAGTAACCCAGGTTTTCTGCACTGTGTGTGTTGTGTGTGTGTGTGTGGGTCTTCCTGTGCACAGAAGTTGAGGTTCATCATCCGCCATGGCTGTGTGGTGCTGTTTAGTAAAACACAACTTTATAGTTACATTGTTGAATATTGGAGATTATTCACAGTATAGTAAAAGAAAAGGTTGCTATTTTATAACTAATTGTAATTAGTGAACTGTCATGCAGTCCAAAGCAAAGATATGGATACATAGAGATGCCTTACCTGATGTTTGCCAGGATGCGGCTTGTGTAAATTTGCTCCTGTAAATTCTCCTAATCTTCTACCATCTTGTGTCTGTCAGGAACGTAATGCCAGATTTTGGCAGTGAGGTGATGGCTGAAGCACTGGCACAGCGAGCTCTGGTGAAACCTGTCTACACCACCCCCATCATTCCCCTCTCTAATAGTAACCAGTACAGACACCAGGACCACTTGGACATGAAGGACTACAAGAAAGTAAGGCCATGCGCATTCACAACATCCTTGTTTTCAGTTAACGTCAGGGACATGACAAGAAATGTTTTCCATCCTCTCAGCTGGGAGTGAGGGTGGGTGTAGGGACAGAATATCTGTGGACATATAAATGTTGAATATGTGTTTGTCCTGTGTTTTGTTCGCACCTCGGTGATGGCTGTTGAATTGCTGTGTCTGTACGCAGACGCAACCCACACCTTGCCATTTTTATACTTGACATGGTCTGTAATTGTAACTGGCAACTGGATAGAAATAATCACCTTACAAGCACCACTTTAAACAAACCTTTTTCTTTTTTTTTGTACACTCAAAGGTTTAAGTAATGCAGCAGTACAAACTCTCCCTCTCTGTGCCGCAGAGAGGAGCAGCATGAAGTTTTTTTAAGAGATTGCTACAATTGTAATGAATAAAAAAAAAAAAAAAGGATGCTGGAACGTTTTTAAAAGGGGCCAAAAAGTTGCTGAATTTTGTTGGAGAGTGTAGCGAGCAATGCTACCCTACCCTGTGCTCGCACTCAAGCGTTGGTGGTACGTGTTGTTTTGGTGTCGGGTGGCTGCAGGGGTGGTATCGGCTGGTAAACTCACCAGGTCGGAGTTCTTTTAACTGTTCACTTCATTTCCAGTACGTATTTTCTGTTTTAAAACAACAATGGCGTCCAGCATGGTTCAGTGTCTTTATTCGCTTGTGGAAGAAAGCAAAGAAATAATTCGACCAGCCTCTCATCAACTTGATCTATTGGGTGTTGGGTGTTTTTAAGAATGGCGGTAACTACACGAATTCAGCGAAGATCCAGAAATCCAGAAACTCATAATCTCAAATTCACCCATCATAAGGGAGAGCTTCCTCGTAACCGTCTGCGCACCAGGCTTCCGTGGAACTACGCAGGGTCTACGGTGGTGACGCAGATGTAAATCCGCCTAAAGTCACAATTTTTCATTGTTTGGCTGGCCTGCGACTTGTAGTCAGGTGCGACTTAAAATTTAACATGTTTTTCAACGTTAATTCGAGCCGACTGACATGAACGAAGGAGTAAACATTACCATCTACAGACGTGACAAGGCGCTTTAGGCTTGTAGAGCCTGTGCTCCTGTACCCCTGAAAAAATGTACTTAAACTTTAACTTAAAGACAACTGCGAACCAGTAAACACAAACAAAACGCCCCCAAAAACGAAAATCCTATTCTGCACATTACAAAATGCAGGTAGTCAGATATATTTGGTTGGCTCTTCTACCAAAGTAGAGTAAACGAGCTGCAAGTCTGATAAATTAAAATTAATTTCATTTAGACATTGCGGCAGCCAGAGCTTTAGATTTGCAACAACAGCCTGTAACCTGATGCACTCCTCACCAGTTTATTTAAATCATAGCTTTTCTGTGGAGAAAGGTTTGCAAAAATGCTTTTGTATGCATGCAGATTTTTAAACAATAACGAAAAATCAGACTACTGGGTAGTCAGCAGGTCAGACTTTTTAAAGGATTTGAATAGGCCAAGAAATTTGCTGCATTTGTCTACTCACTTTTCCAAATGAAAATAAATAGTAGCTTGTAAGTGGATTTGATTAAACATTATTCACAGTGTTTAATTTCCTGACGCCTACAAACTCAAAAACAATTAACATGAAGCTGTCACACTCAATGCTTCAGTAACATAGCACTTCATTACACAGCCCGGGTGTGAACTCATTATAACTTCATTAGCTTCAGTGACCAGCAGCTCTCTCTTGCCCCTCAGGGAGGCATCTACATTCCCCCTTTTTTTTTGTTTCTTTCTACCAGCTGGTTGGCTTTCCCTTTTTGTTTACACTAATTTTTGGGTTAACTCTACTCCCTCCTCCTTTCTGTCTTTATTCCATCGATTTGACACAGCAGTTCCTTACTGCAGCCTGCCTCTCTGTTTGCTTTGTCCCCGAAGCATGAGGGTTGAAAAGAATCAGACTAATCCTAGTAGGGTTGGAGTCTGTTCAGACAGGGAGGGGTCATCCCAGTGGGAAAGTTCGGGTGAAAGGTGGCATGGAGTGTATTGAGGAGAGGGGGGAAACAGCCATCTGTCTCGGCAGTGGCATCTGGCACGTGCCTCAATCTGCATATCAATGCCTCCACAGACTCTTAGCATAGACAATCAACCTCGAGGTACCACTTGCAGGCTTTGTTGTACATTTGGAAACGTAATTTTGCTTACACACCGGAGTATAAACATGTTGTTTTCCTTCCTTTGTTTAAAGCCTGAGAAGACAGAGGCAGTACGAACCAAAAGGAAAAATGAAAAGAAACCCAAAATCCCTCCACTGTCAGCGCTTCAGCATTCAGGGCCCTCTGTTTTCAGTCCCAAGGACCTCAACCAGTATGATTTCCCCAGCTCAGATGAGGAACCATTCTCACAGGTAACAGTTTGAAAATAAAGATTAACAAACAAAAAAGGAAACTTGAGTGAAAGGGTGCATTTTTATGCCCTTAGATCTGTGTTTACTTAGGTGGTTATTGTGTGTGTTGTATAGATCCATTCAGGTTCCTCGGAGGCAGAGGAGGAGAACGACCCAGATGGCTGCTATGTGCTCAGGAGGAAGGCTGGCTGTCAGTATTACGCCGTAAGTGCCCTCTTGTGACTCCTGTGTTGTTTCTATTTATAGTGCCTACAGCGGGCTGGTCCGTCACGCTGCCGTTCCTATTAGTCTTTCACACTCTGCTGGTCAGCACAATAATAAACCTGCCTTCTCTTTCACTTTTAATATCTTTCATCTTCCCTTCATCTTCCTTCAGCCTCTGCCAGACAAGAGCGGCAGTTGGCCGTGGGTGAGCCTATCAGAAGGCGGACTCGGTGACCCCCGCTTCCGCTACTGTCTGACCTCTCTCAACATGCCACGGCGATGCATAGGTTTGGCCCGACGCCGTGTGGGAAGAGGGGGCAGGTGAGTTCAGTTTGGTTCAGCTCTCCGAGTTTGTTATTGAATGGGTTGATTCTTCAGCTGGGTTATTTCCAGATTTTTTATTATTTGACGAAATCAAACTGACCTGTAACTTCTGCCGTTGTATAAAGAATGAAGGTAATGTGACAAATCTCACATACTCTGTTTAAATGAAGAAATATGAAATTTCTACAGGAATGTTTCTGTACTGAGTGTGAGAAATTCAGCCAAGTGATGGCTGTAGCTGCTGAGGTTGTTTACCAGCTCTTTGGCAGGTTCCCAGGCACCATTTGGCAGGCACATACTTTTATAAATGTCAAGCTGGCTGGTAAAAGGATGAACATGACAGTGTCGATGTGGGAATCGCCTGTGACTGCAGTGCATTACATGTGTTCTGGTTAACCATCATGGCAGAACTAAATGTTATTTTGTGCTGTACCAATGCACCAGAGATTATATTTTGATCAATGTTGAAGGAATGTTGACTTTATGAATGCTCTTTAATTAAGCACATTTTTGATGCTGCGGTTGTCAGTCACTGATAAATTCTGCTTTATTTCAGGATTTTATTGGACAGAGCACACACCGATCTAGACATCTGCCAGAGCCTGGACTCCAACCCAGAGCCTGAGCCACTCGCCTCGCCACTTCCAAGCTCTCCGCTCCGCCACTCCAACACCAGTACCTCAGAAACCAATACCTCTACTAATTCCTCCCACTGTCTTTCATCTTCATCACCCTTGTCGTCATCAACACCGATGGATCTCAGCCAGATTCTTTTGAACATTAAATCTTGTCGCTGGAGACACTTCAGACCACGGACGCTATCCCATCACCCTTTGGGTGGAGGAGACTTGTCTCGCAGAGGTTTTAGGGATTTAAGCCGGACTATGTCGGGACTAACCCGGACCTTTCCTGGAGGAGCCACCTCTCAAAACCGTACTGGCCCCGGCACCACACCTGTCAACGGTGAGTTGTTTCCTCTGCCAGGCTGTTTACTTTTTTTTTTTTTTTTTACTTTGTGTTTAACTTCTGAACAAATGGTTCAACAGTCAGTGTTGTTGGTAATGACCTTGTAAAGAAAGTTGTTTGCCTCACAAGAAGCTAATTTCATATAATTTAGAAAATGTGTATCTGAAAGGTTAATGATTGTGGAAGTCATTTTCTAGTCATTTTTTGTGAAACCTGTGCAGCCTTTGTGCCGTGGTTGATAATTAAAGGAACTGAATTCAGTCTGAGCATCGGTCAGAAACAATTTTCTCAGCTCATATTGCACCTGCTTTAATTGGGTGTCCACATCCATCTTCCAGCAGCCTGAAAACCTGTTTGTTGCACCTTACATTAGTGTGGAATCACTCATTGGTGTTTCTGTCATTTTATTTTCATGATTAAGTAATTAAGTAGAAATGAATTAATTCACCTAAAATCAACAGTTGTGGAAAATTTGGCTTCGACCATCAGGAAATCATCAACATCATCTCTTGCTGCAAAAACACGTTATTAAAGAAATACTGCCCTAGTGTGCATGTGGAAGCTGTGTAATTAAATACATTTGGAGTCACACTCAAAATGAAAGTGGAAAAACACACTACAGGCTGATCCAACTTTGATGTAATGTCCTTAAAACAAGTCAAAATCAGGCTCAGTCGTGTGTGTGGCCTCCACGTGCCTGTACGACCTCCCTACAACGCCTGGGCATGCTCCTGATGAGGTGGCGGATGGTCTCCTTAGGGATCTCCTACCAGACCTGGACTAAAGCATCCGCCAACTCCTAGACAGTCTGTGATGCAACATGACGTTGATGTAGGCCTGTCACGGTAACAAATTTTGCTGTGCGATAAATCTTCTCAGAAATGATCTCGATAAGCAATAATATTGCGCAAACTAATATAATAATGCAAGTACACCCTTTCAAAGATCAATAAACTTTAATTCTAAAGAACATTTTACAGTGGAAATGGAAGAAATTTTAAATAAAACAAAAGCAATAAATAGAATGGACTCTGTCTCATTAATAATGAATGAAAACCAAACACAACCAAAAATAATAAGTATGATGGATAATAGTCTTTGTTCAAACAAAAACAAAATTGCCCTTCAAAAAATAGATTTAAAAAATATTAAACATGAAGCTCAGACAGGAAAAACCGGCAAAACTGCCAGTTAGTACCATTGTATTAATAAAAAACAAACAAAAAAAATACTGCGCATCGTTTGTGAAGCTGAAACATCTCCCCTCATCACTGCAGGTCAGACTGATCTATGAACCGCGCTGCTGCGTCGCAACGCTTTTTCCACTTATGCCGGGACACCGGCCCAAAAGTAATGCGGCCCGCTGGGAATCCTCCCGAACTTTTCGATTAGCCGGTGTTGCTCTTGATGTGTATTTTGTCATATACGGTAGTATATCGGATGACTATTTGTGTAATTTGCCTGCGCATTACAGGGGTTATTACGGTAGACCAGGAAGTGGGGGCTTCGTACCGACCTTGTAGGCTACTTGTGTGTGTTCTGCCTACATGTGGGGAGCAGTGATGCAATAAATGAGAAAGTGCTCGCGGCTATTTTTCTCCATTCGACTTATTTACATGATTCAGCGTGAGAATCGGAGGTTTAGCACGAGAGCGTGAGAAGCCACTCACGTTCGATGCGCGAGAGTTGGCAGCCTGTAAAACAAATGCGGCATATCGGCTCGCACAGGTGCTTCACCACGGTCTCGTGCTGCAACATGCTGCTGTCAAG
>JBAMHW010000020.1:4364754-4378141 GCA_037177495.1 Rhadinocentrus ornatus | reverse complement strand
GCAGAACCACTCCTTTATTGGGGGTGTCTTGCTAATTGCCTATAATTTCCACCTGTTGTCTATTCCATTTGCACAACCAGGGTCAGAAATTAACACTCGCCAGGCACCAAATGCGAGTCAATTTTTGTTTGGCGAGTAAATCTCAGAGGGCTATCCGCCAAATGGCGAGTAGTTTGTACCAAACTAGTCATGTTTTCAGTCTTCCTTTAGGTGGATTTTTTCTTCATGTTCCTCTGCTGTCTGCATGCACGTTCACAAACATACTGACGCAAACACTTGCACGTGACACGAGAGCGCACTCGCACTATTTCAGTTCTGTATTTAGTTTAGCTCAGGCTAACTAATTAGGTAAATATGTGGAGATTTTTAGGAGGTGCCGGCCAGCTTTCCAGAAAGGACGGTGACCTGGAGGATGAATCAGCAGGGCTTACAGCCCCAACCACAAAGTTCAGTGAAAAGTGATGGTTTGGATATAGCGGCACCTTCCGTCTCCGGTTCCGCTCGCTTCTCACGCTCCGACTGTAGGTGGTAACACATCGGCGCTTGTCGTGCTGTCTGTTAGCTTAGTTTAGCTGTTTTCAACCTGAAGGGGGACGACAGTTGCATGACGGGCGTGAGGTGTCTCCACAAGACGACGAACAGCTGCCAACCGATTAACTGATCATTAGAATATTATTATTATTGTTATATGGATCAGTTATTAAGTTCAATATTATTGTAAATAAGCTTTTATTATTATTGAAAAGCTATTTATATTCAAGATGACTACTTTATTGTGAATCAAATCAATAAGCTTTAAATTTATCAATTTTTAAGTTTATTTTTTTAAACAATGAAATAAAAAGCAGAAATCCGTGAGTATGATCCCACTAAGGCTGTAATGCTGTGGCACAAGGACTGTTAGGAGCAGGGGGCCAGACTTCACGGGCTGTGTGAAAGCACCAAGAGTAGAGAGGGAGGAGTCTGGTTGCGTTTTACTTAATGAACTTAAACAACTTGTTTAGTGCTTGCATTGGTTCTGAGTGAAGGCTGTTTATACTGATGCGAGTTGTAAATAAGTACCTTTTTCATTGAGCAGATTATTTGAGATCACTTGTTTGTGTGGGGTTTGGTGGCATGGTCCGAGGACCAGTGTTTTTACAATAAAACATTTAGTTTTTATGGTTTTTGAGTAACTAAAACATTCCACTGTTGGAGTGCTCAGCTGAATACACACACCTAGACTTGCAGTTTGGTAGAAAAAACTATTCAACTCTGAGGTCTGACAGTTTGACGTAAATGAGGCGCTGGTTGAAGTGGCGGCTGGTACAGTTAGAAAAGTGTTGCTTCGATGCTTCTGAGCAGTGGCGAAGCAGTATACATTCCTCCATCCACAACCTGCTTACAGATAGTAAGATGGCTGCCTTTGGATCTTCCTTACTCTGAAATTAAACTTAACACAGTGAAGCAGGTTTGCATGTGGTTGAGCTACGATGGGCACGATCAACTAAGACAAAAAAAAAACCTTCAGGGAGCCTAGTTTTCTGGTTATTTGGGCCAGTCAGACAAGCTAAAAAATTCAGCTAATTCTTGTAGGTAAACCAATACAAACTGTGTTTTGTTGCTTTACAGTGTTCACAGCTGAGCAGTACCAGCAGCATCAGGAGCAGCTGGCTCTCATGAAAAAACAGCAGCTGGCACAGAGCCAACAAGCCAACACCCCTGCAACAACAGCAGCCACCAAGATACAGGTGAGTATTAAAGCATAATCTCCGGTCTTCACTGCAGCTGCACACACACAGGGTTAGGATTTTCTGGCTCGTCTTAAATGTGCAATTCAGCCCAAATATAAGCTAAAAGGAGCTCAGTGAAACTCATTGAGTCAATGTCAGGAATCCTTTAAAGCTGAAGGTCAGCTCGCACATCTTCAGGAAATGGGACGCATCCTCATTCCCGCGAGCAGTATTAATGCCTCTGGCTCGGTTCCTGTTTGGCAGCAAAAGTGCTGAGCTCAGATGTTGCAGGAGTTTCATGCATTTTAACAGAGCGGTCAAGTCTTTGGCTCAGACCCACATGTTTTGTCTCGGTGAATCTCTGATTTCCAATTAGGCACTTGTGTCCAAGACGCTGGACCAGGCCAGCGCCCAGTTCGCTGCTTCTGCCCTCATCACCACAGATAAACTGCTGGCTTTCAAATCCAAAGAGGAGTTGGTGCTGGCAAGTGGAGTCAACGGGGTCCTGGCAGGTGCAGGTGAGTTTCCCGACGGTTTTGCCTGGTTTTTATTCAATTATTACAATTTGAAATAGGCAGGATTTGATTAACTTTTTTTTATGCCTTTCTGGATGGGAAAAGCATGATTTAAAGAGACAAATCTGTGAGGTTAGCACATGAAGAGAGCCGAGGAGTGACTTTACTTAATTTCTGCTTGTTTGGGTAAATCATGTCTCTAAAAGTCCCTCAGTTGACCCACCTAAAAAAAAGTCAATTAGAAACTATGAGACTGTAGCCTTATTTGATCATTTCCATTTTTCTGTTTCTGCTGCATCCAACTGTTTTCTTCTATATTTACGAGTTTCACTGTGTTCACCAGGCGTTTTTAAAAGTTTGCACCTCACCAGCACCACGACACCCCTTCACCAAGCCAACCAGTCGACACACACTACCACAGGCCCAGCTCCGACTTTCCTCCAGCCCTCCTCCAACTCGGCCACCCCTACGTCCGGCAACGCCGTCTCTACATCCCTCAACTCCAACCCCGGCGCTCACGCAGCAGCTGCGCTGGGGCTCCTGGGATGCAGCGCTGCCGGTGCCACCCCCACCACCACTCAGGTCCTCATCGGGAACAACATCTGTCTGAGCGTGCCGTCGGCCGCCAGCCTCGCTGGACGTCACATCCCCCGGACCCTCGGCAACGTGCCACCCTCTGCCTTAAAGTTGTCCAGCACCACCAATCTGCAGATGCCCAAAGTCTCTGGAGCGCCGTCCATGGACATGGGCTCCAGGTGAGACATTATTACACCTGGATTAGAAGCTAAAGCAGTTGCGGGGACAAAATGTCTTAATCCTTGTATTCCTCATCCTCGCAGGGATAATCACGATGAAGACAAGCCAGCACTGAACAGTATAGCAGACAACACGGTGGCCATGGAGGTGACGTAGCAGTGCAGTGGAGGAGTCGGCTCTTTAGGTGCTGTGCATCGTAGCATCGGGAATGCAAAAGGGACAGCAGGACTGACGCAGGCTGGCTGAATGACGGACGCGTGTCTGCAGCCGCTCGCTTGCAATTCTCATCTCCCATACTTTTTAAACGGTTTTGCTTTTGCTTTTTTGTTACTGTTAAAAGTAAAATATTGACTCATGTAAATTATGAATATGGAAAAGTTAGTATCTGTACAGTAACTACATATTTGTAATATCCCCGTGTATATATATGACTTGAATACAGAACTGTCCATTTGTGATGTTTTGCACTTGGGAGTCAAAGGAAAAAAAAATTTAAGCCAAGTTAACTTGTGGCGAGTGTGAGAGATGTGAGAGTTGTATAGAGAAGAGTTTTATCACATCATGTGCATGGTGCGAAGCCTGCTGGTTATCTATTTATTGTGCTGTGTTTACGGTTTTTGTTTTGTTTTTGTTTTGGTTTGTTTTTTTGTTAGTTTTTTTATTTGTACACTGTACCTTTGTTGGTTCCTGTGCTGTAGTAAATGTTAGGTAGCTATGGACTCCTGGGTATTTTTGTATATTGTGAACACAAAGCAGGCCCCCACCCCCACTCCATGTTTATTTTGGGTCTCTGTGCTTCTCTCTGTGGATCATATGAACAGCAGTGGACCTGAAGAGCCATGAGAGGTGATGGTGGAGCCCTGGGGGAGGATCACCTCTCTTCCTTTAAAAAAAAAAAAAAGTCTATTCCCAGAAGTGTCTGCTGCTTCTGATTTAAGCACTATTTTTCACCACATTTTCTATTATTTTTTTTTTAATCAATGCTGCTTTTGTATTTGTTTTAAAAGGGACTGTCCGTCATTTTTATGTATCAGGGTCCCCTTTTTATTTGTTTAATTTCTTTTTGTAAAACAAAACTGGTTATTTTTGTATTTTTCTTTTTTGTGGTAAACTTGATTGTAAACTTTTCATTTATTGAAAGACTTCATTCTTTTGTTCATTTGTTACTTATTCATGCATGGGTGATAAGGGAGGTGAATGGGCAGTAATCACTGTACGCGTTTCATCATTCCAGTTTTTAATATAAAAAAAATGCTAATGAGTGGTCAGAGGGGTTATAAGGACATGATGGATTTCCCCTCCTTTTTATTTCTTTAAGTTCTTTCTTTTCTTTGAAAAAAGAATCTCCAGACGGCTGCAAGGCCAAAAACCACAAGTATTGGGTGCCTTCCTTTGGGGAATTTTATGTACTCTCTTCTGTGAAGAGTTAGGCACAAAGGCAGCATTACTTAGTAGTGCGTTGTGCCTTTGTAAGAATCTGAATGCCCAGCCCAATGGCAGGATATATCCTTAAGGTTTACTTGTCCCACCTGGAGGCTGAAAATACTAAAAAGAAAAAAATCAAACAAAAAAATGTGACAACTCTCACTAAAATAAAGACAATAAAGCCCAGGGCATTAAATGTGAACTGTTCAGACTCTGGTGTGTTTTTTGTGTGTGTGCGTGTTATGTGCCAACTTTTTTCCTTCTATCGTCAATGTCAGCATTGATGTACAGTGTTAAACAAAGCCCTCTCTTTGTATTTGGGAACTATTACAAATACTAAAAATGGGTTTTAAATTCAGCCCAATAAATTAGAGTATCGTGAAAAGGTTCAATATTAAAGACACCTGGTGCCACACTCACTAATCAGATAATTAACTCAAAACACCTGCAAAGGCCATTAAATGGTCTCTCAGTCTAGTTCTGTTGGCTACACAATCATGGGGAAGACTACTGACCTGACAGTTGTCCAAGAGATGACTGTTGACACCTTGCTCAAGGACGGCAAGACACCAAAGGTTATTGCTAAAGAGGCTGGCTGGTTACAGAGCTCTGTGTACAAGCACATTAATAGAGGCAAGGGGAAGGAAAAGATGTAGTAGAAAAAGGTACAAGCAAAAGGGATAACCACAACCTGGAGAGGATGGTGAAATGAAACATTCAAAAATGTGGTGGAGATTCACAAAGAGTGGACTGCAGCTGGAGTCAGTGCTTCATGAACCACCCCGCACAGACGTATGCAAGCCGTGTATCAGCGGTCGCATTCCTTGTGTCAAGCCACTGTTGAACAAGAGACGGTGTCAGAAGCGTCTCGCCTGGGCTAAAGACAAAAGGGACTGGACTGCTGTTGAGTGGTCCAAAGTTATGTTCTCTTATGAAAGTTGATTTTGCATGTCCTTTGGGAATCAAGGTCCCAGAGTCTGGAGGAAGAGAGGAGAGGCACAGAATCCACGTTGCTTGAGGTCAAGTGTAAAGTTTCCACAGTCAGTGATGATTTGGGGTGCCATGTCATCCGCTGGTGTCGGTCCATTGTGTTTTCTTAGGTCCACCATCAACACCGCCGTCTACCAGGAAGTTTTAGAGCATTTCATGCTTCCTGCCGCTGACAAACTTTATGGAGATGCAGATTTAATTTTTTAACAGGACTTGGCACCTGCACACAGTGCCAAAGCTACTAGGACCTGGTTTAAAGACCATGGTATCCCTGTTCTTAATTGGCCAGCAAACTCGTCTGACCGTAACCTCGTAGAAAATCTATGGGGTTTGGTGAAGAGGAAGATGCGATACACCAGACCCAACAATGCTGAAGGCCACTATCAGAGCAACCTGGGCTCTCATAACACCTGAGCAGTGCCACAGACTGATGGACTCCATGCCACGCCGCATGGCTGCAGAGATTCAGGCTAAAGAAGCGCCAACTAAGTATTGAGTGCTATACATGCTCATACTTTTCAGTTGGCCAACATTTCTAGAAATGCCTTTTTTGTATTGGTCTTAAGTAATATAATTTTCTGAGATATTGAATTTGGGGTTTTCATTAGTTGTCAGTTTTAACAGAACAGAGGGGTCACCCAGTTCTTTCAGAGGCAAGGTGGGTCAGTTAGTTCGTCTGATGGAAAGTTGTAGAACATCAGCTTGTTGTCTCTTCTAAACTTTGTTCATATAAGCTAGCTCACTTTGATTCCCATATTAGCTCATAATTCTGAAGAAAACTGGATTTTATTCATTCCACTGTTTTTGTAAAATAATCAACGCAGGAAAACGATTAGCAAGCTGCTCTGCTAAAAACAAAAATCATGCATGTTCCGAACAGACACGAGGAGCCTTATTTATCAAGCTCGCGTAGGAACAAAAACCTGCGTACACAAAATAGTCTACTTTTGAGATTTATGAAAACCAAACTTGACGGGAAAAAGTTCCTACCTTCACGGCAACTCTGACCCTCCCGTACACACATAATCTAGAGAAACGGGAAACGGCGACACCAACGGTACTGAAAAAAATCAAGTAAATGCTGTGAAATGTGAAACATTTGTGCACAATCCACTATTAACTTTCACTCCACATGTTAGATATTAAAGCTGTTTGCAGAAATGAATAAAGACACACATTCCATATTAATTCTCCTAAGAGCGCACGCCCCGGTGTGGGGAACAACAGGATTTTCAGGAAAAGGGATATGATATGAATAAGAACCTCAACCACTAAAATATGTCCTGTCATTGTGAAAGCTTATATGTTATAAAACCCATTCAGTTAAATAAGCAGGATGGAGACTGGAGCATCTAGAAGTGATGCAACACTAATGAAACACACAATAGGTGGATATCCATTTATTTATTTTTACACAATGTTTTTTAATTGTTGTCCCAATTTCTGCCCAGACGGTCTTTATTTCCCGCAACCCCTTGTCCACCTGGTTAATAGCAGTGATTGTGTCCCTCTGCACCACCCACCCAACTGGAGCACCCATCAACTTTGAGTTCGATTAAAACACAGTTATTGTATGTGGTCGGGTAGTAAAATTTATTTTAAGTTTTATTCATTAATATTGGTATTTGCAACTCCACCAAATGACAGAAATTTAGTATTTTTAACTTCCAAAACAATAGATTTGTATGCTCCCAATATCCAACTTTGTAGACGGCCCTTATTACTTTTTTCTGTTGAAGATATGGTGGTTGGATTATGTGTAGCCTCTTTGGATTATGCTCTTCCTTGGTTGTGATTTGTGATAATATATTTATCTACCATTTATCTGTGGTCATTTGATGTAGATATGAATCTCTGGATACTTATGAGTGTTTTCTATGGCCTGTATAATTATTTTACGGTTGTCTGACAACTTCCTGATTTGGGCTGGTTTTCATTAGATTGGGCGACTTTTAAGCTGTGATTAGGCTGGAAACTGTCGATCTCATCTGGCAACACTGCATATGGATCTGTTCAGGGCCGGACCCTAATTAATTCCTGTGAGATTGATGATGATTGGATGAGAAATTGAGGGATTTATGTTGATTTATGATATCATGGCGTCTTATGAAATTCGCCATGGCGCCACGGTCTCGCCCTGCAGCGTAGAGCAACAGTTTTTACCAGATATCATCACCAACTTGTTTTCTACTGTCTGACCCAGTTTGGATCTGATTGTGTCCAAAACGTTAGACAAGAGGTTCGTTCAAATGCAAGATGTTAGCCAAAATGACCCCAAAAAAGGGCACTTTTTTCAAAATGGCCAACTTCCTGTTGAAATTAGCCTATAGGTCCAATAAGCAATTTGGTACATCCTGGCATGTTAAATCAATGCGGCAAATTTCATGCATGTCGGTCCACGTCCAATTTTTGATGTTAACACAACAAAATCTCTAGGAGGAGTTCATTCAAATGTGAGGTCATTAAAACGCCACAATGGCGACTTTGACCCAAAATGGCCGACTTCCTGTTTTTTAGAGCAGAGCTCCAAGAGCATTTTTTTGTTTGCACTTTATTTGGAACATGTATACCAAAATTAATAAAGATTGATGACATGCAGTGGTGGGGCATCATAAATAGGAAGCGCTCTTGTTCAATTTAGCCTAAACAGTCCCGACCACCCCAAAATACACCATTTTTCACATTCCAATAGGCAGAATTTGGTGAGTTTTCGAGCCTGTTCAGGCCCCCAAAAAGGCAATTAATTTATGAGAAGAATAAGAAGCGGAATAATAATAATAAACACCTGCATTTCAATAGGCCTTCGCACCGCCTTTGGTGTTCGGGCCTAATGATAATGCTCACAATACAATAAATCATAAAAAACTACTAACCATTTTGTTTTGATGGTGTATTAGCTGAGATTTGATATGTTTTTCCACAGATCATAAATGCATTTAATTTACATGGAAGAGGTTAATTTGGATATAAGTATTGTATTTTAAGTTAAATTACAATGATTCAGTCTCAGATTATTTGTGTGGCAGAAGATAATCACTCACTGCTAAGACAAGTGGCTCACTATGCAGTTTTTTTTCCGTTTTTTTTAATGGTTTATCTCACCTTTCAATGACTTCACAGTGTGTGCAAAGACTGCAACTTCTCTTTATCAGCAAGAATTTATTCTGTTGCAGACCTCAAAGCCACCAGCTTTTATTTCCTCTTTTACTAGTAACTCATCCATTCATGCTACACTATCAGTTGCAGTTTTACTCAAAACCTTCTTGCTGACAAATTCCTCTGTATTTACATGCACCAGCAGCTCGGCTGGCACGGCAGTGCTGAAAACAGTGCAGCTGTTAGCAACCACTGGATCAAATATCACAGTCTGGGCACAATGACTGAACAAGCAGGCCTGTTAACACTACTTTTTGTGTGTTTGTGGGTATGTGTGTCTCGCTGTGGTTTTAGACAGCAGGTGTGAGACAAGAGGCTGTGGGTCTTGCTATAGTGACAGATTCTGATTCTTTGAAAAACAACCTCCCTTTTTCAGTAATCAAAAACAGGAAATGGCACTTTGTTGGTCCTAACAGTTGTGCGTGTTGGATTCTGTGAATTTGTTTGCTTTCTAAGAGTAAAACTCCTGCAGCCAGTGCTGCGGTGTTTGTTGTGGCCTCTATTCTCTGTAGTTTTCCGGTACAGCTAAAGGCCTGAGCTCTCTGCAAAGGAAGTGACTCACATAGGCTGGACAATGAGCAGCAGATAAGTACATTCTTGCGGAGCTGCATGTGGCTCTCAACCACATGTTAGATGTTTTCATTGTGAATGCTGCTTTGCAAGACAGAATAAAAATGTGGCTTTGTACATGGCATGTACTTTATAATTCTTTTTTTTTTTTTAATCCTTTTTGGCTACGCTAGCAAGTGTGTTGGGTTACAGTCGTAATGTTTGTTCATTTGTGTTTTGATAGTGTTGGCAAAAAAAAAGTTGTTCAACATTTTGGTAGGTAAGTTAACAACATTTCAAAATATATGCCATTATCTAAATGGTAAACTGTCCATACTTGTATAGCGCTTTTATCCAAAGTGCTGTACATTGTACATCACATTCACACACACATTCATGCTCTGATGGCATTAGCTGCCATGCAAGGCACTCACCACAACCCATCAGGAGCAATTAGGGGTTTGGTGTCTTGCCAAAGGACACCTCGACATGAACTTGACTTGGCCGAGGATCAAACCGGCAACCCTCGGGTTACAAGACGACCGCTCTACCTTGCTGAGCCACGCTGCCCGTTGTCTGTTGTTTGGACTCCCTCCTTGGCTCCTCTCACCTTACTGTGGGATCGTCCTCACCTGCTAGGCAGCCTAATTGCTACATGTAGAATATGGTAACTTGGAAATTTACCTTTTTGCCATATTTGTTGTCAGCATGTCACCATGGCCTGAAATTAATGATAGTAAGGCAAATAATCTGTGGAAAAAAAGTTGTTCCTAGTTCCTACTTTTGAGTCTAATATTATCTGCAAGAATCCACCATGACTTAGTAATGGCACATAGTAAAAAATTGCCTCATGGGTCAAAATTAATGGCAAAGTTCAGACTTTCACTGATCACATCAACTCAGTGGACAAGAAGATCATGTTGGTACGGGGTGATGCAAATAGCCGCTTGCCTTTCTTGGACTACGCCGCCCACATAGAGGACAGGAGCCTGTAAATCAGTCTGCAAAACCCTTTAGTACTGTCTTATACTACAGCTGCACATTCACTCCTCGTCACTCCTCCTTTGGATACAGATGGACTTTCCTCATTCCCCTTCATGGTCTCGACTCTCCCGGCTGATTACTGAACTCCAGTGCATCTTTCCTTGTACTCGTATCAGTAAGAAGATTTCTGAACATTCCTTGTATGAATAAACCCTGATCTAACTACGATCTGTCTCTGTGAGGTCCATTATAATAAGTAGAGGGCAAGCAACATCCTTATTAATACAGATGCCCAGGAGAAAGAAAAGAAACACCTGAAAGAAGACCAGCGTTTTTAGCGAGGAGCAAAAGAGGCAACCTACGTCAGCAGAGAAACGATTCCTTGACAGGAGAGAGGAACTGACATCACTTCTCTCCCTCTTTCCAAAGCATCCTCTCATCTATTCAGGGAGACTGACAACACTTGGCCTCAAGTGAAACTAAGGACAATGGACAATTTTTCAGCAACCAAGTGAGTCAAGACTCAAACAATGGTAGTAGAAACATCAGTTTTTTTCACAGATTACTTCAAAGAAATCTCCCACTGTCTCCACCACAAGTGAAGAACTTCTAATTTTAAAGTGAAATGTCTTCAAGGAACTAAACTCGGTCTAGTTGGCTTGACTCAACCTACATTGAATACCAAGATGAACAAAAACCTTCACAGACATTTGCCTTCATTTACTTTTCTAAAATCAGCCACTGGAGAGTTTTTAATACCATTTTGAAATGTGAATAGTCGCCTCTGTGCTAATGGTTACCACCACAGATACCATGCACCTCTCTTCAATTATTTTCACCATTATTACTTCTGTTTTTTAGTTCCTTTTAAGTCTCTTAGATTGCTTCCTATGTGCTTTTGAATGAACCACTATTTGTCTTCTATATAAACTTGTTGCACTTCTATCTTAATGGATGTAAATTTGTTTTTTTCTGTTTGACAAATTTGTTAATATTTTAAAGCAGACACAATATGCAAAAAAAAACTAACCAAAACAAAAAATAATAAATTAAACAACATTCCTTAATAAGTGGCTATACTGACCAGAGAACAGTCTTGTACTATACCGAGATATTTAACAGTTGCATTTGCCCTGCTATTCCTGACCAAACCAGTAAGCCAGCTGATAAACCAAAGGGAGCTAAAGCTAGTACCATGTTAAAGTTGATCCACTGGTGAAAGGTGAAATCAAGTTAAAGATACACATTGTATTATCTTTCTTGGTAATCCTGAAGCTTTGCTGCTTTGTTGATGCCTTCTCTTTTTCAGTTTTGTCTTATCGATCCCAGCTACTATAACAAAGCTCCAGAGACACACAAATACGTCAAGTTTGTCCCCCATTCTTCATTAGGCTTTTTCTAAGTCAGAATAAACCTAATAATTCCTTACTCACAGTGAAATTGATAGATTTTTAAAGCTGATAAACTGTCACAACAGATCAATAAGTGACTTTTTTGCTCAAGTTGAAAGACTGTTAACTCTGGTGGTGTCGATAGGTCAAATCCACCTGCTTTGCACATCACAAAACAGCATCTACTCTCATCTTTCCATCAGTGTGTAAGAATTACTGGTAAAGATCGGCATAAAAATGACTTCAAAGGCTAAGCATGTTTGTTAAAGGATGGTGGCTGTCAGTGGCCAAAAGTCTTCCAGACATACATTGTTTATTTCTCATCTCATCTGTGAGTGGATCCAGCGGCCTCAGGTGCAGTGACGACTGCGCTACAGGGAACAACTTCAACATTGTGTCTGCCTTCTTCTATGGTTCTTTTAAGGTTACTTATACCAAATGGTGCTCTAGCACATATCAAACGAATCTGGTACTGCAGTTTTAAAGCTCAGAGGGGTCTCATTTTAGACACAGAGATGTTTGTCCAGAGACACCGAAGGAAAAATGATGACACAAATTATTTAAGTTGACTGGGAATGAGTCACTTAATTGTGTTGACTTTATGTTTTTAGGACAGACTCACCTGCTAAGTGGAAGGTGCCAAGTCATTTTGTTAAGGGAACTCAACCTTATATAAGGCTGGTCATGATGATGTAGCAGGGTGCATGCGCAAGTTAAGTTTAGTTTGTTTTTCAGTTATGTTTAGTTGATTAAGTTAACTGTTAAGTTGCATTATGTTCTTTGCATTTTTCCATGTTTAGTTTTGTTGGAACATGCACCTTGATTTATAAAGTCTTGCCATTGTGAAAGACCTCTGCCTGCTGCCATCTTTCAGCCACTCTGGTCACACAACCTACAACATTAAGGCTGCTGCCTGCCAGGTCGCCCACTAATTTTATTTATTTATTTTTAGTTTGTGTATAGTGTGCTCTCTCTGCCACGTGCAAATTTAGTATCTGCAAACATTTTTTTTTGTTATACTCATTCTAAGTTATTTATCCTCAAATAAAACCTTGCTAAACAAACTTGCTGCTGAGAGAAATTTTGAACTACAGAAACAACAGCTTCGTAACTTACTGTGGATTTAAACCAGACAAGGACTTAAAGAGACTTGTCAAGGTCCTTTGTCTGAATCATGAAAAGCAACCCCCCCCTCCCTCAAACACATGTACACACAATTAGACACACACTACATGCTTCCATAGCTGCCGCTGCAATCTTTATTTTATCCCAGTAACACAAAGGTCTGCAATCACTTCACCATTCAGGCTGCTGCAGAGTCAATAAAGTCTTGCTTCTTGTACCACGGAGGCAGTATGCCAATGTTATCCCTCAGACAGATTTCTCGTTCCAGTGTTTGGCTCAGGCTTAGTATTTCGCTGTGCCAGAAATGAGCTGCCACTTTGATGACACATTCAAGTATTCTGACATGAGAACAGAGAAATCCATCTCCCCTCTGAGCACTGCTACTTGCACTCAGGCAAATGTATCGCTGAAGGTGACTGGGGGAATGTTAATGAGAGATGGGCTTGTTAGTTCTTTTCTATTATGCATTTAGCTTTGAGGATTGCCTATAGCTGTGTCTGTCTTGTTCCTCATATTGAAAGCTTTTAGTACAAGTATTATTGTTTTAAATAGTTTGGACGCAAACCTTCTATCATATTAAAAGTTGGTTTTTAATCTGACACGTTCCACTGAAGTTCCACCTTGTAGTCTGATGATGTAAGACCCAACACAGAAGGGGATGTAGACTTGATGAAGTTTAACCCCAACCAAGTTTAACAGCAAGTAGTTGAGTTAGTAACAGCTGCACCTAATGGAAAATGTAAGCATGTGCAAAGGAAAACATAGGCATGAAACATTTTTAGAA
>JBAMHW010000020.1:4327773-4341085 GCA_037177495.1 Rhadinocentrus ornatus | reverse complement strand
ACACACACACACACACACACACACACACACACACACACACACACACACACACACACACACACACACACACACACAGTCAGGGTTGTGGTGGGTTGTAACATATATTGTATAGTGTTAAAACTATACCCTCACATAAAATTAATAATAATTTCTTGATTTTAAAGCATGCCGAGGCAATGACAAAAACATAAATAAAAAAAAAATGCTAAAAATGCATAGTATGCTAACTCCTGATGGAAATATTCCTCTGCAGGTATTGACTGGGTTTCTTCTTCTGCAAACATCTGCAGGTTGTGGCTATTAAATGATGCAGGGAGAAACTGTCCTTGTTGTTTGGCTTTATTTTCCTTTTTTATAGCTTGTTTTAAAGTAATGAGTACATATTTGAAATCTTTAATGACTAATATTTCTTGCTTTGAATGCACCAGGACTTTTTAACACTGTGATCACAACCATGGTTATAAAGAAACTACACTCTCTTTCACATCTCAAACCATTACAAAAGGCTAATAAATCCTTACTATCTCTTAAAATGAGCTAAATACAACATCAGGTGAACAAAATATGACTCATTATTTATGTTTTCTTAACATGTTTTTTTGCTAAGCTAACATGCAGAATCACTGTATAGAAATTTATACATCCTAACTACTGCTGTAACAGGGTGAGTAGCAGTCAGGTGCTGCTTAGGTGTTTATTCATTCAAGTGTGTGTTAAGAAAGCACCATGGAAGAAATACGTATCAGCCATGATCTTAGAGAAGCAATTGTTGCTGCCCTTCATTATGGGAAGGGTTATGAGGTCATTTCCAAACCATTTAGAATTCATTCTATAGAAGAAAGATTATTTACATGTGAAAAATGTTCAGGACAAACATAATCTTCCCGTCCATGTCCAGGCAAGCTCACCATGCCACTGGTTATTGTGACCCTTCCCTGAAGTGTTAAATGTTAAAGTACATGACATTGGGATTAGCCTTGCAACAGAACAGTGAAACTTAGCCAGTGTTGTAATCATTCAGTTAGTGCTGCAAAAGGTGGGTTTATAAGCTACTGAACCATGTGGGATTGCATTTACCTAACTGGCTGATACAAATATTTAGGTTTATGTTGAACCTCCAATACTTACCTGTCGATATAATTACAGATTTAGTCTAACACGCATGTTTTCTGTCTCTTCATGGTCATTTTCCATCTCTTTGTTGTAGATTTGTTGATTTTTGTGGTTGTTTTTGCTACTTTTGCAGTTCTTTTTTGTAACCATCTATGTTTTTTTAACTACATGCATATTATGTGCAGATGTGTATGTTTACAGCCAGTAGAGGGAGGTGTAGCTTCCCATTTTGACACATGAACAGCTCTTATTGTTTACAGTATACGGTTACACTCTTAAATGGCATCTTGGATGTATAGGTTTCATTCTGGCACATGTGGAAGGTAAACATTCGCTGCAGTTATTTAGGATGTTTTTCTTTTAACTTTACCCCTTTTTTTTTAAAGCACTTAACTTTCTTTAAATATAAGCTAAATATTTGGGTCATTACTTCTGTTTCATCATTTCCTTCTCCTGTGGAATATCTTCTTTAATTATTCCTCTTCATTATTTCTGTTTGTTCTTTTTATTTAGTTGTTTCCTTACTGTCTGTACACAGCTGTAATCATCTACAATTATTTAATTTGTGTGGTTTTTTTTTCTCTTCTGAGACCTTTACTTTACTCTTTTTTTTTTTTACTTTTGCTCATAGTCTCTTCCTCTACTACCACCAGCACTATGACTCATCCTCATCTCTTATGCCTCTATTCTAGCACTCTTTTCTCATCCCTCCCTCCCTTTCCTTTTCATCCAATGATGAATCGGACTCATCAGAACGAGCACACTCATTGTTACTCCATCACTCTTTACTTGCTCTTATCTCTTACTGCAGTTGGGATTCTTACAAATGCTCACCTTTCCTTCTTTCCTGTCTATGACTCATGTTTCGGACCCTTATTGTGCATTAGCGTCAGTGTTGGGGAAATTTATTAGCTCATGTGTGAGACATTGAGATAGATAATCTGGCGCAGATCATCCAGATGCTGCATCGCACAGCTTGTGAACAGAAGCAGCACCAGAATCAGAAAATCCCATTTACAGATGATTCCAGATTAATACCTATTATTGTAAAATGGCTCATAGATTGTAGGTTGCATTTGAAAGCATAATTCATGGTTGTGTTGAGAGAGTGGTTCCAACACCTAAAAACATTGCAAATACTTATCTTCATCTCATGCCTCAATTATGTTTAGGCGGCTGTTTAAAAACAAACAGACCCCTCCTTTCAAAAAGCCATTAAGACACATTTTAACAACAGATTGATGCATTAACAGAGATATTCTGTAAATGATCATTTGGTACAACTCAATAAGAAGCTTTAATCCAGGAATGTGGCTCCCTCTACTTATAAAAAAGCAACATATAGCATCTTAAGTCTTCAGCCCACTCCTATTTCCAGTCTTGCCCTCCAAATGTTGCAGTGACGAGGAAGGGCCCAGACAGAGATTGATATTGGTCCATTGTAAAGCCCCTCCCCAACAGTGAAGAGGATTTTAAAGCTACCAGGGGCAAATTCCAGAAAGCGTGTTATGTTGAAACTCCGAGTATGTTAATCGTTAGTTGGGGGAAACTCAGGGTTTTCTGTCTCAGAAGAGAGGTGAGTCGTTTCTAGAGTCTGTTACTATGGTAACTGGCTTTCCACACTGGCAGGTTCACCATAAAGAAACTGTGAGTTTTTACCTGTCTCCTCCCAACTGAAGCAGCGGTCAGGCGTGGATTGTCTGTAGCAACGTGATTCCAGAGATTTAGCAGTTAAATTAACATGCAGTGATTTATGACTGACCCCCATCTTAACAATTCTAATCAGGCACACACCTTTAAAAGTGACTCACCAGTAGCAGACTGATCAGATCCCAACTAAATTTAGGTGGGATATAGGGGGTCAAGCCTGCTCCATGAGGGACTGACTCAGTAGGCAGCATGACCCACTTGACATCTACTGAACTCTGCTATCCAAGCTGTTTGATTTTTAGCCATAAAGAGAAATTCATGGAATAATACTGTTTAGGTAGGTTTTTGTTTGTTTGTTTGTTTGTTTGTTTGTATTGCGCCTGTTTTCTGGGTTGTGCACATTAATAAGTCAAGGCTTCCCAAACTTTTCAACTTCTGAACCTGAAAATAATTCTGGCAGAGACTTGCACCCTCTTAGTTACTCCTTTACTGATGTATTCATCACAGGTCCTGCAGAAAAATATCTACATGCTACAATGTTTTGCTGCCACTTGAGGGCAATCTCACATATATTTGAAGGTTGTCAAAAGTGTTGTTATTGGTCATTTTAGCTTTGCTGTGCTTTGGACAAGACAGACGTTAAAGTGGACAAATCAAAGTATCAGAGTATCAAATGAATCCTAAATTTTTACATAATATTGATTGTATACATAAACATGGTAAAAAGCCTTAACATATATTTTTTTCTACCATAGCCTCTCACAACATTTATAACACAAGAAACTTACATAACATCAAGAGCAACTTGAGGTTTTTTGTCATGAACACATGCGGTAGCCAGGAACTGAATCACAAACTGTTCAATTAATTGAATTAATTGACAATTGATAGAATTAGACAGCAAAGCCTCAGCTCTCCTTATGTACACATTAAGTATGCAAGATAACTAATCTACTCCGGTGCTGTGATCATCTGTTTACTTCCACCTCCAACTTTTGTTTTGTTCAATGCTATTAACCAAGTTAATAACAACTTATCATCTTTTCATAAAACTGGCTAACTATCCATTTTTTCTAAATATAACCGTAAGACTTTCTTTTACAAAATAACTAAATAAAAAAATCAAAGTCAACTGAAGATATCAGGTAAATTGGATGGATGGATGGATGGATGGATGGATGGATGGATGGATGGATGCATGGATGCATGGGATGGATGGATGGATATTTGGATGGATGGATGGATGGATACATGGATACATGAATGGATGGATGGATGGATACATGGATGGATGGATGGATAGTTGGATGGATGGATGAATGGATAGTTGGATGGATGGATGGATAGTTGGATGGATAAATGATGGATGGATGATGGCTGGATGGATGCATAGATGGATAGTTTGATGGATGGGTGGATGATGGATGGATAGTTGGATGGATGGCTGGATGGCTGGATGATGGATGGATGGATAATGTATGGATTGATGACAGACGGGCGGATGGATGGTTGGATGAATACATGGATGGATATATGGATGGATGGATAGTTGGATGGATGGATGGATAGTTGGATGGATAAATGATGGATGGATGATGGCTGGATGGATGCATAGATGGATAGTTTGATGGATGGGTGGATGACGGATGGATAGTTGGATGGATGGCTAGATGACTGGATGGCTGGATGATGGATGGATGGATGGATAATGTATGGATGGATGACAGATGGGCGGATGGATGGTTGGATGAATACATGGATGGATATATGGATGGATGCATGGATGGATAGTTGGATGGATGGATGGATGGATAATGTATGGAGGGATGAAGGATGGACGGATGATGGATGGATGGTTGGATGGATGCATGGATGGATGGATGGATGGATTGATTATGTATTGATGGATGATGGATGGATGGATTGATTATGTATTGATGGATGGATGGATTGTATGAATACATGGATGGATACATGGATTGATAGTTTGATGGATGGATGGATGGGTGGATGGATGGATGGATGGATGGATGGATTGTATGAATACATGGATAGATAGTTTGATGGATGGATGGATGGATTATGTATGTATGGTGATGGATGGATGGATGACTTTACTGATCCCATAAGGAATTTCCATAGGATTGCCATAGTAGTTAGATACTTTAAATACAATAAAAATTATAATAATAAACATTTTAACAACAATCGGGTCATTGCATACTTCGACGCAACATGTTAAAGTTAAAAAGACATCTGTTCCAATGAAACCTATCATCAAAATGTTATGTTTTACCTTGAGAGTTGTCTTGATCCAATGACTTTTCATTTCTTATTTTTAATTTGTACTTTTTTAATTCTGCTCTAGTCTCTTTCGACTTCAAATGCAAACAGTCACTCCACTTGTGCTTTACTGTGCGCAGTTATTTGACAGTGTTTAATTGCCTTTTTTTGTTTGCAGAGCATTGAATACCACCCAAGAATACAGAGACCTCGTTCCTGGCTGCCAGCAAACTGTTTGCCTGGTTTCATTTAAACTGCCAGCTTAAATTGAGCTCTTCAACATTTGCATTAAAGATGCGCTCTTGAACAGGCACTTGTATAGTCGCAGTCAAGACTAAGGAATCTTACAGGAGTGGCACGAAGATCTTTTGGGACTGGCGACGGTGGAGTGGCCAGACATCTACATGTACCTTATCGAGACACCATGCAAAAAGAAACTCAAAGCATATAAATCACTGGATGCTTACAACTACATCGAAATGGCCACGTTCAAATAATAAAATACATCCATTTACGTCCCGATCTTTGTGTGCTGCGGTCTAAAGTTTAGCATTTATGCTAATGTGCTGATAAAGCTAACGTTATATATCCAACATTTTCCTTGATAATGTACAATTTTGTTAATTTGGACTCAATAACAATCACTTAACATTACATTTATCTTACCTGATATAAAGTGTGCGCTGCAAACCCGAACTGGTATCCTAAAAAACTTTAATTTACTGCCAGGAATGTTTTCCCTCTTATTCTGGCACCCAAACACACAACAAGATGTCATTTTTAAGTCATAAAAACACTTGAGAAGCTCGTTTCTACACTGTTTTTTACGCGCTTTCCTCTGTTTTTGCCTCCGGATACAGTAGTGACGTCACTGATTACGTAGGCTATGAAAGGGTGTATTCATTTTGCAATTTGAGTAATCCATTGTTTGTTCGTTGTCAAATCCGTATTCTGTCACTGTTGACATTTTACTACGAGTCTTTGCATTTTCTTGGCGCAAAACATAAAAAAGGGAGAAAATATATTGCATACTCTTGTGTGTCTGTATGTAAGATGACATAAAGAAAACAGTGTTTATGTTGTGGAAGCTCTAACATTACTGCAAATTTCAGGCTGAAAAAATGATGAGCAACCACAGTAAAATTCATGTTGTGTCTGTCATCAGATAATAACTCTACTTTAGATTTGAAGAAGCACCTGCAGGATGAGCACAGTTAGCTAAAGCCAATTAGCTAAAGCTGTTGCTCCAAGGAAAATTAGTACACTTGTGGTAATATGTGGTAAAGAGGAAATGCTGCCAACAACTGTACTTAATAGCACACATCTTGCCATTAGGGAGAGTAGCTTACTAGTTAGAGAGGCGGTTCTTCAATCTGAAGAACCAAAGTTCAAGTCCCCGGACTAGCTATGAAGGTGGGCTAATGGCATGGTGCAGCCAGAACAATCAAAGGTAGCTTTTGACTGACTTTATGGCAGGAGAATGTTTATATTTGGAGCCTTAAAAGCACCAATGAATTACTTTTCTCAGCAAGTAACACAGACATTGCCAAATTCATTTAAATTGCAGCATTTCTGCAGTCTTAATTATTTTTAAAAGTAACATTACATAGCTCTCACTGTTTTTCTTGCTTAACTATATATCTTCTTCTTTTGTTCATCCCAAGATTTACCCCACAAATTCTGTTCGGATCTTCTTGTTTACTGGAAGTGTAACTTTAGACAGCACCCACTCAGTTCCAGGGGAACTGTTAAATTATTACAAGTTTTCCAGGAAAGACCTGCTGTTTACTTACAGAACCTCAAATTGAAATAGGTCCTCTAAGGAACTTTTTTTGTAACATAGGGGAAAAAAAACTTTGTGATCAGAGCCAATTAAGAATGAAGTTCCTCTGCATGTTGCAAAACAGCCAGCTGTTGCTTTGCACATGAACTTTTACCCCCCCACTTGGTTTCTCTGGTTTATCTCGGTGTCTTGGTGGTCTGCTGGGTCTGGCTTTGTTGCATTTTATATATTCCACAAATACACAATCTAGGCAAAGTGCATAGACAACCAGCAGTATTGCGTTGATTTGTTGTGCAGTCCTTACTGTGACTGCATCACGATGCTGTTGAGGTCTTCTGTGTGTGATAGTAAATTTTAAACACATAAATGGTCTGTATTATATAGCGCTTTTACCCAAAGTGCTTTGCAACATACATCCCATTCACACACTGGTGGCAAAAGCTGCCAAGAAAAGCGTTCAACCACAACGCATCATGAGCAATTTGGGGTTCAATGTCTTGCTCAGGGACACCTCGACATGAGCTGGATGGGATCGAACCAGCAACCATCTAGCTACAAGATGTCTCTATTGTCTTGTAGCTGTCCCGTGTGTCCTTATCTGTTTTTTTCTGCCTGGTCCATCAATAGTTATCCCCCTTTTTCTTTTTTCCAGACTATGTTGTCATTTAACGGCACAATAAGGTTTAAATTTGTGGATTTGAGTGGGCTACTGGATGGATAAAGTGGAATTACCTATCTGCTATAGAATCATGCTGACAGTATGGGCTGGTGGCTTCTTTAAACAAAATGCTTAATCTGTTGTTGTCCACATTGTTAAATGACAGAGTTTTTCCTGACATTAAAAGATGACCTTGTTGCTCATTTATGTTGTATTGATACACCATTATCAATATACTGACTTCACACTCAATGTACAGAATCCATCTCTAAATTCTCCCTAGACGCGAGTGTGCGTTGTTATCTTTGTGTTAGCCCTGAGATGTACCCTGCCTTTTACACTGTTTAGCTGTAAGCTGAATATTAAAAATCAAACTTAAAATCATTATGTAGGAAAATAGTGCAAAAAGGTCCATTTTCCTTGAGGTTGTCCTAAATTAGATATATTGTCACATCTGCTAGCAAGGGGCTTCTCTGTTGTGTTTTGAAAAGACTTGATGCAACTGAGGGCATGGAAACAAGTTTACGAATCTCATCTATTTTGTCAAAAATGACAATGATGTAGCTCAGCAGCCAGTCAAGTCTTGTAGTTAAAATAGTCACATCACATACAACTCTGTATTTGCGCTGATTAGGAAAAAATACACTTTTTGTGTCATCTAGCACGACTTTAGCAGTAATGAACTTTAATATGATACTTTTTGTGTGTGTTTTGCTTTGGGGGCAGGAGTCCTGGTAGTAATCCAGGAAAAGGTTATTTAGGTATGATGCAGAGTCTGGTAATGCAGGCCATGATGCCTCCAACCCCTCCAACTTCTTTTTTGTCCCTCTAAATGTGAAGTAACAGTTTGTTCAAGACTATGTAGTGTACAGTCTCATCAGAAATTGATAAAAGGGAACATTTGTCCACACTTCTAATATATTGTAGTTTTACAATTCAAGCTTTTAAATTGTAAGATCACCACTTTTTGTATGGTAGATTTTTTATTCTGAAACTGTGATGAATTGGCACTCTATAAATGTGTGTCGTTTTTTAACCCTAATCCATGAATTTTTAACTCATGAGCATAACCATTTGTTGATGAGAAGAAGCATAAGCAATTGCGGAAGTACCAGAGGAAAAGGTCTGTTGAAAAGACTACACCAGCAATACCTTTAAAGCCATCCTCCATCTTAATCAACTAAAGTATCTATTGACATCAATAAATTCACTTAGCAATGTCACTATGTAATGAAAGGAGTTAAAATCAGTCTTTATTGAGATTGCAAGATATTGTTAAATATACCAATTAATGTATTTGATGTATTAACATATTTTACATGTAATGAGATGGATTTGCTCTAAAATTACTATTTAGTTTTGTGTATGCTATAAAATGTGCTCATGAGATGGTCATCCTAAAAACTAATCAATGTTTTCTCAGTGGACCATCATGTAGAAAGTAAAGTCAGATTTACTCACATAGACCCCGAAGCAGTTGCTTCCATTCACACCCACTCACAGGAAAAGTTGGGCGGGGAGGTCAAAGGCAGTCACGCATAGATAATTTGTATGCACACACCATCACACAATATATACAATTGCACACAAAGACAAAGGAAACCATGGTTTTCTTCTCAATTCAGTGATGTTTAGTGTACAATTTAATTTTTCCTCACACATTTCCCTAGGGTCAAATTATGTTTGTTGTCATTAGTGCCATAGCAACATTGGAAAGCCCCTGAACTAAAGTGGACATCCTGTGAATGACTCAGCTTCATTGCTTTGTGACAGACTACAAGGGAGACTGGAATATAGATGACCATTATCTTCCACTGGCCTTATATGACACGTTAATCCATTATGTTCCACACGGAGAGGAAACTAATATAGACAGTGCTGCACCAAAATTAAGTTTTATACTAACATAGGCAGTCCAGCACGTTACTACATCTAAAGTATAAAATTGCTGTAACATTATTTTAAAGTGCTTTGATGGAAAATAAATTATAATTCCAGTTCTTTGCTTCCTAAAGGGCAACTCTTCTCCATGCTATAATTAAAAACAGATTCACAAATGATCAGGTTCGAGGCTGGTAAATTTGGGTTTTTAAGGCCAAGTTGGCTACTTTGACCCAGAGGGTGGCTCTCCATGTTCCTGAGGAAAGCCTTGATCTGTTGTCAGTCTGATTTAAACTGGCAGACAAGGCACATACGGTAAAGAGACTTTGCTGCTTGTGGCTGCTTGTGTAAAATAAACAAAATTACGGCTGTATTTTACCCCACTTCCTATTCATTACTGTATTGACCATACTGAACAAACATTTACAATGAATAGAAGAAGTGCATGGCATTAACAAACTGAAGGCAACATAAAAAAAAAACGTAATACTGCTCTTTCTAAGCTTTTTAGAGGAAAGGTGAGCAATTAGCTTTGGAGTCACAACAGGAACATACTTCTCGTTTTCCAGAAAGTTGTAAATAAAATAGTAAAGATTTTGACCAAAATGTGGTCAGATGAAGAGGTCACTGACCACTTCTGTTGTGTTAAATATATTTGTACAAAGTAGATGTTTATGGGCCTCTGTAATGTGGATGTTGCCCAGGCCATTAGATGACTAATTCAAGAAGTTCTTGGGCCCATTTCAAGTTTATCACATGCCTCCTGCTCCATGTCATTACAGCACTGGAATAAACCATTACACACTGTAAATTTCTTTACACAGAGTCTGACATGCATATGGAGTGAATATATAGTAAATATTTGTCACTGGCTCTATAGATCTGCAAAAACAAAAGATATTAGATATAACTTTCTACTGTATAAATGTAACACTATATCAATGAATTTAAGGTGGCTTTAGCTCAAAGCACAGCCATATGCTTCAGATGATATCCTGCACTTTTTCTGTACCGGTTTACTGTGTAACTGATAGTGTGTTTAATAAAAACTGTCAAATGTTGCACTGATTAATATTTGTTCCCAAAAAAAGAGTTGATATGACTCATTTATTCATTTCTTGCAATAAAAATCCCTTTTGTCTCTACCTTTGCTTGCAGAAGCACATTGTTTTTACTGATGCCGTAGCAGCTCTCCACAGGAAGCAGCTTTCACATTGTTCTATCCATGGGATGATTTTGTCACTTAATCTAAATGCCATTGTTCTTACATTTTCTCCCCCTGCAGCTCAAACCTAATTCCTGAAGGATATTAAAAAAGGAAATGTTTAAACAGGCAGTGAATAGTTATGTGAAAACCGTGACCAGTGTTGACAAATGTCCTCTTTTTAAGGCATGAAATGGTCACAGAAGCCTCTTTCATGGACTTTGGTGACTAAGAAAAAAAAAAAAGAAAAGGGGGGGGCAATATTTTTTTTCCCCTGAAAGCCACAAGAAGTGATAACAACTAAATTCAAACCAGAGACCTGCTGGAACTCAGGATGAGATGTAATAAAAACCTACTTGGCTTGTTGAGCTTGTTTCCTCTTAAATAAAGATGCAAGGGGGAGGCTGGGGAAGTGACTGCTGTGAGAAGAAAAGGTAAAGAGATGTGGGGCGAGTCAAGCACAGAGCAGTTTTTTTAACGAAAGTTCATGATAACAGTCTCAGATGCTAAATTGACATAGTTCACACCCCAGATGCTGATGGTTAAGGCCGCATCAAATATTTACAAATAAATATTGTTGTATGCATTTTAAAATGTCTAGGCTGGACTATTAAGTTAATGTTTTTCATTATATATATATATATATATATATGGGGGCACCTTACTACACAATTTACTATAAAACAAATGATGGGACAGAATTCAACAGCTCCATCACTTCATTGTTCCCCAAAAAATTGTGCTTAAGGTGTGTAGCTTGAAACAATAACAAAATGTTGACATTGAGCAAGTTAACACATTAGTAATGTGTTGCCATGATTTAATTATTCCACATGATAGTAATGACTAAGTAAAATGTAGCCTCATCGTAATATCTTGTATGCATAAGTAATTAATTCTCACAGAATAAGATATACAATGTCACCAAACGGGCTGCGTAGTTTAAGTTTACAGTATAGTTTGATAGTTGTGTATAACTTTTTTTGGCTCTTAAATGTAATGTGACAGTGTTTTGTGACTATTTCATGACATTCTGAAACATTCCTGTGTTTGGTCACATAAAAACAAACAAACAAAAATACAGCAGTCATGTTTTTGGACAAGACTCAGTTTTTCTGTTTGACACCATTCCCCCTTCTAGTGCTTAATTACATGACTTTCTGGATTCTCTTCATCTCCAGCCCCATGAGATGGCTAAAATCACGATTTGGGGGAAATTTAGGTAACAGGAGGGTTAATGCAGCAATGGGTGAAGTTAGAGAAAACAAGATGACTAAAATATGTCTGAGTTTAAACATGAATATTTTGTTATACACATTTAATTCAAATTGTATTTCAAATGTCATTTTTTGTTATGTAAGCCTATGTTTGCTTGAATAGACCAACACTCATGCGCTCACCTGCCACATGGTATGGTTATGTGGGAACAGCTCAAAGCTAAGCTTTAAACTTAGAGGTGATATTGGAACTGAATTATCTTTTTGAGCCTTTGATATATTATATATTTGTACAGATAAGCTGATGAGCCTACAAAGGTTACATTAGCAGATCTTTATTTTTTCTACTTCAGAGAATTGTCCACAATGAAATGGTACTTCAGAGGCTATCCAAGCTACCAAAGAACAACATTCAGGGGAAATGCTGGTGAATATAGATACTGGTCTTGAGGGCAGAGAGGATGTTCCTCAGCCTGGCGCCACTCTGTGGATTTTACTGTTGTTAATGGGAGGTTTGTTTTGACCAGCCTTGCTGAAGAGCTGGCTCTGAAAGGAAGCAGGGACTCTGTAAAGTTGCTGCAGTAAATCAAAATGTTAGATTCCTCTATGATTGTTGAGTTTCATAAGAGATGAAAAACAGAAATGTCTACTGAATCCATCCAATAGATGGAATTTTAGTGGATGAAAACCCTGACATGCAGGTTAAGCAATAGAAAAAGCCTAACAATAACCTATGAACACTATAACTATTTGATAGAGTACACATTAGCTTTAAGATTTTTTTTTCTCTTGATCAGAATAGTGGTTTTAATGAAGGTAAGTTCAGCCAACAGACCTTTTTCCTTCTGTACAGGTATGAAGAGCTGTATTGAGTAGCATAAAGTATCATATCATTCTTGTTATTAGACAGTGAGATTGTTTGCCATGGCCATTGATTTCTTCTGCAGATTTACAATCCCTTACATCAACTGGATGTGTGGTCACTCACACACAGAACTTACAGATGATGAAACATGAGTGAAGTAACACCAGTGGGCGACTCCCTGTCAATGTCATCAACCAGTGGGAAAGATGTCAGTTTACATTTAATGGAGTGAGAGCACCCACATGTCAAGGTAACCGGAGAATACTTGAACCGGGACTGAGTCCCTGCAGACCTCCTGACATGGGGAATTTTATCCACAGTATAGACACTTTGTGACTTCTGACTCTGTTTGCGTTCCAGTTTCTTTAGATCACAGTTAGCAGAGGTGACATTGTTGCCCTCCCTGTTAGTGCTTACATACAGGTAAGAAAATGTTGGGAAAAAAAGAGGAGATTGTAATGTTTCCCTAACATGTCACCCAAGGAGATTCTCTACAGTTGAGAGAGCAGGTTTTTTTCGTTACTTTGAGATTGTGGATAAATTTACTGAATGTTTGAGGCACGCTACACAGAAACAGGTAAATCAAGTTTCAAGTTTATTTGTATAGCCCTATATCACAACAAAGTTGTCTCAGAGGACTTTACAGAAAGAGGTGTAA
>JBAMHW010000020.1:4316457-4327673 GCA_037177495.1 Rhadinocentrus ornatus | reverse complement strand
GGTCATGCACCAGGTTAGAAGGGGGCACACACAAGGTGGTGGGGAGTGTCCAGGTGAATGGGTGATGCATCAGGTTAATTTAACAACCATAGATTTTCCCGTGAATTTGAAATGATTGTCCCTTTGTAAATACAATTTTGGCCACTGAAAGCAAACATTTCAGCTTTTCGGGCTGAATATTTTAATGTATTACAAATATTAACATTTTAATATTTGTACACTTTTTATTGTCACAAATATGTGATGGTGTTCAAACATTTCATCATATCTATCAAGACGGGCTACCTATGCCTATGGCACATTTTCAAAACACAAAAACGTCATTACAATGTGCAGTAAGGACACACGCATGAATCCATGCTACTCTCAAGTCCATGTCTTAATAGCTGTAACTCGTGAAATAAATTAATAACTTTCATTTAATATAGGTCTATGTACTTTCATAGAAATTGTAGGCCTATATTTACAGTAATTTTTTTGTGATCTGAAGCTTTGGTTTAGGTTTCTATGGTCTGGGCATGTTTTGTTTTGTTCTCCTTGTCTTATTTTGTAGGCTTTAACTTGTGTGTTCTGCTTTACTTTCTGCTTCCTGTTCAATAGTACATCTAGTTTGATTTGCTCATTCGCTTCACCTGTCCCTCATTATTCCTTCAGTGAATTTTACCTGGTTGGTTTCAGTTTCTCTTTGCCAGTTCATTGTGGTCTTCATGTCATTTTCCCCTGGTTCATCTGAATTAGAACTTAACTTCCACACTGGTCCACCTGTTGCCTGCATCTGGGTTCTCTTCTCCACCTTAACCCTAAAAACCACAATATTTTTAGATTTTTGATGTCATGGCGTCCTCGGCTGCAGCCTGTGGCAACTCGCCTCTCAGTTTTGATTACACTTAAGACACCATAACGCAGGAAGGGGGGGCTGTTCCATCCTGTTGCTACATCGATTTTTAGATTGTGTGCTGTTAACTGTGTCAAGCTTCAATGCTCGCGGACCAGCCAGGTTTAATGTGTGTGCAAAACACGAGATATGCGTCAAGTTATCAAGCTGCACCGCAGCCAGCATTTGCAGCATCATCTGTAACTATAACCATATCCGCGATTGTTAGTTTCCCTTCATTTGCCACCGTGTGGAACATCAAATTCATGTTTGTGGCTGTGTGGCTTTCATGCATCGCCCGTGGTTATAAAACAATTGACTCGATCTGCCATGTAGTAAGCCGTGAATGTGACAAAAGAGTGGGTTGCTCTGGAAGTCTATGAATCACAGGTCAGCGCTACTCCCTGGGCTTTGGCCAAGGCTGCGTCTACTTTTACTTCTGTCTCTTCGTTGTGGTATGGCTTTCTCTGTAAAAAACTGCTGTGACGGTATGACATCCTTTAGCTCAGTTGTATGCACCATGAATGAACCCTTCATTCTTACCAACGCTGTAGGACCAAAGATCTTTTGAGATGAACATGCAATAGATTTATTTATCCACATTGCTCGTTCAGAGTTGGTTGGGAGTTTTGGGAAGTGATGGAGTGTGCGTTGGTCAGGAGTTGGTTGTGTCTGCTGCTCAGTGTTCCTGAAATACTTGACTTTCATTTTGCAGATTTTGCACAACGCATATGTCATGTCAAGCTCCTTCTTACCCGGAAAATTGTAAAATTTGAAGTGCACCCAAACATTTGCCTTCAGCGAAGACGGTGCTGGCTGTTTTTCTTTATCCTCATCCATGTCAAACCTAGGCTAAAAGGACCCGCCACTCACCGGAATGATTCACGACATAGCCGTGTCTGGACAAGCGGTATGCAGTGGGAGTAAGGTTGGAAATCTTAGAAAAAAACTTTGTTTATTAACATCGATTCTTGAAAATTTGGATCGATTAAGAATGCTAATAAATAAAAATTGCGATTCAGACGTGATCGATGTTTTTCCGACACCCCTACTCAGTATAAACAATCAATATCTCCCTAAAGAATACAAATTTGTAATTGAGTTATATATTAATAATAGTAACAACAATGGTAATAAATATTCCAATATATAGTAATGATGATATTATTGGTTATTATTATCTTTAAATTCTATTTCCATGTTTTCTTTAACTGGAATGTCATAAAAGGCATGGTTTTCAGAAGCTAAGTGAATCAGGTTGTCAAATGGCATCTTGGGAAATTAGTTTGCATATACGGTGACCCTGAGCAGTCAAATAACTCTCCAAGGCGTATTTTTATCTGATAAAAATACTGACAAGGTGCAAGGACCCTGAAGTCCTTCAAAGCATATTTAACATCAGAACAGATATGAAATGTTTAGGATCCATCCTTGTCTTGAGGAAGAATCTTTTGCAGCAACACTAGCTCATCTATTGCTGCTTTGATCCTGTCACTACAACCTAAAAGTTACAGCCAGCTCTCCAGTAGCATCTGGTGTGTTTCTTTGTTTTTTATGTCAGGGTTTAGTTAAACGTCTCTGTAACTCTGACCGATCATAACCTAATCTTTATGTGTCCTTGCTCCTTAAAGAGAAAACATTAATCAGCAGGCTCATTTTAGCTAGCACTAAAATGACATAGCCAAATGCTAATAGTACTGATGCAATGGCTCCAATAAAATGAGCCATTTTGCACTTTACTGTTAAAAATAAGATACAATCCCAGGTGATGCAGCTCGTTCAGGTTAGTTAATTGCTTTTAATATCTCAGTGATTCACTAAGTTTTCTTTCTCTTTTTATATGAATGCTTGACCATGCATCATCCACCTCGTGTTGATTTTCCAGAACTCCTTCTAGAGTTATTTTGAAGATAACTCAGTTTAGCAGATTTCATGGCCTGCAGATATACTCACACCAGCACAAGCACACATATACACACCATTTTGATGACAGACACAGTAATCCCTGTGGGAAAGGCTCTATGGGTTTGTGTGGGTGCTTTGTAAGATTGGGGGGGTTGGTGGGGTTGGGTGGGGGGGTGGGAGGGGGGGAGTGTGTTTCATTACCTGTAAGCGATATTCTAGGAGTCTGAGCAGAGCTGCCACACAGGTCAAAGCACTTTGTAAATCCTACTGGTAGACATCATCTGTGAGCTACAGTTTAGCTTTTCATGAAGATACCAGAAACCAAATATTAATTTATTTTTTTTTATTTTTTTTGTTTAATCTGACTGAATACTTTAGAATTATACAGTTTACATAATTTTGACAGTGTTTGTTAAAATAAAGTCCATCAAAAAGTAAACCATCCAGTCAGGAGAAATATCCTGTTCCTAAAGATCAAACAGGGTAACACCAAGATAAGAGAAGGGATAAGACGTAATTATTACCGTCGCACTCCCAAAGTTTTATAAACTGTCTGGATCACAGCCAGATGGTTCATTAACCTCCTCTGCAAAGCCTGCCAACTTCTGGGAACTGTTGCTCATGAAGGATTCCTTCCCTTGTGCAGCTTGCATGCTTTAAACTTGATTCTTCTGAAGTGGGAGTTTATGGAGGCGTGCTCTAATACAAATGTTAAGAAAGAATAAGTATCCGCTATATTCTTTCTCTACCTTCCAGGAAAGTTTCAGAAGTAATTATCCCTTTTATGGTCATTCGGTTAGGCGCTGCCCTTTTTAAAAGGGTAAAATGTCGACACATGGAAGTAGGTAAACTGATATCAAGACCAGCAGGATGGAAATGGCTCCAACACCCCAGAAGTGCTACATTTCCTGGCTTTCTCCTGCTCTGTCACATTTTGAGTAAAACAACAGCAAATTAGTTTACTGATTCCATTCATCACTTTTTAATTGTAATCTTACACTATCTGCACCCTTTCCTTTTATGATTTGGATTAAATCATTTTCAGGAGAAGATGAGAAACATTAGACGAAGTTTGAATAATAGACATTAGAAAACTGTGTCAGTTTGTTTATGAAATAACTGTATTCAGTTCAGAGTTGGCTGAAAGTTTCTGCTCTCTAAAAACTACAAAGAGATTTGGGATGTGCTGAATCACTGTCAAATCTGTAATGCTGTAAATCAGTTTATAAAGTTAGGTAAAACCTGCTTCATTACTTTTCAATGCAAGGCGGAAAAAAAACATAATTTAAAATCTGTATCCATACATGGAAAAAAACAAAAAAAGGTATCAGAGCACTGTGAAGCTGTTGGGAGACCATATCAATGTCAATTGGAAAACTTTATCTGGACAGATAGATAGATGATGTTTTTTTTTATTTATTTTTTTTTAATCTATATTGACTTCTGTTAAGTTGTTTACTTGCACTAAAAGCTGTTGCTTTGGAGCTGCTTACAGGATAAACAACTACAAGCAAACTTAGAGCTACAACCTGACACTAAAAAACACATATTTCCTCATGGGCATTTTCATATTTTGCCTAAAGATACTTTTTAATGTTGGTTGCCTCAAGCAGGTAGTTGGTTCCACAGGAGGTTAGAAATAAATGCTTGTCACCTACTGTAATTCTATAAATTCTTGGAAAAGAACAAGCCCTGAAACCTTAGAGCAAAGGGTTCTTGTAGGGTGATGGGGAACAATAAGATCTTTCAGACAGGTTGGATCTTGGCCACTAAGTACTTTGAATGTAATGAGAAGGATTTTAAATTTAATTCTAAATATTACATAGAGCCAGTGTAGAGCAGCTAGGACAGGAGAAATATGATCTCTCTTGGCAGTAGTGGTAAGTACTCTGGCTGCACTATTTTGGATAAGCTAGAAGATTTTAAAGGAATTATTTAGACTTTCAGCTGAAATTGCACTGTAAGTAGATAATAGCCAACAGGGCAACACAGAGTGTCTGGATACAAACTGCTCATTTTAGGTTAATAAAAACACAATATTAACTGTAGTTAAAAGTATTATGTTGTATTTATGCATGTTAGTTGTTCCTAAAAGTTACACACTGTAAGTCAAAGCTTTAAAATCTTGATTTTTATATTGCAGATAGAAAACATTTGTTGTGTTGGTAGTAGTAGATCCATCTACTAAACATTAATCTGACATTCACTTTACAAGAAAATATGTTTTAACCTTAGCTTATTTTAAAATGTCATCCAAAGGTTAGAATATTTTCTAATTGAACTTTATTGTCCTGGTAAAGAATAAATGAAGATGACACTTAGCACAGATGAAAGAAGTTGTGGCACTTTATAGCGGCTGGTCTAATGAAGTTTAGGTTCCCAAGAATTCAGTGGAATCGGCCTTTACACATATGCTCAGTGTTGTTTATTTATATGTTGACAACACTAGAGAAATCTTTTTCAACATTAGCTCTGTTGTCGGCAGGGAACCGACCAATCAGAGGAAAAGACGCGTCAGCCACAGTCTCCACTTCCGGAGCGTGAAAACTCGAGAGAGCGGGAACTGTTTAGCCGATCGTACTGGGACAGAATTGAGAGCGTGCTGATCACTGCCGCGAGGACATTGGTTCACATGTACACAGTAGATTGATGCGCTCTCACGAGGGTGATTCCCTGCCTGTAAACACTGTTAATCCCTCGCAGTGCAGAAATGCCTCCTCGCGATGTGTGTTTTTACTCACGGTATAGTTTACTGGCTCTTATCACGTACAAGCGCCCAGCGTTTACCATGCGCGCGGTCGGTTTTCATATGCACGGTAGGTATTCAAGCGTGACCCTTTTAAAATGCCGTTTTGGAATGTCTATTCAACTTGTAAAATCTAAAGCAACTTATCTGCAGTGACCTTTCCTCTCAACAGACTCCACAACAGACCCTGCATTCACGTGCAGCCAAAAAGCATAGCAATGTTATGATGTCACGCTATTACTTAGCTGATGTATCTACCTCCGGCTTTTACCCCACCTACCAGGTGAGGGTGCAGATGGCTGAGAAAACACAACAGAAATCAGGATTTACCATCCCAAACAGTCCCATGCCCAGCCCTGGGAGACCTCAGGTTTTCAAGTTTAATTAACTGCCCTAAGTCTGACCCCTCTAATGAAAAAGAATCTGAACTTCAATGGTTACCCACCTTCCCTAGGATAGGATGTATCAATGTAGGTCTGGTCTACTTCTGTGACTGGACATTTTAACAGCATGATCTGTTGGTTAAAGTTCATAAGAACTGCATGAAAGCTTAACATTGTAATAGAAATTTTTCACCCATGCTTTAATTGAAGAGCCACCTGTATCGTCCCACTCTATCCTTATCTGCTGCAGTGCCTGCTCTTCCTGTTGCTGCTTCCTCTCAGAGGTGGGCTGGAAAAATCCTGCAGAAAAACAGGGAGTCAAGCAGGCAGATAACAAGGCAGTCATCAGAGCTCATTAATCTTGTTTTAAAAGGGCAAGCCCTGATTTCAAGCAAAACCAGCTGCAGCTGTTTCTGTGAAGCTCACATCAGAGAGAATTTATTTACCCAAAAAATAGCAGGCACATGATTAGATACTGTTGAGATGCTTGTTAATGGATAAACACAAACTTTTTATTTTTACAAATAATATTTAATTGAAACACTAGTAAGGGACCCAGATTTAAGTGTTTTGATTATGCAGTGGGCTGCTTTATAAATTCATGTCTAGAATGTGTGCCTTGAAGCTACCCCTTTCTTTTCTTTAGTTTGATGAGCATATGTTAAACCTGATCACAGAAAGGCTAACTCTTTGTTAGTCTGTTTATTGTATTGAACCAAATAGAAATAAATGTTTTCTGACACAATTTGTGTCATTCTGATTGCTAAATTTTCATTTTTGATCACTTTATTGACATTTAATAATTTGCCAGTACACGTGTCAGGAAATTTATCCTTCTACAGGTGATCTTTTATTTATTTATTTATTTATTTGTTTATTTATTTATTTTTATCTCTTCAGTTGGTGCACATTTGCTCGGAGCACTCCTGGATTGTCTTTGCAATCGCTTGTTCTGACAGGACTGTCTAGTTTAAATTTAGTTTAAATGTGATTCTCCTGGAAAGGAAAAAAGGTTACCTCAACCCTGCTTTGCTTTGTTACTTATTGTATACCCTTTAATTTATTCAAATCTGCTTAAAAGTTTAAGGGAAATGACACTTAGCAACTTACCTTTTTTCCTTGAGTGAATAAAACCAGTTTTGCACTGATTTTGATTAATAGAAAGAAGATTACAGAAACAGAAAGTCTGATCAAAGTGTGCGATGGCTGATTCAGGCTGGGAATGGAGGTTCTCCCTTAGTTAATTTTGTTACGTTGTTGGAAGGTGCATAGTTGCTATTGTTACAGCTGTTGTTGCGGTTATCATTGTTGCTGTTACAGAGCAGGAGGATGCAAACTGGCTCACTGCACTGCAAGTTACTGTTAGACCAAAAATATATTTGCTTTGAATTACACATCTGTTATCATGGCTGCCTCACATATATTGCTTTTATTTGAAGCATCATTTGTGCACATTCTCAGAAATAACAGTATTTTGCAATATAAGAGTAACTGCTAGGAACAATTTGACCAAATGTAATGCATCAACAGCTGTAACATTATGGAAGGTTTCAAAGACAAGAAACAGTGTGCTTGTTTAAGAGGCCTTAAATACTATCACAATACCCCTGCTGTCTACAATATCCTCTATTAACAAGCATAGTACACAAGCTAATCTGTAAAAAAAATCCAGCTCACAACATAGCCAGTTGCATACATTAAAGCAAGGTTAAAAAGCTGGAATATTTTGGGCCTTATCTTTATCAATCAGCCTTTTTAACTTGAATATATATGTTTATTTAAATTTGTGAAACCTTCTGATCAAATAAAAAAAAAAAGAAGGAAGGCTGACTCAGAAGACCATGATACTTCTTTAAAGGGAGCATTTTGTTTTCCATTTCCTTCATCCATGGCACAATTTAAAAATGGCATGACAGCCGGTCAAACGTACCATCTCTTCAGTCTTGAGAGCCTGAACTGCTTATATACCCAACTGAAAGCACACCTGTTCTACTTTAGATTATGCTATTTTACCAAAACATCAGTTTGCACAGGAACTTTATTTCACACATTACATAATGTTTTTTTTGTTCTGATGTCAAATAAACTAATTGTAAACTCATTTACCATGACTACCTGAATGTATACTGGTTCAAATTGATTACTTTAAAGTAAGTCAAACATACAAAATAAATAAAACTACAAAAACAAACAGAAAGAACAAACAATACCCAATAATCGGATTTAGGCCAATCCCAAACATCTATCCTGCAATGTAGCAAATTTATACAGCAATAGGAATGGTAAAAGTAAGTACAACATAAATAAACATAAATAATGTTTCAAGGTGTTAACTGATTTACATAGCAGAGAAATAAAGAACATTTTTACATTAATTAGAAAAGGGCTTTATAAATAAAATTATATTATAATTATTATGTGATGGATTTCTAGTTAGACTCATTCTGTATCTTTTGTTATCCTTTTATACATAGTGACTTAAAAATTGTCACACTTATTTGTCATGGTTCCTGACATACCACATCCCAGTTATTGGAGGCGACTACTGCCCTACACTAAACAATCTATTGCCATCTAACCCATTATTGTGACATTACTGCTTAGAACTTTTTTTTTTTGGTGCAACTAAACTTAACGTCAACTCCTTAACAGCTCTACCACCCCCTCCTTCCCATTTAGGAGTGTGTGTCGTCTTAAAACAGTAGCAAAATGTGGAAAGTGGATGTCGAGATGTTGGAATAATATATGTTGAAATGTTGACAAATTGAAATTACAACTGTGTGGGAAAAAGAATAAGGAAAACATAGCAGTTTTATTTATTTTACCTTTATAATGCAACAGTAGCATTACTTGTGCATCAATGTGTCTATTTTATCTTCTATTGTGAAATCTGATATGATGAATTTGAAAGATGATGTGTAACATGATTAGTGGGACTTCTTTCACAGCTATTACATTTTAATATTTTTTTTAATTCTTTAAACTTCTTACTCAGTTAAACACACCACGAACTCCCTCCTCCACTGAATACACTCTGGTTTACATCTGTTTGCTGCTGTTTACAGACTTCCTCAACTCTCCAAATTTACTCAACAGTGTCATACTTTTACTTTTCAATTTGTAATATGTGTCACATCAGCTGACACAGACAACTGTCAGAATTGACGGGTGCAGAAGTCTACACATTTACTTTGTCGTGAAAATAATTAAAAGGAATAAATTAAAGCTTTTTGATGCTGAGGAGGAAGACGTCTGTTGTCTTCATCTCAGAGGAATGCTTTCAGTCTGGAAAAGCTCGAGGCTTGAAATGACAGTTGGCACCAATGGTGTCCTGCATATGGTTGTATCTGCAGGGATTTATTATGCCTGGGACACTTGAATTCCTTTGTGACTGGGAGTGTGTGTTGGCCAGCGTCTGTCTATGTGCAGAAGAGGGGTATAGAGGAGATTATGGCTTTTTAGGGTGAACAGCATTCCTGTTATCATATTGTCAGGCTAACGTAAACATTTTAAAACCTTGGAGGTTATTTGAGTTTAAATTTATTTCTTATGACTCCTGCAGATTTTTTTCTAACAAAATTAGCAAATTTGTTCTCTGGAAAGGAACACAAGTGCAGGGCTGCAGCTAACTGAGAACAGAACAATATTATTTTGTATAAGTGTCTCGGAACAAATGAGAAAGAGAAGATTTACTAAGGAAAGATGATGTGCCCAGTTACAGACTTTAGAAACTGAATTATTTGTGTTTGATTAATGAGTGGGGGATACTTTTTAAAAATCAAGGTCAAGCTCAGACAGTAGTTGACAAGTTTAGAGTTTTTATTGCCAACATTTTAGTTGTCATTACTTTTGGCTTAATGGGTCCGATTAACAAATAATTTTCCAAGAAGTGATTCAGATCAATACTTCAGTAGATGGAGTTTCAGTTTCTTTCTATTTTTGTGCCACAGACATTGAGATACTTGCATTCCCACTCTTGTTCACATATTAAGTAGCCAACATCAATAAATACAGAGAGATTTTTAAAAAGCTTCCTGTCAACTGCAAGGCTTTGTGAATATTGCCCACTTTATGCACAAGACAATTATTCTTGAAAAGATCTAGCAACTGGATGGATTTTGAGTCTTTTTCTTTCAATATTAAATTATTATTAATGGCTTGGAGTGGATCCATGGGGCAATGTTTCATACACTGTGGAGGTAAAACATCATGATTAATCCTGCCACCAAAGGAGCAAATGTTGCTCACAGTGGGGGAGCAACTGGAAATGACCGAAGTATAAGGTCATGGGAATCTTTTTGCTGGCTCTGCAGGCTGATTTGCTCTTCTCATGTTTTATATCTTTATTTTGTCCTCTTACTCAGTTCCTTTCCTTTCTTTTATTTTTATTTTTTACTCGGACCAATTATTGTTTTCCATTTCAGACACATTGTACCAAATAGCAAATGAGCAGTTTTAGATTTGCACAAAATGGCAAATATAAATTATTATATGACTGAAATGAAAAGTAAATTTTTCTGCATTTATATTTAGTGTTCTCACTATTGCAGTGTTATTTGATGCCCAAAACTGTTGGAAAAAACTGTAGACCTGGTTCTAGTTTAAAGCAGCAGTGTGTAAGAATTACTCCCATCTAGTGGTGGGCTAGTATATAACAAGCAACCGACTAGGCTCTACTGGAGCCTCACCGTTTAAGAGCGTGATTAGGACTACGGAAGCCGCAGAGATTTATAAATGTGAAGTTTGAGTGTCCCTTCAGGTGATGAGGAACAGAACGATACATAATAATTATTTTTTTTATGCCAATAAGTTACAAGCGAGCGCTCCATGTATTTAGTACCAAGCTACTGCTAATAGCTAATGTTTTCATATGAAATCAGTTTTTGTTATTTGCAGACTCAGAGATCATCTGATGAAGGGAGAGAAAGAGGGAGTAAAAGCAGGGCAGTGGACTGTCGGTGGTGCTGTAACATTACTCTGTGTTTAATAACGTGTATTTCAGCTGATTTATCCAGGGAGGTGGGCGACGTATTAATAGAAAATAATTATTATCTGAGAGATATTTTTGTGTTAGAATGCTGCCGTTCTGGTGACTAAATCACGCAGAGAAACTGGTTTTACTTTTTATATTTTGTCTGACTAGAAGGAGGACAACTACCCCCATCCCGTTGACAAGTCAGCTGAAATAAAATAAATAAGAAACACGAGGGAAAGCTCTCGGAAAATATGTTTGAAAGAAGCGCACGGTCGTCTGCTGGTATGACTTCTGTGAAGAGTAACAACTGAAAACTGTTGCAACGTAGCTTTT
>JBAMHW010000020.1:4277953-4309219 GCA_037177495.1 Rhadinocentrus ornatus | reverse complement strand
TTTGCTTCCAATTCAACATGGAGTCACCCTTTGGTCCTTCCACGGGACAACCCCCCCCCCCCCCCCCTCTCGGGAAACCCTGGGGGTATTGCTCCTGTAGGTTGATCTGTAGCTTGTTATGGGTTTCTGATGCAATAGTAATATCTATTATAAAATTGCCAATGTAAAGATAATTACATAAAAATGGAGAAGGTAAAAGAGATTTTTGGTAAATATATGTGAAGCTTGAATTTTAGTAATTATCAAATTTAACATCTCTTTGCTATTGTGATTTGTGATTATGCCTCTTTATTTACATCTATCTAATTTTGATTGTTTTGTATCTCTCTACACACACCCTGTTTAAAGCAACAATACTGAATTTGGCAGATTTTCTCACATTGACAGCGTTTAACTAAAGCTAATTCAGCATCCGTCTTGCGCCCTGTCTCTTTTCTGACCTCTCTCTTGCCAGTAATGGTCAGTTTGATGTTAAATCTTGTCTTATATCTTGCTCTGCCACTCTCTCTTTCTTTTCTTTCTTCCTCCAAAAATGTCCTCTTGCATTGCTTTACTGAATCCGCCTGGTGTCCATTCAAAACAGCCTCTGGCGCGTGAATCAAAGCAAAATGCAGCTATCCTGTGATGCCCCAGGCTGGAAAAATAAGTTGTAAAGTGCACCTTCTCCATCTTGCAGGGCAACGATGGCTTTTGGAATGTGCATAATGAATTTCAGTGTGTTGTCAAAATAGGTTAGAAGCACCTTTGAAGGTTTGAAGGTTGGAAACGTATGTAGTGTTGCTTTAATATACATTGATCTATGATCTTTACTGGCCCCATTCCAATAAAGATAAAACAGCTGTTTTGGGCCAATATCTATTGCGCATTTTTTTTTTAATTCAGAGGTTTGTCAGCTGGTGTGACGATCACTACCTCGTTCTTACTACAAACAAAACGAGCCTGTGGTTAGCTACACTCACAACATTGAACAGGAAAGCTCCTACAAATACCTGGGAGTATTCATTGACAGTTCTTTTACCTGGACCATTCATGTTGACTAAATATGTAGCAGACACTTTTTGCACAGACTTACATTTCATGGAGTGAATAAAAAGGCCATGTTGTTGTTTTATCGGTCTGTTCTGGAGAGCCTTGTGAGATCCAGCCTCACAGCTTGCTGTGCTAGTAAAAAATACACTTCTACACTTTTTAAAATCTGCATGGAAAATCACAGGTGTTGAAGATCACCTGTCCATGCAGACCTTTGGCAGTCTTTGGGCAGACCTCTCACAGACAGGCCCATAAAATAATTAATGACATGACCCATGTTCTGCATTGGGAGTCTGCTGCCGTCAGGGAGGAGATACATTGTCCCTCGACAGAGGTTAAGCTGATCTAAACGCACATTTGTCCCTTTGTCAATTAGGCTTTTAAACACAAAGAAATAGGACAGATCAAGGATCTAACTTTTTATGACTACTGTTTATTTATTTATTAATTATCTTATTCCATTTAATCTCATTAGTTTTATTTTATTTTATCTGCTCGTGGGTGCTCCTTTATGTAATCTTTTTTTTATAATAGTTTTTATTACATATGTATATTGTATTTTGCACTTTTTAAAAATTTGTTGGTATGCTTTTATGTTAAATGGTGAATAAATGAATTTGTTGTTCATTACATGGCTGCAGCTGGGGTGAAAGCCCAAGACGATTTCCCCCCTTAGAAGGACAATAAAGTTAATCTTGAATCTTGACTTATAAGGTTTGTGGGCCTATGTCTGCTTGGTACATTCAATAATTCATCAATGCTGTCTTTGCTGCTAAGATTAATATTCAGTTGCCATGGTGATGACCACAGTGACAATGGATCTATTTTAATTAATACATCAAATCAGTGATGGATAATCTGACAGCCAAATTGATTGATCCAAATGGAAAATATCAAACATTGAGATGGCAATCATTTGTTAACACAAACTCAATAAAGAACATGTGGAAAAGTTCACTTTTGATTCATTCTGACAACCATAATGTTGAGTTTATTTAATTGAAAATGCTGATTTTTAAAGATGTGGTGTAATACTCTGAGTCAGACTGTACTATCTTTGTTATAACTAATTTATACTCATTAATAAGTAGGTTTACACTATGCTGTAGTGTATACAAATAGAAATTAATCTTGAAGTTTTATTGTACATCATGTGATGATTTTAAAGATAAATGAATAGAATGTGGCACATTGTTTTTTGTTAAAAGAGAAGATTGTTTATTATTTAAATGCTGATTAGGAATTGATTTGGATTTAGATATTTTAGTTGCTTTTTGCAATTTGATATTAATAAAAGTTGAATCCGGCTGTTGAATCCAGGTAGAAACTACAATATTGGCAAACATAATTTTTATTTATTGAATCGACATCATATGGTAAAACCTAGCAATAACACACAAAGAGCACATATGTTAAATTATTACGTCAGTTGAGTTGTCATGCTATTTTAGATCATATTTAATGTAATTAAAAACCACTGCTTCTAGCAAATTCTAAAATTTGAAATTAATCAATAAGCCTCAACACGCTTCATTTTGTGGGTGAATTTCTCTAAATGCATGCAAAATCTGACTCGTAACCTCTATAAGCATTAATAAATCTTAAGATGAATAACAATTACATTGAAAACAGTGTATTAAAACCTTCATGAAAACCTTCCAGGCTCATCGAGCAGCCTGTACATTTTCACCAAGCTTTCTTTTACACATCTCTGGATGGTGTTGAAACTAACCCAACCTCCCTCCGTTCATGCTCTATGCAACATGAGAGAAAAGATCAGTAACAGTAAAGGTCAGTACCCAAATACTGTATATGATCCACCCACACGTCAATGATCATAGGTCTGACTGGAAATACTGGAACATGTAAAATTATCTTCTTCTAGTCCAGTGGGCTTTTGTCTGGGCAGAAAACATGAAGGGGATCGGCTAAATCCCACTGAGTCAGATGTTAATACCAGACTTTTGGATAAGACAACTCCCTTCACTCCTACTCGCTTGAAACAAAAGTTCCTTGATGACTATTCCTCACCTTGACACCATTTTGCATTTTAAATTTGGTCTGTGCATAATGTCTGGAATGACAAGTAGTTTTTTTGTCTTTTCCTGAAAACCTTCTAACCTCTGTGTACAAGGACTTTTTTCATTTTTGTAAACTCAGCATTGTAGATAATTGTTCCATCATATCTACTAAAAAGATAAATATAAAGTACTTGTCCTTTAAAAAATATTCCTTAATGCATTGGACGGTTAATATTTTTCACTCAAGTCATCAAAATTGGGGAATTTTCTCTATAATTCCATTTTGCTGTATTGGGTTGCAGTGCAAACACATTTAGCTCCACCTTACAAATGCCAATCTTGTTTCCATGTTCTGATGTAGAAATAAATGAAAGGCAAATTTGCTCTGTAGATTTATAGATAAGTTTGTTTGTTTTCAGCATCCATTATGCTGTTAGAAGTTTTTCATTAACAGAAACGTTTTAAGAAATCCTAAATATAAGCACTGAAATCTAAAGATACTTGGTGTTCAGTAAACTTGGTGAGCCCTCTAGACCTGGAAGGGTGGTAATACACAAAAATGCTAAAACAGTCTGTGCTTTATGAGGGAGAAAAAAAAGAGTATATGTTGAAGTTCTTGGCAGAGAAATGACAGTGTGTGAGAAAAGTTGGCTGAAGGCCTGACCTCAGCTGTGTTTATTTGTTGGGCGAACAGAGTAGAGTAGCTGCTGAAAGAGATGTGAAGATCAGCAACATCTGTACATACATCATCGTTTCCATGCACATAAAACCTGCAGAAACTATCCTACAGATGTGGTGAACTGCAACATTTACAGGTGGTGCTGTGATAGAATTAGTTTTAAAACTGCTTTCACAGCTTACGTATATAACTGGAACAGTATATTTGTGGCTGAAGGTAAACATTTTAAGTTCATATTTTAATTGCAGCTGCTGTGATGAATCAGGCATCAAATGCTGAAAGTGCATGAAAACTTGACAAACTAAACTTAATAAAGCTTTCTATAGAATAATTTGTTTTAGACTTAACAAGGTTAACAGTATATGCTACAGACAATGTTGCAGCTTCAAAGCAAAACACCCATCAAGGACTGCCTTATTTTACCCTCTAAGCTGCAGCTGAAGCAGAGTTCAGTATGAATGAACAATAACTGGCTCCTGCAGCTACTAAATCCTTCCCTGACTCATGGTTCCATAACGTTAAGGTTGCTTTCATTTAATTTAAAATTCTGGGCAGAAATGCTAATGCTGCATGACAGTTTAACATCATAATTACTATGTCTGTTGCAGCCCAATCTCTCAAACCATCACTCCTCTTTGTGTATTATGAAGGAGCATTGAATCCCAAGGACATCTAACTTAGAGGGCAAATATTTGGTATGTCACAATGAAATACACAGATAGCCAGGAGCACCTGTAGGGATGATTATACCTGAAGACAAACATAGCATCCACACTGTAGCAATAAATCCAAACATAAATGGATTTAAAGTGAAACTTGACCACATTGGCATGATGGTGTCTTTTACTGCTTTATGCGCTTTTTAATTTAGTACGTTAACACCTGTTTGCAGCAAACAGGTTACTTTATGCCCCTTTCCACTTTATGCTAGCATGTTAGCAAACAGGTGGCTAACATGCTAGCATAAATTAACATGATTAAAGGGGGAAATGCTACAAAAGAGGAGAATTTTGGATCTTCTTTTAGTGGAGCCCACTTTGGCTCTTGCATTTAAGCTGATTAGCATCTTTTTTACAAAGCTTATTTACAAGGATCTGCGGATTTGAAGGGTAGATTCGGAGGGCCCTTCAAATTTTATGAATTGGGACAGTGCTTCATGCACCGCGATAGCATATGCAGCCAACAAATCCGCACTTTGAAGGGTGCAGACCCTGAATTGGGACCAAGCGGCAACCTCCACCAGTAAAATGTGAAGGCTACCCTCTTGTCCACCGGGATAAATCCCAACTTACAGGCGCAAGTCGGGAATCAATGAGCATGCCCATACCTGCTCGGCCCCTCTCACTAGGAGCAACTCCAGAATGGAAGAGGGTCCAGCCCCTCTCGAGAACAATGGCTCCAGAGCCCAAGCCGTGTGATGGGTTGAGTCCAACTATATCTAGCCGGAACTGCTCAACCTCGTGCACCAGATCAGGCTCTTTCCCCGCCAGAGTTACCGCCTTTGCCTGCTGCCAAGCTTACACTGCACCCAATTGCCACTGTGTAATGCACAATGAATTCTGGGACAATGATGCATCATCAGCAGCCTTCGTTTGAGGCAAAAAAAAGTGCAGATTTGAAGGGTGGATCAGAGGGTCCTTCTAATTTTTTTTGAGTTCGGGCAGTGCTTGGCACGCCACTAAACCAGCCATGTTTGTGCAAAACACAGGGGAAAAAAACCCCTCTCAATACAAAAAGTATGGGTGTCATCCTCCACGGGAACGATGCCCATGTGTTGTTTCATCAGTGATCTATTTTATTCTCAAATCCATCCATAGAATCAGCAGGCTCATCTTTTCCATCTTGCCTCTATGTATTGAGTTTGTTATGACATGCATTTGTTTATTGCATTAAAAATATTAATGAAAATAATGACATAAATTAGATAAATAATTTATGTAATTAACTGCATTGATATTTTGCTATGATGGCGGGACGTGGAGAGGCAAGATAGAAAATATGAGCCACACCTCCTGCATTCTTTCATAAACTTACCATGCGTTTTGCACCGTGTGACTCTCTGGTCATCTCTGTGTTCAGCTGCTTTTTCCCTATATATGCAGTATGTATATATATATATATATATATATTTTTTCAAGTTGTTTTTCATGTTAACATGCAGCCTGTTTTATTTATGCAGGAATCTTTTTTCTCTTAACCCATTCTAAATGAATGCATGGATTGTTTTTTGTCTTATCAAATAGCAGTCTAAACCTGTTTGAAGTTCATCTGTCACTGCCAGAAAGCAGCTTGACCTTGTAGCCCATGTGCCTGCCAATCACTCTGAAAGTGAATAGTGAAGCTCTTTGCTTGTTTTCAGTGGCTGGGCTCCCTCTTTGTTAGCACTGCGTTTTGAATTTCAGCTTGAATAACACCAGCAGGACTTGTTGTTTTCTATGTTGACCTGGAACACACACAAGCACATACTGATGCTCTACCAACATACCACCCCCAGATTCAGTGTGACCTCTGAAGTCATGATAAGCCTCCAGCTTTGTGATGAGCCTTCATGATGCAGGAGAACTTTGCTTCAAAACCTGTGAACTATGTAGTCTGTGTCAGCTGCATCAGAAAGAGAATCTGCTAAAGAAAACATCAGTATCACACACTGATTCCTCCACTTACTTTTTCGTTGTTGCCCTCTAAATACTACCCTTGATGTATGTGCCATTTCTAGCAGTAAATATCTCAAACAGTATAATAATGGGATTGAAATTTGGCTGTTCACTGATATAGAGGGACCCATTACAGATATTGATGTAAATAGTTCTTTCTAAGCTAATTAGAATAGAATTAATAATTTACCTAAGTGATTTAATATTGACTGAAACACACTGTAACTTTAAACTTTTTTTATTATTATTATATTTCTATCAATAATGCAGTTTTTGTCTTCTCTAATGAACATTTGCTACAGCTTAAAAAATGTTATTAAAACACTTTATTGCAAGAGGCAATGCATTCTGGATCACACTGTTGCTATGGTCTCTGCAAATGGGGTCTCAGCCTCATCTCGCAGGACACTGGCTCAGTGTTTTTTTGTTTTCAATTTTAACCTATCTAGCAAATTGACAGAGGGCATAACGATAAATAAATCCTGGAAGAGAAGAGGATCAGAAGGATGAAGAGGGCAGCGTGAGCCAAGATAGCTGCTAACTAATACCAACTTGGAGTGCTTGCTGCAAAGAGCTCTGCTTTCTGGCAGCTGCCATTCAAAGTAAGAATCAGGACCAAACATATTCAAATACAGATTAAAATAGTGTGTTACATGGCAAAATAATATGTATTACATTGTAAAATCACATGGAAAAGTTAGCTTCCTTTGATTGTGTCAACAGATGCATAAATGGATGTTTTGCACACAAAAACATTCAGGCAGTTTGCTTCAGACTGACAAATAAGACAGTCTTCCTATTGTTTTGACAGCTGTTTATCTGCATAAATATTATCAATAGTTGGTGGGTCAGCTGCATCCGATGTGCTAGCATCTGTTTGTGTTGTTGCATCTGTCATAGAAAACTGGGCACTTACAGAGAGCAGGACTAAATGAAGCAGTGGGTTGTCAGGTTCCTTCATGTCAGGTTTGTGTCTGATGATTTCTGAGCCTTTGACAGGGGGAAGTGGGTTATCACAGCAGGAAGATATCCAGCATCTTCTGCCTCTGACATTCTTTTCTTGGTTTTACATTCACCAAATATAAGCCACCAAAATAAGTCACCTTCCCTACTTCTTCTTCTAGAGCAAATGATCTATGCTATCCTTCTTGAATCCATAGCAGAGAAACAAACAAACAAAAAAAACATAGCAAAAGTGACCTCCATAAGGCAAACAATGAAAAAACACATAAGATATTTAAAGTAACTAAGGCCACTGGATCCATCGCAGTTTAAAAAAATACAAAACAAGCAAAAAATAAAACACATTTATGACAGAATGAATGTTGGTCTCTGATGACCACCATCCATTCACAACTGTGCTTGGTGTATGAAGCCCTTTCTACACATCTTTTTTTAGTAATTCTTGCACACTGTACTTTTAAGTGCACCAGGTGCAGTACCTCTGACATCCACTAGGCTTCAGATTAGCTGTCATGTTTCAGATTACCTGTCATGGCAACCTCCGGCAGTAAAATGTGAAGCCTATGAGGAAGTGAAAAAAATGCAGTTCCCCTTTCATTCAATAGGGGCTGGCTCCAAAACAGTCAATCCCCATGAACTCCATGGTTAAAAAGACCAACTTTACAGCAGAAATAATCATGTTTAAAGCCTGGTACAAAAAAAAATTTAGGATTAAAAGGTCAAGTTTACCTTCATGGCAACTGTGATGGGGGTGGATTTCTTTCTTACTCATCCGTTTGGGTGTTATTTAATCTTGAAATTTGGCATAATTAGGGGCGTTTCCTTTTGATTGACAGGTATCGAATATCCATGGCAAGAAGGCAGAGTTCAGCACAACTGCAGTTTTTAGCCAGCTGACAGCACGCCTTAGCTTTAGCCCGCCTACCTCCGTTAGCTAGTTAGCTACCGTTAGCTCCGGGTTAGCTCTTAGCTACTGGCAGCTTGGAGTTTGATGGGTGTCAATCATCCACCCCCACCTTCACAGTCCCTGTCTCAGCTCCACCTCTTTGCCCATTTTTGGATTTTCCAGGAATGACGACACGTGTGATGCTGCCAAGATGGCGACGGTGGGAACCGCCCAAAATGCGTCAATTCAGCTCTTAAAAATCTACAGGTCACATCACGGAGGCTCCATTCATCTTTTATATGCAGTCTATGATCTGCCCCAAGGGCTGCTGAGTCTGCACATGCCATGAAAAAATGATTGATTTTGTCTCAGCTGCTTTGGGTGCCTTGAAACCTGCTCTATAAATCTAATCCATTTAAAAGCAAATCTCAATTTTTTGCATGAAATACAAAGTCAGTATTATGATGCCATTCAGCTAAAATCCATCTCGACCAGTTTTCTAAATATAAAATAAACAGATATTCATCCTCAAAGAAATTTATTTTGTCCAGTCAGCTTGAAAAGATAAATCTTTTTGTTCCTATAATGTTTCTATTTGTGTTTTATATAAAAATTTTATTTAAAAGCTTGTGGTTTTCTATTCAGCAAAATCAACTGGATGCATTTAAGAGGCTTTGTATTTTATCACCACAAACAGCTTTGGTTCAAAACATGGAATTTCCCTTAAAGTTCCACCTCACTGCTAGCAGATGTGTAGTCTTTTTGTTCACTGGTGTGTTTTGATGTCAGCCGGAGCAGCTCAGCCTGCTTTCTCATAACCGTCAGCTAAAAGCGTTGACAATCTGGTATCTTACTGACTCATACTGGTAAAACCTTTGAATTGGAGCCCTTATAATCTGCAGCCACCCACAAACTGAAATCCTTTCTCTCACCCCCTTTTCTGTGTTGCTGTTTTTGTTTTGTTTTTTGCATAGAAACACCAGCCTGTTGTTCTTTGTTGTCTTGTCTCTGTTGGTATCCAGTTATTCTTTCATTTGGTTTGCTTTAAAAAAGACAACCTTGAAGAGCAATGTACACACAGAGAGGACATGGTGTTTGGCGATGCACCTGAATGCAAGTAAAATCTTAACGGTATAGCACAGCAGACAAATTGTAGTTAAGTGTTTTTACAAAGCCGGAAGTAATTTTTACCATAATGTCGCTCAAACAATTGCAAATACTAAAATATGTAATTGCGATAATTACTTTTCACCTCTTTTTTCAAACCAAAATGTATATGCCCTTGACAAATTGTTTGTAAAATGTGAATTCTTAAATGCCTGAGTTCCCAAGCATTTATCTTGATCAGATCATCCACTCTGACACCAGCAAGCACCGGCTTAACAACACATCAGAGCACTAAAATGAACACGTGTGCATTTTGAGGCATGTTTGTTTGTTTATTTATTAGATCCCTATTAGCTGCTGTCATTTCACAGCAGCTACTGCTGCTTCACAGCCATGTTAGGCATATAAAGATTTCCAACTAAACTTAATAGATTTTTTAATTAAGTAATTACCACTCAAGTAATGGCCTATAATTGAAAATATTAGCTCAGCTCCACCTTCAGTGCTTAACTCCAGTCCCTAAACTGTATAACTTGATTATTTCTGGTCAACCTGCTGCAAATAACAAATGAATAATTTTTTTTTAAAAGTACAGAATGAGTTTTTAAATCAAAGCTTTCAACAAGCGAAAACGTTCGGCGGTAAAAAAATTGCAGTTCACCCCTCCTCCGCTAGGGGCTGGCTCCAAAACAGAGCCAATCCCCATATACTCCCATGTTAAAAAGACCAACTTCACAGCAGAAATAAACATGTTTAAAGCCTGGTACAAAAAAACATTTTAGGATTAATAGGTCATGATTAACTTCATGACAACTGTAAGGGGGTGATTTTTTTTCTAATCTGTTTAGATGTTATTTATTTTTGAAATTTGGCATAATTAGGGGCGTGTCTTTTTGATTGACATGTATTTAAAATCCACGGCAAAAAGGGAGAGTGTAACCCGTTTTTTAGCCAGCTAACAGTGTGCCTTAGCTTTAGCTACCACCTACCTCTATTAGCTGGTTAGCTCATGTTATATCCGAGTTGGCTCAGTTACCTCTTAGCTACAGGCAGCTCGGAGTTTGATAGACATCAATCATCCACCCCCACCCTCACAGCCTCCCTCGAAGCTCTGCCTCTTTGCCCATTTTCGTATTTTCCGGGAGCAATGACAGGCGTGACGCTGCTCAACGAACTTCACTTTTGCTCTTCAGAAACCTACGGGTGATGTCACGGAGGCTCCGTCCATCTTTTATATACAGTCTATGGTCTTCACTTAAACTATTTTCCCCTGATGAGCACTTTGGATTTTAAACTTTGCCTCCTTCAGTGTTAACGATCACTCTTTCACTTACATAGAAAAAAACTGTGAGATTTAAGGGGAAAGTTAGACAAATGTCTAACCTAGTAAAACTTTAGCTATAAATAAAGATCATTACCCAAACAAACACAACACCGCTCAGAGGAATGTCACTTGATAGCAGCAGTGGTCAGTCTGTAGGTCAGTGAAGTGAAAACAAGTCATCAGTGATGCTGCCTCTTGAAGAGCATCACACACAGGCCACAATGACTCTTATCTGTCTGGACTGTCAGATACAAGGTCTGAACACATCCTTATCTGTCCTCCACTCTACCACACTGGCTCCTGCAGCTAGACTGGAGGTTATTGATGTGTTTCAGCCAGATTCCGCTTGGTACCAGTGTGAAATATTCTTGAGTTGAGACATTGGATCAGGTGGGCTTGTGGTGGCTTTAACACGAGGAGACTAGCAACTCCATTATTCTACAGAAGGGCAAACAAGAATTTTACATTTAGCAGGCCATTTTTGAAGTTTTTATGGAACAGTTAAGACAATGTTTTGATTTGAATCACTTAAAATCTGAGGTCCTTCAGTGGGGGGACTTTGAGAGAAGATGGCAAAACTAGGTCAAAATGGTCATTTTGGAGACGTGTCCTAAACTATCTTTACTAAAAACCCCTCAGCATTTGTTCTGTTTAACTTTAATCAGAGATAATGTTAAAATATTGTAGGCCTACTATTATTTGACAGAGTTTTATAGCTATAGCTGCATCATTTAAAAGATATACTCATATTTATGTTAAATTTTTACTTTTAGGCTTTTTTTATTTGTGCTACAGTATGTGCCATCTTTAGTCTTCACCTGTAACATATACAGTGTTACAGGTGAAGAATAATCTCACAAGTTTTTTCTTTATTACTACTCAAAAAGTTTCAAAAGAGAACGTATGGTTTCGGAGATATACTCATTTCATTATTGCAATTTTTGAGCAGAGGCCTAAAGAATAGGAGAGGGCTTAAAGCACTGACCAAATCTTTAAGTGAATCTAAAGTGTTGGTCATCTCATAATCACATATCTTTGCAGATGATGTACTACTCTTCATTAGATCATAGTACTTTGCACTAGAGTGGCTCAGTTAGGTTAAGTAAAAGATTATGATTTGACAGCTTTTCATGTTTACCCTGCATGTTTAAAAAGAAGGATGTTTAAAAAAAAGTGTAAAGTTTCCTTGGTAATAAAATAATAGCAACTGGATCATTTTAATTCTGTATCCAACCATTGTTTTCTAGACTGTTTTTCTTAGATTAGCTGTAAATTTGAAGGGGATTTACAGCATTTATAAAACATAAAATTGTCTTCACATGTTAGAAAATATGTGCTACATAATAAATAGCATGAAATTTCTGTCTAACTAAAGAACAAGAACCTCATTTGGTAAATATATATGAGGAGTTATAATAAACCCTGCTTCCAGAGAAGGTTTAGTAAATGAGTTAGCAGGGAGCCATTTCTGAGTTTTTTCCTCACTGGACTTTAAGGAATGCTTTGAATCCTACAGGTCCTTAGTTCTTTTACCCCAACATGTCAAGGCCACACAAAAGTTTTTTAAGCACCGGGGAAGTGAGAGAAGCCACACCAGTGGAGCGGAGTTGGAGGAACGGGGGAGGAGGACTTAACTGGGCTGTGTTAATTTGTATCTGAAGTTGTGATGTCTGAAGGAGAGAAGGGGGGGCTGCATTAGAAAGCGGTGGTCCATAGAGAGTCGCAGGGAGTCAGATTTCAGCTTTGCAAGGGCCCCCTGAGCCCCGACACACTGAAGCTGCCTTTGTTTGACTGGAAACCAGAAGGAAAGGGAGAGCCAGAGAGGAGGAGGACTAGGAGGAGGAGGAGGAGAGTGAGGAGTTTTTAGTTTGGAGTGAGTGAGACAGAAGCAGAGTGGGCTCCATCTCTCTCACTCTGTCACTACCACATATGAGCAGGGAAACTTTAGTGTGGATCTAAGCGCACCATCAGTGAAAATGACTTCACGGTAAATGAAACACGCAGTGTTTTTACTAAATAAGTTGTTCTCAGTTAACTTTTAGTCAGTTTCTCACTTTTCAGTTGTGCTTTTGTGCAGCAACCCTCCCTGGTTCTTTGGATTATCTCTCCTCATCCTCAGGTTCTGCTGGCATCACTCCTCTGCCTATCAGCTGCATGAAGGTATGTGATCTGCTTGTTACTGTTTCCTTTTTTCTCCTGTTGCTAAACTTTCTGCTGGTTTTGGAGATTTTATCTGTTAAAGAGGAATGATAAAAATGCTTCACAGTGGAATGAAACCAGTGCTACATTACAGCATAAAACTGTTCCTATTACTAGTATGTTCTGTTTAAGAGATCATTAAATTGTTGCAGCTTACAAATTTATTTCATACAGCTATTTAAGAGAAGCGTGTCAAGGTCTCTGTTCATTAAGCACTCGGTTTTATGAGACAAGCAGCTTATGTTGTCTTGGTAATTAAAATCTTAGGTGTAGTTCCACTTTCTCACTGCAAATTATTACCAGGTCTTAAGGGATTTGAGCTATTGTTTTAAAGGATTGCTTACAATTAAGCCACTATTTAACAAGATCAACACATCCCAGGGGATACTGGGTTGAACTGGGTCCACAGTCATTGCAAATACCACCTTTCAATTGAAATGGTGAGGAATTTTTGTGGATTGTAAAACATGATGTTCCCCGATCTCTGGAAAAGCAAATCACAGTTTTTTAAGTGAATGGGATGATGGCACTAGAGTGCATGACTGAGATACCTGTTGGCTTTTGTGTAACCCTCTGTGTAATCCTCTAACACTCTGCAGACTGTTTGCACAGCTTAAAGCTGTGTTTTTTTCCCTTTCTGTGTGTATTGGATCAATCAGGACTCTTCAATATGTCCCCAAAAAGTTCTGAAAGATGTGAACTTTTTTTCCACTGGAATTGGAAGCAGGTGAAGCCACACAATGTTCATATGGACAGAAACTACAGTTAGTAGCACAGAATGAGTAAGTTAAGGAAGATTAAAGGTATTTTAAGGTACTTATGGGAGATAATAACTGTGACTTTACTCAGCGAGCTTCAGCTTATTAGTTTTTCATCCAGACAGGCAGGCCAATAGGCCGTCACTGCGGCTGAGATGGAATCCAGATTGGCATTTGCAGTTTTGTGTGTGGGTATTTTGACCTGTGTGCACCACTTAGACCCCCCGTGTCACAAAAGAAGCATTGTCCAGGCTAAATCAGATGATTACAGGGTCTCATTAGCTAATGTGGCCCCACAGGGATTAACTGTCCATCTGATATTTTTGAATTACTCACCACTTGGGCTTCTGGATTGAAGAAGTGGAACCACTTTGAATGAAAGTGCTTTCCCTCATTATAAAATGAGAGGAACATAATCCTGGAGGAATAACATCCATCTCTAAAAGATTTTGAAATATTGGAGGTAAAACTTTTCTTCCTCACATATATTGATGGTGGGTGGTGCTTCAGTGATGTTATGGTCCAGTTTCCTCTACTGTAGATCCTGCAGATGTTGGCGGAGGCTCCATCGTCAGACTGTTTTTGTGTTTGCCATATTTATAATCCTCTGCCATGATTCACTTTTTAAACAGGTGGAAAAAAAAGATTTGTGTCTTTGTGCTGTGTATGCTGGATGACTTGCCAGAGAGAGCACCAGGGACAAATATTTCCAGGCTGCATGCTGTAAATATTCTTAAACAGAGCTGTCGCCACAGCAACATTTTTCTGCATTTAGAAATAGAGCTGATAGAGTCTCTGCCTTGTGTGAAACAGTGCAGCTTTGTCTGTTACTAGTGTGTCCTGATGTTTTCAGGTGGCAGGACAAAAGAAAATCCAGGACTGGAACATTGGAGCTCTCAGATTTTATGTCTGAATCAAAAGTTTAACTCTGTTTTGAGGTTTTTGGTGATAGCTAAACATACAGGAGTGTTATGACCTACATTGACCTACAGTATGAAGGATGTGAAGAATCAAAAAGATGCCAAAGTCAAGGGATGAACTAATGTTGTCTAAAATAACAGCAAACTTACCAAAGAATACATTTTAAATGTTTTTAGACACTTTGCTGCAACTTTTGGTAGGTTTTCACCAATGAGGTGATTCCCAAAGAGCTATTAGCTAAAATCTTATTTTAACATAATGTGCAGTCAGACCCAGCGCTATGGGTGGGCCTCAGGGGGCAAGGCCCGCCCATTCACAAGACAGGCCATCCTGGAACTAGATTTAATATTATAATTAACATACTTTTGAAATTTGTCACTTGCAATATTCACCATTTTCTTTTGCTTTAAATGTTCTTCTTCTTGTGCTTTTCTTTATTTAGCATCCATTTTATGGTGGTAGTAAATCATCCTAATTACAATCCGTTCCTCTTTGGCTCTTTCTGTTCTAAGAAAATTATCCTTCCAGTTATTTGCAAGTTTTGTATGTGTGTCTGTATATTAAATCTACGTTCATTTATAGTCATCAAATTTTGCAAAAATTTAAAGGCTGCATTATGTTTTTTAGTTATTGTGATATTTGGCTGGCTTTAATGAAGTACTAGTAGACCAATACCTTTGATAACACAAGTAGGTAAGTAGTAGGTAAGTAAATGGTTCAACAATACCAATATGAAAGAAAAATGAAGTAATGAAATTAGTTGTCATGCAAGAATCAACCACTTCCAGCAGCTTGGATTATTCCGACAATTTGACGAGAGCTAGCAAGATAGCAACCACTGACTCAACCACAGGTGTGTGTCTATCTTTGCCCTCTGTCTCAGAAGGCATGGACTGCAGCTGGATTACACTCAGACTCATCCTTACTAAGTGTAGAAAGTCACAATTACTGAACATTCCTTCACGGTTCCTCTTTGACTGGTTGTGAAGGTTTGTTGAGTGGTAAAAGCATGATGAAAACATCTGCTCTGAGCAGAACACAGCTGTGTTCTGTTTGAAATGTGATCCATGGTGCTGAATGTATCTCTGATAATATCGCTGTTTAGGTCATTTAGTTAAAAAGTCTAATTATTGGTTGAAATTACTAGACTGACATTGCTATTAATGACTGAAATGTTAAATTTCCCGTTATAACCTATCGGTCACAGCTGAAATCAGTTGGATCCAATTGAAGGCTAAGTATATGCAAAAAAAATTTTTGTTTTTTTTTTGTTTGTTTTTCAAATAAATACAGCAAAATACTTTAATGGTATCTGCTTCTTTATGGGTCAAATATTAAATTTTTAATGTATCATTTTTCCCCTTACAAATTAAAACTTTACTTGATCAAATAGGTCCGCCCACAGCAATTGATTGCCCGACCTACGTCCTGGGGCGGTGACTGTGTGCAGCGGGTCAGCCTTAAAAGCAAGTGATCAGCCTTAAAATAACAGATAAACAGATCAGGGAATCTGTTCATTTGCCACTTGCTTTGTAAGAAAGTTAATAGATTAAGGATATTTATGTCTCTTTACATGTTTGAATGAGATAAATACTATGTCAACAACGTGTTCAAAAGTCCATAAGACAAAAAAATCTAACCTAAATCGAGTTTGGCACAAGCTCTCGAGGATCTAGACATGAGTTGTGCGGCTGCCATGGTTTTCATACAGAAAAGTCATAAAAGCATACCCTCAGGGGAAGTAGCTGCATTAAATCTCCACTAATGAGAAGCATTTTCACAAACACACACATATATTGCAGCACCACATACAGTAAATGTACATATGCATGCAATTTCATATGCCCACGCACCTGCACTCAGAACACACTTGCAAACCTGTATCTCACCATCGGCTGTGCATATGCTCATTATATACAATATATACAACATGGACACAGCTAGGCTTAAGAAATAAGATGACACAGCTAATGAAATGAGTCTTAAAGAATGTCATTATAGAGATTTCACAAACATTATGTTCCTGATTAGTACAATAAAAACAATGTTCCTGTTGTCATATAGTTATTGGTAGATAATAAACTGGGTGAGAAATAATTAATTTGTACATGACCCTCTTCTGACTTCAGGATGAACATTTTCAGCCTTGGATCATTAGCCCCTTTCCGACTGTGGGAACCTTTTGCAGTTCCTATAACCTTTTCAGGAACCAGGTCGTTTTTTCGCGCATTCCGACATATAGGAACTAGGGCAAAAGACCCTCTGTTCTTATAACTATTTTAGCTCCTGCTCCGAGGAAGGTTTTTTTCGTAGTTCCATCGGAACCCTCATGAGGTAGGTGTTTGGTCATCCGTTGCTACGCCTCTTACCGGAGTTCTGCTTATTTACTTCCGCGTCTTGTGACCCCAGCACTTTTAAAATTCACTGTTGCCGCTGCGGTTTCAGCTACAGACAACAACACAACAATGGACAAAGCGAGCGACAAATGGACCGACATGGAAGTCAAATCTCTTTTGACCATCTACGCCACCCAGGACATCCAGAGAGCTTTTGAAGAGGCAGAGCATGAACACGGCGATCTCTTCGTAGTCCATTATTAGCTTGATGGTGTGCTCTTGTTCTTTTTCGCGGGTTTTGTTTTGTTGTTGTGTGGCGCAAAAGTCACACGTAACTGTCACAGACGGATGGTCACATCGGTCCCGCTACCGCCCCCAACTCATGTGCGAATGCAACATGAAGCAATTCCCCTGGGGAAGGGCTGTTCTTAGAACTTCTCTGTCGAAATGCGCCTATAGAGAAATGTCAGGTTCTTTTAAAGATATTTACTCCAAAGTAAAACAGATGCATATCTTTGGGGTGCAGGTTTGAATTGTTTCTAGTTAATTGCCAATAGCAGGAGTCATTTTCCTTTAGTTTTTTTTTTCTTTTTAAAGAATATAAATAAAAAAATAAATAATTAAAACTGTAAAGCATACTGGTGATAAGAACACAATCCTGTCATGAAAAAAGTGATAATTACTTCCTTTTTAGATCATTATTGTATATATAGCAAGTACAGCAATAATTTTCTGTGGCAGGCTTTCCAAACATTCTACTCACATAAACTAGTGCGAGAAGGAACTATTAACCCTTTAAGGCCTCTCCGTATTTTTAGGCCTTACCTTGAAAAATAAATACATAATGAATTGAGTACATTTCTGCAACTACAAGGTCTATTTGAATACTTTTGGAGGTTTTAGTAAAGACATTTTGGGTGAGGTCTCCTAAAATGGCCATTTTTGTACAGTAGTACAGGCCTTGGGTACAGCATATTATGAAGTTAATCTAATTTGAGAAAAAAAATCCTTCACCAATGACCCTAATCTGGCAGCAGTTTGAAATAGGTCATGTGGACTGCAAGCCTGTAACATGTCAGCTTTTAATTAAAAGTGTGTTTCCAACTCTTGCTAAGTAGGATCCTCAGTGGTGTCCAAGACTTTTAAAGTCTGTGAAAGTTTCCTGTAAGTTTCTTTCCATCCTCACAGTATGACACAATGCATCCAGTTTATACATGTTTTAGTTGTAACACTTGATATCGGGCACGTACTTTGAGGGAAAATATCACATCAGTGAGCTCTGAGCACCAAAGCGTTAGCTAAACAAAAAAACAACCATGAAATCACCATGACTAGCAAATGTTGAATGGATGTTTCTTTGGCCACATTAGGTTTTTTTTCCTTGGCAAATGTTTCATTGGAAAGCATGAAAAGTGCTGCATCTGCCGCACTATGAGGTAGTGTTATAATTAATGTTCATGTCTGGGATATTTACCAAGTATTGTATATGAAACCCTGAACAAAGACAGTTACACACTGATTTTAGTGCTGAAGCAGTCATCTCAAGCAGTTTCAGTCCATAATAAATTCTGTTGCAGACTGTTTGTGTGACTTTGGATCCACATAAAGCAAATCATCTACAGGCTTTAACAGCATTCCTTTAAAATACAGCTCCAAGCTTTCTTTTATTTTATTTTTTTTTTAAATATGCTGAAAAGATTTCCTTTCAGAGACAATTAGATTAAAATGATCCTTGATATTTCCTATTTCATCCCGTTGTTTTTAAAATACTGAGTCAAGCATTTCTTGTGGCTCAAAACACTTTGATGTATCTGCAAACTCAAACTGATTCAAGATGTGCTGTTTGTTATTGAGTTTCTGCATCGCAGGTTATTCCTGTTTACTTCCATCTGCCAAAGTGTAGTAATCTACATCTGGGATTATAACTGATTTCCCACCTGTAAATGAGTTTGTTGTGAAGCTTTAGATTTTTTTTTTTTGTTGTGTTTAATAAACTGGTGAGACTATGCCACAGTTTCAGTTTTATGAGGGAAACTAAGAGAGCCACTTGACAGTTTCTTGGCGTCACCGGGGCCATATCTGTAACTAATCTAAAGCCAAACTTAAACCAATAGCATGTCTCTTATCCGGGTGGATAAACAGGAATAGCTAAACTTGTCCTGGACAAAAACAAGCAACTATTTTCAGTCATGAACACCTTGTGACAGACGCTGTAGGTCGAGATGGATGACTCTCTTCAAAGCAGTAAACCGGAGGACAAACACAGGATGTTTTAGGAAGGTTTCCATGTGGAAGAATAAAGGTGTGCCGCCACATGTCACTTTGACCTGCTTTTGTTTTTTTTGTTCTTATACTTCGTTTGTCCTCCTCCACTTAATCCTTACCAGTGGTCGTAAAAGGATCAGAAGAAGAATTTCCCTAAACTCTATAAGGGATAAAAGCTTTTCAGTTCTTTTTTTTTAAAAGGAAAGCAAACTTAGTAGGAATTGTTATTACATTAAAAAGTCCAAACTAAAGATAATTGCTCATTAATTCTTATCTGAACATCCATCGCCACCCATTCAAATCCAAGCTCTGGCTATCAAAGGATTTCCATCCTCATGCTGCAGCTCTGAGCACTTTGGTGGATGTTTTGTTTCCTTGCACTTTATGTAAAAGTTGATCAAATTTAAAGCACTTTCACTCCCTGCTGTTCTTGATCCACCATCTTTCCATGTGAGTAGTTTTAGAATATCAACATACACCTTAGTTGATTTCTATTTAGGATATTCTTGAATGACTTCAAATTAAAAAAATTTTTATCAGCATGTTAAAATGTTAAATCTCAATAGTTCTTACCATCTTCTTACCTTTTCTTACCAGCAGGTCAGAGTGTTCATTTTATGGATTAGCACAAACAATCTAGCACAGATATTCTCTGTCCCCAGAGTATTAATCCAAATGGCTCAGTTGTCCTTTTGGGTTTTCCTCTGGTCATAATTATGTTGTTATGTGGTTTCAAAGCCTGGAATTTGGTGCACACATTCATTTCTCCCTCAAGAAATAAAAGACAAAATGCTGTGCTTTTGACCTGCTGACATGTAGCCCCTGTCTTCATCAGGTCAAAATTTTAATCCATCCAACTTTGTGGTTCATGAATAGTGCCTGCAAAATAGATAACCCCAAAAGTTGTGTTATTTAAGTAGAAAAAAAAAATATATATATACTTTTTTTAAATTTATTTCAGCCTTACCACATCATCAATTATTCATCCACACATTCTGCCAAACATATGTTTAACATGCTAATGTTTTAGTTGAGCTGCGGCCTGACTTTCATCAGTGATAAATGATAGTTATAAGGTCACAAACCCTTTGTATGTCAGCTTGGTGGATGTAAGGTTGAGGAGAGTGATCCTGCGGGAAGAGTTGGTCACAGATCAGTTGGAACAACACACCTGGGGAGAAACTGTAACAAATGGCAGAATACTAGGGAGAGTAATGGATGTGAATCTTAAGGAAATTATTCTTAATATCTGAGTTTTGGGACAGTTAAGTGTGTAAACATGGTTTGAGCTGCAAGGGATATGGTTGTTACTGAGCTACAGTATGCTTTATGAACAATGACTTTATTGTTCTGAATAAAATATGACGCATGATACAACATGGGAGTATTCCTGTAGGAAAGACCATGCTCATACTGGATTTTGCCATCAGCAGGGTTTAAATGTGCATCCAAACTTCAATTTACTGTAATGTAAAGTGGTTTGAATTGCCGTGTTTATTTTTCTGGGAGTGGCCAGCTTCCTGGCTTTTCGTCCGCAGAATCCTGATGGGTGAAAACACGGAATTTCTAACAGTTTGGAAACTATCTGTCAGGGTGGAAAGATAGAGCAGAAACAAGCAGGTGCCTGTCTCTGTGGAGACCACAGACGGAGAGGACATATCCTGTCATACAGTAAAGGTCATGGAGTGCAGAGGAGCAGTGTGTGGCTCAAAAATATGTTATATAAAAACTGCTGATTTACGCATCCATAATTTCCCGTAGTGCTTGTGTATGGGTTTGTGTATGAATGTATAAGTAAAGCGTGCTTCTGCTTGGGTGTCTGTTTTAGGAGATGGGCTCATCTAATAACAGAGTGTTGTCAGTGAAGACAGATTTATGATGACTTGCTTTCTTCCCCTCATATATTGACTTTATTCTCCTTTGCACTGTGATCTCAGTCTCTCAACCAGGATGTTGGTGTTGAAGATAAAGTTTAATTACAACTCGAATGAGGATAGCACTTAAACTCGGAAGTCATGCTTAACTATTGATAAACAAATGTTTCAACGATTACCCACAGGTAGCATTTAAAGCTAACCAGATGTAAAGACATTGGTGTATAGGTGCCATTATCGTGGATGCATTGCACAAAGCAGTAGTGGGCATATAGAAGGTAGGCTGTCCCTTTTTCATTATTTATTACAGAGCTCGCTTTAACCACTGAAACTTGCTGTCTGCCTTCTCAGCTGATTGGAACAGGAATGAATGAGCGCAGCAAACTTAAGAGATTTTATGATAAACTATGGAAATTTAACATCAAACAACTAAGACAGAGAGGTGGAAAGGAAATGCCGGGAAAACATGACCAATCGGAAATGTATTTGTCATGTAATTTATTGAGCGTTAATTATTAAATACTTAAAACAATAAACATGGCCACAAGTAGTCTTTGAATTCTCACTTTGAAAACTCAGGTAAAGGATTTTGGTCATTTTAAATGGGAAATATGTGTAGGTTTGGGATCTGAATAGCCATCCCTTGAATATGATGAGAACTCAAATTCCTTTCTACATTAGCTTCAAATTTCTAAATGGTAGGCTTAGGTTGGTAGGTCAATTTCTTTAACTCACTTTATGGAAGGGTGTAGCTGACGGTTGTGATTTCTAGTTGATTTTATTTATGTATGGAGACTTTCTCTCCAATAAAATGGAGTCAACCTACTTTATCCATGCTTATACTGGACATGCGTTAATAAGACTGAGCGTGATCGCAGTTCAGCTGGGTTCTGAACCCTCATGTTGTTTTTTTTTGCCTGTCTGGCTAATAGATGACTTGTGGAAAGTTGGCAAGCAAAACAGAGTTGAATGAAAGTCCCAAGTTTATCCATAGCTGGAACATGCTTACTGAGTGAGTACACCACCTGCACTCTTCCTATAAGAAAAAAGATGTGATAAAAATCTTTTTGATGGATTTCATTGCATTTGCAGAGGTTTTATAGTGAAATTATTAATGACAGCCTGAAGCTTAACATTGAAAGATGTTGATTTGTTGCTGAAAGGAAAACCGATGGACATAATCATGTGGAACATCTGAGCATTTTAACCTGGGAGGGGAGATTAGTGGTGCAGCTTGTGTGTGCTGTCAGCTGGTCTGCAGCTGGGTCATTTATGATGACGCAGGCGTCTCATTCCCTGAACAACACAAATCTCATTAACAGTTTGGTTTTGATTAACCTTATTGTTTCACCACTGCTGGCAAGTAAACATAACCAAACATCTGCCTCTTTCCCTTCTTCTCTTTCAGTCTGAGCTACTCACTTCTTCTTCCGACTTACATGACTCCTGAAGGTAGAAAGGGTGAATATCAAGATATACAATTTAACGTTAGGGTTGTATTTTGATTGAAAATTGCTCGTAATGATTTAATTACTTGTTGGAATTAAAGGATAAGCTTTTATTAGGTCATTCTGATTTATGTGTAACATTAAATTTAATTTGATTATATTTAACATCAGATCATCTTATGTAATTGCAGAGTTCCATATTTTTTAGTAAATAGTGCAAACCACTTTCATATTACTGGCCTAAGTGGGTCTCTTTGTTAACTACTTCAACAGTTTGGGAAGATAACGTGAGTTTATGTTTCAGTCTCATCCCTGCTCTGTGGTTCTCTGGCCAAGCTCATTCTCTCCAACATTTCTCTACAGTTTCCTTCCTGTCTGTTGTCAAGTTGTATTTTTTCATTTTTCCTTATTTGTTTTTGTCTAGGTGGATAGAAACCAGCTTAGAGGGGTTGTTTGTCTGGCTGGGGACTCTGCTGTCATTGCCAAGCCGAGTGTGTTTGGCCTGCACATGTGTGCTATATGTCAAAGTAACTTCCCTGTCAGTGGATCCAAGCTTTCCTAGCAGAACACTGACTTACAGTAAGATGATGATTGTAATTCATTCCTGTCAGAGGCATTATTGTTGTTATATTTTATTAAATGCTTCATAAATTCTGTCAAGACTTTTGAAAGTTGTACATATTTACATGTGGCTGATGCCCAGCTCCAAATGAGAACCAGATTTGTAGATTACAGTTATCAACCTAAATATTGCATCATTAATAAGCATCATTGCGTCAAAATTGGTGTCATCTCAAAGCTTTGGCATCACTTCCACATGCTCCTAGTTACCTATGTTAGGCAATAAAACTGGAGCTGTCCTATCACAGAGTGTGGAGCATGAGCAACCTCTTGCAGGTGAGTCCTCTTTTACTATTCTCTTGTAAATGGGAAGGGAGATATTCTTCTCTAAATCGTTTAGTCTGTTTCAGTGTTGCTGTAACAACAGGGAGTGGGCGTAGTGATGGCCAAACCATGCCTCCTCCATCTTTGTTTAGCTTTTCCTTTAGAAACCTGAAGTGTCAGCCTTTCATGAGACTTTGGTTGCCCCAAGGCGCTCACTCATCTGCTGGACCGTTTAGGAGAAGTGTCTAAAACATGTCCTTAGCAGTTGTCCAAGCCAGCTCAACTGGTGGTTGTGTGTGGAGAGAATGGTCTCAGATTCGGACATGCTAATTTGCATTGCAGCTCATTATATTCAGCTGTAAGCTGTTAAATTGAGCACTGCTGGCCTTAATACATTAATTCCTGTATTATCTGCACAAACTGGACTGGTGTTGTTCTAATCCTCAATGCTGGATGGCTTTTTCACAGCAGCAACATCTGGAAATCTTGTCAGTAAAAATCAAACAGAATGCGGTTCAGCCTTGGCAACATCAAATGGACATTGAACAGGTCTCACAAAATTTTCTAAATACTCACTCTGAAGTCCCGAAGCACTGCCTACAAAACTCTTCAGAAAAACTGGTCATAAAGCTTTATCAAACCTGCAAAGCTGATGAGTGGATTAGCAAACTCAATGGCTTCCTCCATTATCTGAGAGAGTGTGTTAAACAAATGTGCTTCAGCTAATTACAACATGCCTCTTGTGTGCTGCTCATGGTTCCAGTAATTGCAGCTTGATTAGATAAATTTTGAAGTAACTATTTTCTCCTCCATCTGCTCCACTTCAAGATGTAATCCCATTGTGTATGTGGCTCAGGTGGTACAGCGTTGGCTACTCCACATTATGACCAACTTTAAGTATGAACTGAGAACTTATAAGTAACAGATTTGGATATATTGTAGTTTGGAATAATACAATAATACAACCCCATTTTCAAGCCTTGTTTGAGCAATGTTGTCATCATTAAAAGCCTCAAGGAACATCAGACGTCACAGTCTGGTACGCTGACCTGAAATCTTTCAGCAACTCCTTTTGAACAAAGCAGTAAGATAAACAGATCAGTTTTCTGCAAAGCTTTTAAGCTCACCAGGAAGTTCAGCATTCAGCTCCATTATTAAACTGCAGACACAATTTTCTATTAGACTTGGAAATAGAGCAATTAATGTTAATCTCTTCTAATAATCTGTATTTTACCAGACTATTAATTCCTACAAAAAAAAAAAAAAAGTTAAAAAGACTGGGGTTAAGGTGCAAGTTTTCCACTTTTCCACGGAACAGAAAAGCTTTGTAACCAGAAGATGAGCGTTCTGTGGTACCTAACTTTCTTCAACAGGTTCTTCTACCAAAGTTTTGGAAAAAACAGCAAAAAATTCAGTCTTCAACAAAGATTAAAACAAATATCAGTTGTTCACTCGCTCTTGACTTCCAGACAATTACATTCCCCTGCTATTTTACCAGCTCTTTTGTTCTTCTGTCATTGAGTTTATTAAATTTAGACCAGAAAACGTGTTTAAAATGTTGTCATATTTGTTCAAAAATTGTTGAGCATTTTTATTATATTGTGATCAAACAAAGAGATTAATGTTTCCATTTACTTAGCTAGCCTAGGTGGAAACTCTGAAGTAATTGTTCTTTTCTATAACACATCTTAACACATAAACTTAATGGAATTTCACAGTGTGGTGAAGTTAAATGTTGTGGTTTTAAATTAACATTGTAGTGGCTTACAGGGTCTAGCCAGAAGGATTTTTAATTTTCTGCAGCAGTGAGATGTTATATTTCACTTTTTCTTTTCTTTTTTTCTGGCAAACCTCATAATAAAAATATAGTATATTAATTTATTTTAAGGTTCTTGTAGTAGTTTATAAATGTCTTAATGGTGTTCAGCCTTCTTTTTTTCCTAACTTGCTTTTAAATAATTAACCCTTGCGGACCCCGGGGTCCTCTGGTACCGGTCTCTTAGTTGTTCCAAGGGTGGGGACCAAAACTTAAGGAGAGGCCTCGTTTCAATACTACGGTCCTTGTCTGTGGAATGGCCTGCCGTAGAACCTCAGGACTGCAGAGACTGTTGATGATTTTAAAAAGAGGCTCAAGACCTACCTTAGATAAAAAAAAATTTACTTAACTTATTTTACATTTTATTTCACATTATTTTATTTTCATTTTACTCAACTGTATTACTTCTTATTTATTTACTTATTCTTAGCTGTTCTTATATTGTCCTTGGTTATTTAATCTCTGTTTTAACTCCAGTATTTTCCTCATGGGGATCCTCCACACTAGGGGTTTTGCCTGCTCAGTCTGGGGGTTGTTGCCATGGTGATTGCCCTTGTCTGGGTGGCTGGGGCCCTGCACTGCAGCCTTACAGCTGACGTGTAGGCCCGGTCTGCCCTGATCGGGGTGGTTGCCGTGGTGGCGACTGCTGTACAACATGGGTGGACTGGCTCCTGGTGTGGATGGATCCCCAGGATATTGTTTCCTCACAGCAGCATCAAGCCAGATGCTTATCACTCTTAGTATTTAATACCTACATTCAGTTTAGAAACAGAAATTAGGGAGTCATGTTTGTGCAGGATGAGGGGGGGCTGCTTTGTGTGTGTATATGTGTGTGCGTGCGACTGTGTGAAAGACTAAATGCTTTGTTTTTTTTTTATTGCTATGTAATCTCTTTTGATGTGTGTAAAGGCTTGTTTAATTTTTAATGTACATAAATTGCTAATTTCATTTAAAGCACTTTGTGTTTCCTTTAGCATGAAAAGTTCTTATAAATACATAAAGTTTTGAGTTAGTAATACAGTTTTTTAACAATACACATTTGTTCAAGTAGCCAAGATTACTCTGTTGGCCATCTGACAATAAATCTGTTCTGATCACACTCCTAAATACATGGGGCTTAACTGTCTTACAGCTTTAAAAGTAGAAAGAAATGGAAAGTCTGACATTATTTAGAGTCAAAATGAAGGGGTTCATCAGTCTTGTGATTTTCTTATCAGGTCAGAATCTAAGAAATGAGCATGACGATGGCTGAAAAGGCAGACAGAGAACTCTGATCATGTTTACCTGTTTCTGACAACAGACAAGAAGCACATGTGATGTTTCTAACCATGCTGGGCTTGTAGCTCCTCATCCAACAGGTGTTTTAGGTTTATAGCATTTGTTACCAATTTGTGTGCATTATCAGTCCAGAGGCAGCTCGAGGAGCGGAAAAACATGCAGTAATTACTGGAACAATTTGCATTAGAGCAGAAATTTCCTCACAATCTTCAAAATCACTAACAGTGACTGAAACAGAACAAAGTTGACACTAGCTGATCTAATGTTCATTTTGTAGTGAATCCTGTCTACAAGCTTGTAACTTCAACTCTGAGGGCAAACCCTGCTCATCTGTATTTTAAAACACAGACATCATCATGCTGGCAGTTTACCCCGTTTGAAGAAATCAGCTCTAGTCTGATTCTGAGGATCAAAGAGCCCATGAGAGCGCCAGCATGTACTGCAGGAGCTTTATGGAAGCTAACAGCTACATGTAACATCCTTTTTACAGGGCAACTGTTAGCAAGGAGAGAGGCCAGCGTCTAAATCTGGAAAGCTTTACACCTATGCAAGAACTCACACACATAATACACACAGCTTTAGACCAGCTGAACCAATGTTAAGTTGTAACGTTTACTTCTGGGTTAAATTACCTCAACAATTGCTCTGTAAATCAAAATGCTCCTTCTGTTGATCACTTCTCATTTTTAGGTGGCAGAGAGTTTGGGAGTGTGTGTGGGGTGAAGAAATCATGCTGCAGGGATTCAAAATAGCCAACATTGTAGGGATTCCACTTCTCTTTGGGACAAAAATATATGTCCTACATGGCAAATCATCTAGGTTATTCTATTGTAAGTTTAGATCAATTTTTGATTGGACTAATGATTTGAGTTTGACAAGGGGATGTCAACGTTGCACCAAAGTGCTGCACAGTGAGAATGACCAGCTGCAGAGCAATAAAGGAAATGTTATTGTGAGTCTCCAGAAAAGGAATTTAAGGTTTGAATAATTGGATGCAGGTGCACTTGGCTGAAGTAAATAACAGCTTAATTTCCAGTTGCATGACTTATTAATATTTGCACATTATGCAAGTTTTAGGGCTATTAAGTTTCCACTCAGGAGCAGTGTCAAGTTTAGTTCAGCCAAAATGGTCTGGTTATGTAATCAATGACTATATTGTACAAGTAAAGACAAATAAAGATACTTTGCTTTTAGTTCTGTCTTAGTTTACAGCTTAAAAACTAGCAAGTGGAAAGTTGGAAATCAATTCTGATATCTGAAATTAAGTTTTTATTTAATTGTCTATAACAAACTCTTGCAATAAACTAAAGAAAAATACTTTATTGTCAATTCTCTTTTTAAATATGTGCTTCTCCCACAGCTGGATCATGGGTGGCTGGTAGGCTACTGAGGCCTCTTTTAGGCATAGATTTGTCACAACTTGTGTGTTGACTTGGTCCAAATGGTTAAATCATGCACTGCAGAGCATAACAGTTGCTGGTTGTTGATAACACAGAGAACTTACATCAGAATTTCTCATGTCACATATCGGCTTTAGAAACTTTAGACCAGTTGGTAACCAGTTACCGCTCCTGTAATGATGCATTCGGTGACAAATGAGGAATAAAACGTTTCAATTACCAACTGCTTAAAAAAAAAAAAAAAAAAAAAAAAAATTTTGAAGTCAAATTTTTTCTTTTTAATAAGAATATTTAAACAAAATAACACTGGAGCATTATCAGATTTATTTATTTCTTCTGTTAAACGACTTATATAACTAATTAGATGTGATTAGCAAAAATCAACAGCAGATATTTTTCACCTTCCTTCTTCTAAGCTGTGCTAAATGCATCATTATGCTAGATGGACATAATAATGAAAATAGTTGGATAACTTTGTAAACTTTACCCTGAACGTCTAAATGCCTCACTGAATGTCACATTCTCAGATATAGAGGATTGTGTTTTTTTAGGGTTTTTCAGTTTTCTATCAGACACCCAAATACATGGTCTTTAGCAGAGAAAAAAATTCTCTTTTCTTTTATTCCCCCTCTCTCATAATAATATGCCTCCTTTAATTTCACTTTCTGGTGTTTCACACTAATATTTAAGAGCCTTTAAAATGGGTTAAGTTCTGTTCATTTCCCATCAAACAACATGTTTCTCACTATGACAAAGCCAAAGTGGGTTTTCAGACTCAAATATCCCATTTGGTTGACACACATTTAAAAAAAAATGGCAACCTGAAGTCCTCTTAAAAATGATCTTGTAAGCCTGGTTCATCTTTCCTTTGGAAGCTTCTCATTTCTCTCAGCAGAACTGCTCAAGCTCAGGTTTAATGTAGAGAGTCAGTCAGAGCATTTTCAAGTCTCTCTAGAGATGATCTACTGGGTTCATGTCCAGAATGTGGACTGTAACAGTTTTCTTCAACTACAACTGCATTTTTCTGGAAATATATTTTGGGTCATTGCTTTGTTAAAATGTAAAGTTTGCTCCAGCCCAAACACTGACAAAGACTTTCAGTCTGGATGGCTCTATGTTGATCCACATCCAGACAAGGACCTAGCATAGAAAAACGTCTCCAATGATTCTGCAATCACCATGTTTGACTGTGGAAATGATATGACTGAGGTGTTTATCAGTGCCCGGTTTCTTTTACACGCACCATCAGAAGTTTAATCCTTGACGAATTAGCTTCTCATGGTCCTGGAGTGATTCAGAGGCCTTGTTAAATTCTCAGCGTGTTGTCATGCAACTTTTGGAGTGGAATAGTTTGAGCAAGGCCGGTCTATAATAAAGGCCTAACTGGCGGAGTGGACTAGCGGTTGTCCTTTTGATTTCTCCCAAAGATAACGCTAATCAAGAAAATCTGTTGTACTTTAGTGTTTCTCAAATACTGCAGAAATGTTACTTCACCTTTTTGCTTAGAAATTAACCTTGACACAATCCAGACTTTAGAATAATTATTTTTGGTAACACTTTACAATAAGTGTCCCTTAATTAACGTTAGTTAGTGCATTATTAAGCATTGATTAAATGTTGAATAATATACTATTAACTATTATGTTTCACTTAGCATTAGTTTGCATTTTACTTAATGTATTAATATGCAGATTATTAATGTTTACTACTCAACCTTACTTAATGAATTATTATGTGTTAACAAAAGTTGAATTATATAATTATTTGTCATTACTCAGTATTAATTACGATGTAAGTTAACATGTTAGTAAGCCCTTAAAAATTTTCAAGTAATTGTTTACGAATGGTGTAGATTTTTAGTGAATAAGTATTAAGTAACAGCTAACTAATGCATCTACTGATCCTTCCCTATATGGTGCACATTACCTGGATCGGAACTAATCAACTATTATTTATGTCATAAGTAATCATTTACTAATGCTGATCTGTGTATGTCATCAGGTAGCCCTTACCTGATCTTAACTAAAGTATTACTTAACATTAGCAACCTGACTTGAGCCTTAATAAACGCTTCATAAGCATTACTTAACGATAGTTAATCATTATTGAATGCTTTTATGGACCCTTATTGTAAAGTGTTAACATTTATCCCCTTGGAAATGCATAAGAGTGGTAAATAAACATTACATCGCAGGGCCAACATAGATAGGGCCAAACAACCATTAACGCCATTCAGAACCCAGAGAGAACCCGGGAGAGAACACGGGCAGAACATACAAACTCCACACAGAAAGGCCACCGGCCTCCCACATTCGAACCTTCCCCAGCCGAGGCTCAAACCAGCGACCTTCTTGCTGTGAGGCTGCGGTGCTAACCACCACACCACCGTGCAGCCGGTTAGCAAGTAACTGTACAATAATCATTAAACTAGTTATTACATTCGAGCATTTATAAAGTGTTAGCAAAGGGATAAGTGTTTACACTTTACAATAAGGGTCCAAAAAAGCCTTCAATAATGATTAGCTATGGTTAAGTAATGCTAATGAAGCGTTTATTAAGGCTTAAGTCAGACTGCTTTAATTTATTAAGGTGCATATGAACTTCTTGAAGGGTCTGAAGACTTTCTGTCCTTACTTTATGCTCCATATTTTGACATTAGAAGCTCTGCTGCTCCTCTTTGAGATCTGTTGTAAACCTAAACCATTTGTTCAGATTTTGCTTCATTTCTGCTCTGACAGTGTCAGAGGGAAAAACCTTGGAGAACCTTGTTGCTCTGATTTTTCAATATTTTTTCCATCTGTTGGGCGGCAGCTGTGGTATTACTTTTTTGTGTCCGTTTCTCATTGACCTTATGGCATTAGAGACATGCACAAAGATGGTCTCTGAGTAATATCAACACACCAAAAATATAGAGAATTAAAAGAGCTGGAAGCTGCTTTCCTTGACTTTAAAAGCAGAGCTGAGGTTACAGCGGGAGCAGATTCATCACAAGGTGCGTTTCCATTACAATTGCACAAAACTAACTATTGCAATAAAAAAACTGTAATGGAAGCACCTACATTTCAAAAATAACCTTTCAAAAATTGCTAAAAAGTTTTTTTGCTCTCATGTAGTGGTTTTTCAGAAGTGTCGATATAAAAGTACATTGCAAAAGAACAATGGAAATGCTTTTGTCGCATTTACACGTCCCCGGACGTGACATAAGGGGTCACGTGACCAGTTCGTGTCAAGTAAGCATATGAGTAGACACAGGAGGGAACGAAAATCTTTTTTTAAACAACTAAAGAAAAATATAACCGTCATCCTCGATAGCAAACAACAGCGAAATGCAAGAGTTTTGCAAAGATGGCTGTGGCTTAGGAGGAAGAGCAGTTGTCTTTCAACCGGAAGGTTGAAGGATCGATTACAGGCTTTCCCTGACTA